>CM055817.1:34930475-34960969 GCA_029582265.1 Zoroaster sp. YZ-2022 | reverse complement strand
AGTAACTATTATTTACCAATAATGTTTTGCATTTTTTTGTGAAAAATGTAAATGAAAATTATTAACCGTCAACAAAAATGCATAGTTGAATAATTACCGCAGTCAAATTCATCAGAAAGATCACTGCAGTCATTTATGCCATCACAAAGGGAAGATTTGAAGACACAGCCTGTCCCGGAACGACAAGAAAATTGACTTTCTGTACAATTTCCTGATATTGAGAAGAAAAACAAACCAAATTACAAGGGGCCGGCTATGAATGAAATAATGACAAAGACTTGCTTTAAATGAATATGCAAAATACTTAAAATAGTTAAAATTAAACCAGTACTGTTTGAGCTATTAACATAAATATCTGTTGACTCCACAATTAATTACACTATGTTTCCCCTCTGACAACTTTTAAGGTTAAAAATAAATACATTCCCTGTTAGAATGTTTGCTTTCGGCCAGACAATAAATTAAACGCCCACAACTTTCTCAGAAAAATTACAGTAAAAAAGGAAGTAAATAAGTGTGACATCACGTTCCCAATCAATTATGATATTGATTGAATAAATTGCAATGATGTAGGTAATTGAAATTAAACATTCCCTTTTTATAAAGGTTATTCAAGAAATATAAACTTTAGTAACCTGCATTTATTTGGTAGCCTATGTCTGACATTAAGTGTAATATTTAGCCTGAACAAAGTTTGGTAGCAATATATTTTATATATAACTCATCACTGCTGCAGTTTTCCTTACCACACCCTAATTCATCCTGGTAAGCGTTACAGTCTCGTCGTCCGTCACAGATAGACGATGTATCAAGGCACTGAAGACCAGATGGGCATGCAAACTGATCGTCAGCACACTCTTAAATTATGATCAAGAAAATGAGAAATTCGAATTTAAGCTATTTAGATTAAAAATTATTTCATCAAATAATACAGAACACAATTTGATTACAAATCAATTTAATACAGCCCTAATCTTAATATCCTATGATATAGCTCTAATAACGGTACCTGATTCTCCCAATTTACTAGGTGTTCTCGAATTCAGAGAACAATAAACGGAACTCTGCAATATAAACAACTCAATTGTTTGTTTCTTTTAACAGCTTTCTTTATTTTAAAGGTATAAGTTAAAATTTTCTAATTTCATAGTCCATTTAACTGTAATATTGTTTGAATATGCAATATAAACCATGAATAATACATGTACAATAATAATACAAGTCAGACGTAGTTTTACAGATATCGTTTTGAAATGAACCTACCAGTCACGTTATAAACCGTCAATACAATTCTTAGTCGAGATAATAATGCATACGACCGCTTCGATTCCAGCACTATCCAGACTCCCGAATCAACAGACAACACCTCCATCGGGTATAGTGTATTGCTGTCCAATACTGCAATCTGCTCTCCGTCAGTAGGATTGACTCCATTTCCAACTTTCAACAGATTATAATAACCTAAAAATTCAACAACCTCTATTCGAATTCGACTTCCCGGTGGCTCAGTGAATTTCCAAACACATAATAGCCCAGTATATCGATAGTCGATTAAAGAGACATTAGTACTAGGTAACGATGCTGACGTTCCCGAATACACGACAAAGTGAGGTACGCGATTTCCGTTTGGTTGAGAGGCAGATTGTCCCAGAATTGTAAGGGCTTCTCCAAATCGCAGGTGATTATTTGAAGTACTGGTACCGCATATGTCTGGACAACAAATCAAAGGAAGTAACACAGCTTCGTTATTCATTATTGATGTAACACTACTATTGAAAAGGTGATATATTTAACATGTATTATGCGATAATTTGACAATATGTTTGCGGTAATAATCTCTGTTGACGTTTCGGTTGGTGAAACATTAAGACAAGAATACTAGATATTGTGATGATATTATTTTAAAAGGTGATACATTTAAATCATTATTTTAAATATGAGTTAATGTCTAACTGATGCATAGTCCAAAAAAAGTCTCCGATTTCTGGTCTCCGAGGGCGTCGCCTCAGTCCCGCGCGTTGTCATTTTTATTGTTAATTTTTTTTTTGGCTATGAAACAATGTCCAATTGCATCCACAATTGCTGGATCGATTGGAATTCTGCCATGCTGTGTTTTAAACGACTTTTTCACAAAGGGGTATGAACGTTTGCCTGATTTGTGAGGCCTCTCTTAGCCACCATACTTTGTATATGGGAAATTTGTTCCCCCGCATATACATTGTATCACGTATTAATTTAAAACAAATTTAAAAAAAAGATGTAGAAAAAAAGAAAAAAAGGAAGAAAAAGAAGAAGAAAAAACGCGCCACCGCAACGATTTTGAAACCAACTGATGACCAGAAACCAGAGTTTTTGGGGCTTTAAGCATCCACCCCATTCCCCACTCCATGCTCATCGTGGAAACGGTCACAGTAGCGCCTCTTTTCGAACTGTTAATGTATGCACATTGTGCAAACGTTCTAGAAACGTTTTAACAACTCCATTAACCATTATGTACTGTATCGTGCATAGGCTAACGTTTGTGCTTGGACAACAATAAAGATAAGGTTCTGTTCATTTGTCAAAAATTTAACTAAATTCAATCCAAACATACCATGTATTTGACGTTGTGAGGTTTTGGCCTAGACCCAAAACAAATCAAGTCAATTTAACACATGCATTGCGTGCTTAATAATGGCTGTTTTCTCAAACCTTTATCTGTTTCCATAGTTAAACACTAACTAAAAGTAGGTTAAATCAACCATGGAGGACAACAGCCAACCACTTTTTGTTTTTCTGGCACTACCTCTGAATAAGTGGCGATTTAATGGCGGTCAAAGATTAATTCACATCTGGTAGCATGTAATGTTTGTTCAACGTGCGTTAAAAGGCCAACAACAATAATAATAATAATGATAATGATAATGATAATGATAATGATAATGATAATGATAATGATAATGATAATTAATTAATTAATTAATTAATTAATTAATTAATTAATTAAATAATAATAATAATAATAATAATAATAATAATAATAATAATAATAATAATAATAATAATAATAATAATAATAATAATAATAATAATAATAATAATAATAATAATAATAATAATAATAATAATAATAATAATAATAATAATAATAATAATAATAATAATAATAATAATAATAATAATAATAATAATAATAATAATAATAATAATAATAATAATAATAATAATAATAATAATAATAATAATAATAATAATAATAATAATAATAATAATAATAATAATAATAATAATAATAATAATAATAATAATAATAATAATAATAATAATAATAATAATAATAATAATAATAATAATAATAATAATAATAATAATAATAATAATAATAATGTGCAGAATGTGCAATGCGGCGGAGGAGACTGTATTTCACATTGTCAGCGAATGCAGAGTGCATGCTCAGACAGAGTACAAAGGCAGACACGACAAGTTGGCCAAGGTGATCCATTGGGATCTGTGTAAGAAGTACGGAGTCAAGGTGCAATCGAAGTGGTACGACCATGTGCCGGAAAGGTTGAAGAAACGGATCATGTCAGATTCTCTCTGGGACTTCAACATCCAGACAGATCATGTTATACAACATAGACGGCCGGATGTTGTTGTCTTGGATAAGCATGCAAAGATGTGTCATCTTATTGATATAGCTGTGCCGGGTGATAGTAGAGTAGCTTCGAAGGAGAAGGAGAAGGTACAGAAATACCAGGATTGTAGCGAGAGAACTCCGCAAGCTGTGGCAGTCAAGGTCAAGGTTATTCCTGTGGTGAGTGGGGGCACTGGGTACAATCCCGAAGGCGTTGGAGAAACATCTCAGGAGATAGGAAC
Source organism: Zoroaster sp. YZ-2022 (assembly GCA_029582265.1). Lineage (NCBI taxonomy): Eukaryota > Metazoa > Echinodermata > Asteroidea > Forcipulatida > Zoroasteridae > Zoroaster > Zoroaster sp. YZ-2022. The sequence goes on along the minus strand of CM055817.1, from coordinate 34,957,114 downwards.
ATATGTTAGAGTAGAATTACTACAGAAGGCGGCACTCTTAGGGACAGCAAGTTCTGCGAAAGACACTCGAGATCTAAGGCTACAGGACGTAGCTTGACTCAGTGTAACCGGCAGAAAGGAAAACAAGATCTTTCTTTTCATGCTGTGCTAACGCGAAATAATAATAATAATAATAATAATAATAATAATAATAATAATAATAATAATAATAATAATAATAATAATAATAATAATAATAATAATAATAATAATAATAATAATAATAATAATAATAATAATAATAATAATAATAATAATAATAATAATAATAATAATAATAAATATGATGGCGTCGAGACAAGAAACACTGCGACAGATCGGCTCTCGATTCAAGCGAAAATATTTATTGTTTCCCGTCGTATAATCATTACCAAAAGTGTACTCCTTGTAGGTGCTACCGAGTAGACTCTACAGGGTAAGTTTCAACATCGGCCATTAAAGATCTTGTGGCATTTTACTGTAAAAACCTTTTTGGTTTCTCGATTTCGGAAGACTCTTTACAACGTACGTTACTCAGTGTATAAAGTTAGCAGTGAGACGCGCGTTCCATCTGCGTCCTTTAGAACATCTTGATATCAACTAACGCTGGAGTGAACTACACTGCAGGGTGAAATACACATCGCTTTTGCATGTAATTTTCCTGAAACAATACAACTTTTCTCACAATTTTGTGATGATAATAATGAATGCTATGCAGCATCAACTCAACGGTGAATCAGCGACGAACTCTCAAAGAAGTCCATCGCCCGTTCTGGTCGGTATGCTTGAGCAGGTACTGCCAGATCGTACACACACTGCTCAGAACAATAACATAATTCGTGCTGTAAACGGGAGAAAGTGGAGTAAGGACGATAACAGAATTGCAATGGAATGTTTTATAAGGAGCAAGCCAGAGAACAGAGGGTACAGAAGAGAATGATTAACATATGGCAGGATAAAGGCATGTTTGAAATAAGCGAACAGCGGCCGACCAGGTAAAACAAATCAAACATAATCGGTGGCTAACGAAAGTTGAGGTGGAAGAGATGAGTAGAATAATATCACGGACAGAGGCTGGGGATGAAGAAGTGCAGGAGGAACTGGACAACGTGGTCGCTGGTGAGCTGGCAAGTTCCCAGAGTGCGGATGAGGTCAGTGGGGGAAAGACTTGACGGAGGAAGAGCTAGAGATTAGGAAGAGGATTGAAGAGGTAATGGTATCGGTAAAAGGGACAGGTAAGTGGAGTATTCCTGCATTGCGCCAGGTCCCAAGGAAAAAGCTGACAAATGTGTCAGCTATGGTAAATAGAATCCTTGGGACGGTAAGTACTACTAATCTTTCTGAAATTAACGATCTTGTCTTTGCAGGTGCAGTTGTAGCGGAGAGATCAGGGGTAAAATCTTCACATTCACAATCACGACATAAAGATAATAAACCTTGGTGGAAACGCAGACTTGAGGGCCAAATTAACGAGTTACGCAAAGATCTCAGTAGAATAGAGCAAATGGATAGAGGTGCAATGAAAGATTCAGATATGAGGAACAGATTAATGAAGAAGTATCAAGTAAAAGGAAAGGGGATGAGTGTAGTTAAGGAAGAAATAAAGCAAAGGGTTAAGGCGAAGGCTGCGAAAGTAAAGAGGTACGATGACAGAGGTCAGGCAGTTTCATCAAAATCGCCTATTCGGTACAAATCAACGTCAATTATTCAAAAGAAATGGACGGGAAATGTGACAACTCACAAGTGGGCCCAGAGCCAGCAGAGGCAAGGAATTTTTTGGCGTGGCCTTTGGGATCAGCCTGGTGATCATAACAGACAACAGAATGGTTAGCCGACGTGAAAGACGAGTTAAAGAATGTACAACAACAAGAGGATTTCAGATTGATGTGAGCAAGGTGAAGAAACAGTTGAGAAAGTGCCGAATTGGAAAGCCCAGGACCAGACCAAGTGCACGGATACTGGCTAAAGAACTTCAGTAGTCTTCACGAAAGAATAGCCCAACAGCTGCAACAATGCTTAGTGCGTGGCAACGTTCCGACGTGGATGACTGAAGCAAGAACAGTTCTCATCATGAAGGACATTAAGAAGGGTAACGTTGCAAGTAACTATCGACCTATTACATGTCTACCCATGATGTATAAACTTCTGACCGGTATCATTGCAGAAGATCTGTATAGCCACATAGAAGATCAGCAGTTATTTCCAGATCAAGCAGAAAGGTTGCAAGAAGCGGTCAAGAGGAACGAAAAGACCAACTCATCATTGATAAGACGGTGCTAAAGGACTGTGAACAGGAAAACTAATCTGGCCATGGCATGGATAGATTACAAGAAGGCATACGACATGGTATCACACTCGTGGATTATGGAATGTTTGGATATGATAGGGGCAGCTGATGCGGTGAAATGTCTTCTGGGTGAGCATGAAGACATGGAGAACAAATCTGACACGGCTAGTGATGAATGTCTTGGTAAGGTAAACATCAGACGAGGTATTTTTCCAGGGTGATTCTCTGTCTCCACTGTTGTTTGTTTTGGCGCTGTTCCTTTGAGGATGATTTTGCGGAAGGTTAGTGCAGGATACGAGATGACGAAGGATGGATGCAAGATTAATCATCTTCTCTTCATGGACGACCTGAAGTTGTTTGCGAAGAACGAAAGAGATTGATTCCTTGGTGCAGACTGTACGGATCTTCAGCGATGACATCGGCATGAAGTTTGGTCTGGAGAAATGTGCTGCGATGACCATGAAAAGGGGTAAAAGGGTACATTCGGATGGAATTGCTTTACCAGATGGCACACAATTGAGGGGCGTTGGGTGAAGAAGAAAGTTATAAGTATCTTGGGTGCTTGAAGCAGATCATGTACTGCACGAGGAATCGAAGAGAGACTTAAGAAAGAGTATATAAGACGAGTGAAGAAGTGTTTGAAGTCAAGCTGAATGGAGGAATATGATAAAGGCGATCAACACTTGGGCTGTGTCACTAATGAGATACAGTGCGGGGTGTCAGGTGGACTAAGGCAGATCTAGATGTTGCTGACAGGAAAACGAGAAAGTAATGACGATGTACGGTATGTTACATCCACGGTCGAATGTCAGCAGACTCTATCTACCAAGGTCAGAGGGCGGAAGAGGGTTACTTAGTGTATCAGACAGCGTTAACATCGAGAGAAGGAGCTTGCAGTGTCATGTAAGAAGTACTCGGGAAAAGTTGTTGAAGGTTGAGCAGAAATACATGAAGGCAGACGAATTAGGTCCAAAGGAGTATAAGAATCAAAGAAGAGAAGAAAGAACACGAGATTGGCAGGAAAAACCACTTCACGGCCGATTCCTGAGATGTACAGAAGAAGTGGCAAGTAGCAAGACTTGGGAATGGTTGAGGAGAGGAGAACTAAAAAAGAAAGAAACTGAGGGTCTGGTTACTGCAGCGCAAGACCAGTCTCTGCCGACGAATGTGATGAAGGCAAGGATCGAGAAGTCAGATGTCTCTTCTATGTGCAGAATGTGCAATGCGGCGGAGGAGACTGTATTTCACATTGTCAGCGAATGCAGAGTGCATGCTCAGACAGAGTACAAAAAGGCAGACACGACAAGTTGGCCAAGGTGATCCATTGGGATCTGTGTAGAAATACGGTGTCAAGGTGCAATCGAAGTGGTACGACCATGTGCCGGAAAGGTTGAAGAAATGGATCATGTCAAGATTCTCTGGGACTTCAATATCCGGACAGATCATGTTATAGAACATAGACGGCCGGATGTTGTTGTCTTGGATAAGCATGCAAAGATGTGTCATCTTATTGATATAGCTGTGCCGGGTGATAGTAGAGTAGCTTCGAAGGAGAAGGAAGGTACAGAAATATCAGGATTGTAGCGAGAGAACTTCGCAAGCTGTGGCAAGTCAAGGTGAAGGTTATTCCTGTGGTGAGTGGGAGCACTGGGTACAATCCCGAAGGCGTTGGAGAAACATCTCAAGGAGATAGGAACATCTGTTAGTGTTAGAGTAGAATTACTACAGAGGCGGCGCTCTTAGGGACAGCAAGGAGTTCTGCGAAAGACACTCGAGATCTAAGGCTACGGGACGTAGCTTGACTCGAGTGTAACCGGCAGAAGGAAAACAAGATCTTTCTTTTCATGTTGTGCTAACGAAATAATAATAATAATAATAATAATAATAATAATAATAATAATAATAATAATAATAATAATAATAATAATAATAATAATAATAATAATAATAATAATAATAATAATAATAATAATAATTAATAATAATAATAATTAATAATTAATAATTAATAATTAAATAATTTTATTAATAATTAATAATTAATAATTAATAATTAATAATAAATAATAATAATAATAATAATAATTAATAATAATAATAATAATAAATGGACTTATATAGCGCACGTATCCACTAACTGAGTGGTGCTCAAGGCGCATATTATTACCCATGCTCATAAGGCTCATAATGCTCATAAATCATTCCTGAAACCATCTCAGCTCCTGGGGAGTATATAGCTCAATTGCTGCCATTACAGCGCATAATGGGCTAATCAACCAACTCTGCCCTCACAGGTACCCATTTAACCCCTGGGTGGAGAGAAGCAATTATGGTTAAGTGTCTTGCTAAGGGACACAAGTGTCACGGCCGGGATTCGAACCCACATTCTGCTGCTAACACCAGAACTTGAGTCCGGTAAGATAGACCGCTCGGCCACGACACTCCACTTAATGAGTTAAAAAGGCATGGTAGCAAACGATGAAAACCTTTGTTTGCTTTGTTCTCTGCCCAGGTGTACATCACGAATAGCGTCGTGCAAAATTAAAATTAAAAATCCACTCATGACACAAAACAAACTTAAAATTGTTTTGTATTCATATGAACTGATAAAATAACAATAACAAATAAATTAAGACAAAAAACACACTTTATAGACCCTTTAAGAACACACCAAGTACAACATAAATGTTGACACTCACCACAGTTGATTTCATCCGTGTAATCTGGGCAATCCACGGCGCCATTGCAAGCAGCTCTTATTGGGAGACACTTTCTAGACGGTTCACAGTGTAATTGTTCAATATTGCAAACACCTAAAACAGGATTCATTTATTTTTATTTTTTTTACTCAGCATGAATATTTATTAGCATGAACAATAGGGTTAGTGATAGCTAAGCTGGTAGAGCGGTAATCTGGATCTAACTGCTTCAAATACATTAGTTCACATAAAATATTGTATTTATGTAGAAACCAGTTTTCCTTGTGATTTATTTGATTTTATTTACTCAGTTGCAAATTTATGATCATGGTATGTATCCTACATTCTCTATGATTTTAATTCCCTTTTCATGACGTTCAGTCCTATATTTGAATAAGATTCGTAAATTGATATCATGTATTTGATTGTATTTGTTTTGGGTAACAGCTCCAATATCTTAACAGGATACTTTTTTACATTATATGCATATGTGAAAATATACATTATGGGTCACTTTAGGAATAACATTATGGTAATGATAACATTAACATCCACATTTGGTAGACGTAATGGTCCGGATAACATCATGAGCTTATTCTTCTGGGTAATATATTTAATATCCATTTTTTGATATATTAAATTGTCCAGATTACATACTCAGCCACTTTTTGTATTATGGTCTGGTGACAATTGTTGATGTAACGTTATGGTCTGGATAACATTACGATCCATTTTTACCTTCATTATCCTCAGATCGTAAGATCATTCTCAATGAGGGCGCAGTTCCGTCATACAAGGGGGATGAAAGAATATTGTAATGCTGTTCCCGCTGAAATAGAAGGAAGTTCCGTTCGGCGGTGTCGTGTCAACGTGAATTCATCTATAAGAGTTGTCTTGTTACCAGTTACCCACCCAAATGATAACTTCTGATGATTTGAAATATTGATACGGACAATATCTACGTAAATGAATGTGTCCAAAGGGCTTGTAACAAACCAACAAGCATTCAAAGATCCGAAATGAAGGTATATCGAGAGAAGGGAACTGGTTGGGTTATGTTGATGTTGTTTTGACCACAAATGTCTCCTGTAAAACAAGGGTAATGTATTATAAAATACCGCAAATAACGGAGGGTAAGAAAAACTTGTAGAGGCACATACATGATATCTGTACGCCCGCATACTAGCAGTGTTTTTTGTCAGGGTTAAATCTCGCTTAAAATGTACTTAGCTCACGGACAGCACGGCAAAGGTACATCTGATAAATTTGATAAATATAATAAATTTTAAGGGGTGTACATTATCCCATTACACAATTACCAATTATAATCTAAAAACTTGATGATAGAAGTTGATGACGGTACTTAATATCCTACTAAATTATTCCTCTCACATACTGTCATTTTTATAAATTACAAATGTGAAATAGACCATAATACGTGATACATTTTCCATATTGGGTTAAATATGAACAAATCTGAATACATTTTTCGCAATGTTTAGTGACAAAATTATATAAGTCTGTACATCTCTCTCGATGTTTATATTTAAGTGTTTATGCATTGACAGACATGTTTACCAATGTTGTACACTTCATTTAATATTAATACGTACCCAAGCCACCATCCGGAACTACAGTCAAATTACATGTCATGGAAAGTCCTTCAGCATCATCAGAATAGTAATAATATAAGATGGTCATTTGTAGTGTGTCAGTGGGGGAAAGGATATCAGCTGGAAGCGGAGTTGAGAGATAACTACCTAAATCTCTTGCGAAGTGGTCTGTGTACAGCTTTAACCAATAGCTAGTTGGCTCAGTGACGTGGTACTGACACAGTGCTCTGATCAACATCCCAGAAGGCACTTTGACATCCCAGCAGTAGTATTTGCTGGGAGCGAAGAGCAAGAATCCTTGGCTTTCGAGCGGTTCAAAAGTCGTCGTTGAAATAACAGCAGATGAGTTGGAGCCAGTTAGTGTTACATTGTAGCATGTTTCATGGAGGCCTGAGTGGAGAAAATATGTTGTAAATGTTAACATGTTCCATTTTAGTGTCTCGGACATGAGTCAAATTTGAGTTTCGATGCACATTGCACAATCACTAGTCATCGGAATTTACCCTTGTCAAAAGTGTCGACCCTTACTTGGGACTGTGGAATTGACCCTTGATATTCGGTGATGGAATTGACACTTGGTAATCGGTGGAGGAATCGACCCTGGGACTCTGATTGATTTTACTTTTGTGATGTGCCTTAATATTTATCGTGTTTTGGAGGAGCTGGATCCAGGGAGGTTGCGGCTGATGTACATGCCTCACTGCGTTTGCTCCTTTATTATACCTCTTTACCCAATTAACCCTCTTCATATTTTCATGTATACTTAAGCTCCAAGATCCCGTAGCCAGACTCAAGATTCAAGGTTAAATTATTTTCATAGTATCAGTACTTATCAATGACATCATTAATTACAAATATTACAAGTATATAGACACACTGTAACAGGAATAAAAAAGAGCGCAAGATGGCATATATACTGCAGAGGGACCAATTAAGGTTGTAAACCTGGCGTGGGGTCCGGGCCCGCCCAAGGGCTCAGGAAGCTTAATGTTCTTAGATGATCTGTGATGGAATCTAATGCATAATTTTAAAACATATATGGAAAATTAGTATTCTTATAGTTTGATTTGATTTTGCCCTTACACTGACGTATGTAAAAAGCACTGCATACTCATGGATTTTATCTAAAATGTGTATTCATATACTATGCTCTCACCTGATCCCATTTCCCGATGTTTACGATAGATTTTAGCCAAATGGTTTTGTGTTTTTTGTTTGTTTGTTTGTTTGTTTGTTTATTTGTTTGTTTTTCCTCACGTCAGCGGCGTATACAGGGAGGGGGGCTGGGGGCATGTTCCCCCCACCCATTTCCAGGCCCCCCCACGAAAAATTCACATAGTGCCCCCCCCCCCCCCCCCCAAATATATATAAAAAAACAGAAAAGAAAAAGAAAAGGGAAAACAAAACATACCCCTGGGCCCCCACTGAAAAGCAATGCCCCCTGTGCCCCCTACTGAAAAAGTCCTGGCTAAGCCGCTGCCCCACGTATGCTCATAATTATCAAGGTCAATTCAATTTTCATTTTGGTTTAGAGCAAGAGATAAAATATCTTCCCGGTAATAAAGTAAACTTGAAAACATTATTTCTCAATAATTAGCAGATAATAAATGCCAAACAATTATATTCAAGTTTGTGAACGGTTGAAAATCTATAAAAAAATATGACTAAATTGTAATCAAACCTGTTAAATTCGTCGCATAGCTGACGAACTGAGGAATCGTTATGCTTGGCTGTTCTAAGAAAATCGCGTTTGAAGTGGGACTCATTTTGGTAGTTTTCGTTTTTTTTAAATTATTCTTTCAAATCTTTCAAACTTCGCCGTCAGATACTAACTAAATTCTAAAGCGCGCGCTTCATCTCCACACGTAAAGTGATCCTATTCAAAACCTGATTTGCCACTTTAAAGGGTACGTTCAGACGAAGGAATAGTTCAGCCCTTAATCCATTAACAGCGTGGGATCTCTAGATAAGATATGTCACTCCAAAAAAAACTCCCGTTCACACAGCACACTTTCTTGGAATAAACTATTCACCAGCAGTCACCCCCTGTCCTGGGGTACACCATCACGCGCATCCGTGAGTACAGATGTCAATGTTTTCCGCGCCAACGACATGTACATGTACTGTGTCTACTGTTCGTACTTGATAACGGTGACAGGAATGCAAAAAGAACAAAAAAATATCTGTAACAAACCACGAACCACGCTCGCACAGGATACATACAGGCTACACAGCTGAAAACTGCTGTCAACTCAAAGCGAAGCATGTAAAGCTACGTTATGTTTACGTTAGACTGGCACCGAACCGAATCCAAGTATTGTAAAATGTGTGAGACGTCTTGACTACGTATTTCCAGCAGAGGAATTGCGTTGCTACGTACGCCTTTTTGTTCGTTCAGAGGTCAGGACCAGATTAGTCCGGAAGTCACAAGGTCAGTTGCGTTCCGACGATAAACTTCTGGGTGTCTCGGCAGGGGGTATGTGGTTAAACCGGGACTATTCTGTTCTAATCTCACTTTTTGGGAGATCAAACTATTCCATCCTGGTGGAATAGATTGGTCCAGAATGGTCGGATTAGTGCGTTCCGACGGAGGAATAGTTTAGTCTTTCAGGAATAGGGCTAAAATATTCCTTCGTCTGAACAATATATTGCCACTTTTTGTCAGTCAGAAATATGTGTGCCGCTTCGCGCCACAAATTATCGGCACGCAAACGGTTGAACTTGAACCATGCATACATGTACACAAATCTTACGCACTGCTGTATGCCCGCACTTTAAAAAAGGTTTCGTGCTAACTGTTATAAAGAGTAAAGGACAGGGGTATAGTTAAACGGTGTATTACGCCACTTTGTGAAATAGCAATCTGGTAATTTGTGCTGATTCTGTGCTGATGTGTCAATTGAAGTATTATTGATCTTACAAATCATGTGAATATATGATTTAAAATCCACTTTAAACACTTTAAAGGATTTGCACGCCTGCCAAATTCTGTAAATTGTATTTTGCGGGGAGAATTAAATTGTAAATTTTGAAGGATGATTCTTAATTTCAATGACCACCCTAAACGTTGGCCTGTCCTAACCGTTCACCAAATGTTGAGAAATGTCAAACCATTTTCCGTTTATTGCGATCTCCTCGAACATCCTTTTTGCACTGTTGCCACATACTTGGATCATAAATATGTAGCCTATACTGGTGCCAATTTACGAAGAGTTTAGTTTTTAAATGTTGGGACAGTTTTGCCAGAGTTTTGCAATTTTGCACCATCAACACCAACACCAACACCAACACCAACACCAACACCAACACCAACACCAACAACACCAACAACACCAACAACACCAACATCAACACCGAACGAAACATTATACTATAACTAGTCGTTATAGGCTTTCAATCGAGGGCGGGGGGAAGGTTTTCGGTTTTACCGTGAATTTCTTTTTAAGAACAGAAAAACAATTTTAAAAAATCTTGTTACTGCTACTAATTAACCCTATTTATCAGAGGGAAAATGTGAACTTTCCACACACCAACACCACCAACGCCACCAACGCCAACAACAACCAACACCAACACCGAACGAAACAACGAACGAAACATAAACTATAACTAGGCGTTATGAAAGCTTTCAGTCAAGGGAAAAACAAGGTTTTCGGTTTTACCGTGAATTTCTTTTAAGAACAGAAAACAATAACAAATCTTGTTATTGCTACTAATTAATCCTAATTATCAAAGGGTTATCAAAATGTGAACTTTCCACACACCAACACCACCAACGCCACCAACGCCACCACCAAAACCAACACCATCAACACCAACACCAACACCAACACCACCAACACCACCAACACCAACACCAACACCAACACCAACACCAACACCAACACCAACACCAACACCAACACCAACACCAACATCAACACCGAACGAAACATTATACTATAACTAGTCGTTATAGGCTTTCAATCGAGGGGGGAAAAAAAGGTTTTCGGTTTTACCGTGAATTTCTTTTTAAGAACAGAAAAACAATTTTAAAAAATATTGTTACTGCTACTAATTAACCCTAATTATCAGAGGGAAAATGTGAACTTTCCACACACCAACACCACCAACGCCAACAACGCCAACAACCAACACCAACACCGAACGAAACAACAGACGAAACATAAACTATAACTAGTCGTTATAGGCTTTCAGTCAAGGGAAAAAACAAGGTTTTCGGTTTTACCGTGAATTTCTTTTTAAGAACAGAAAAACAATAACAAATCTTGTTACTGCTACTAATTAATCCTAATTATCAAAGGGTTATCAAAATGTGAACTTTCCACACACCAACACCACCAACGCCACCAACGCCACCACCAACACCAACACCATCAACACCAACACCAACACCAACACCAACACCACCAACACCACCAACACCAACACCAACACCAACACCAGCACCAACGCCAACACCAACACCAACACCAACACCAACACCAACACCAACACCAACGCCAACGCCAACGCCAACACCAACACCAACGCCAACGCCAACGCCAACGCCAATGCCAACGCCAACGCCAACACCAACACCAACGCCAACGCCAACGCCAACGCCAACGCCAACGCCAACGCCAACGCCAACGCCAACAATAAATCAAAATTATTCCATGTAATTTGTAAAAAAAAAAAACGAATGAAACACAACCACGTTCCTCATCACTGTACGCAGGACGAAGGCCCTGAGCTTTAGCAATATTGAGAAATCGAACGTTGTTTAACGTCCGCAATAAACGTATTCAAAGAACTGGTGCACTGTAAAAACGTTGGGTAAGTATTGATCACTCTGTTGGTACAATTTGAAAATATTTAGTTAAGTTGAATCTAACAATTGGGCAACCACATGGCTAGACCAACATCAAATACTCAAATTGTTTTAAACGACATTATGATTGTGCAGCATTAAGAAGCGTTTGTGATATCGAAAGCGTTTGCTGTAAGCACTTCCATCCTGTTCCCCACTCGATGCTCATCACGGAAACGGTCACAGTACCGCCTATGTACGGGGTTGTTTTCGAGCGCATCCATGATACCAGTTTTATCGCGAGCTTTCCATACATCTTTGGAAGTATCATATTGTGCATACACAAAGTGTTACATTAGAGTTATGCATTGTGCAAACGTTCTAGAAACTTTTAACAACTCGATTTACCATTATGTACTGTTTCATGAATAGATCCCATCGTGGAAACATTTTGCGAAGTGATTGGACAATAATAAAGATAAAGTGATGTTTATTTTACAACATAGACCAAAACTAAACCAAAAATAAACTGACACTGAATTAAGGCATGCACTGCGTCCTTAATGTAGGACAGACTAACAGGCTCTGAAATATTTATTCACTTCTGCATGACAGCATGTCACCGTGCATTAAAAGACCATTAATTGGTTTAGGTATTTTAAAATGTTTGCCCATTGATTGGTATTTGACAACATTTATTAGTAGATAGAAGTCACCAGCCATTAGTAAAGATTTGTCCATTGAATGGTTTTATAAAAAATATCGTTAATTGGTAAAAATAAAATAAATTTCACCATATCTGAGTGAATTGTGTCCATTAATCGCTGTTTTATTAAGTAATAAATCCAATATAAAGAGTACAATTAAAGACCATCAATTGGTTATTATTTCACCAAATAATGTAGAACATGTTAACGGCCAATTCTTAGTGTAATTTAATTTACCCAACAATTGTGTAATACGAATATAACCAAACATTATAACAAACTTTTGGTTGAACTAAAATTCCTCCCAAAATGGTAAATTAAATTTCACTAATTAAAGGTTAATCGTAAATAACCAATATTTGGCAGAAATTATTTATTCCATGTAATTTGTCAAAAACAACGAACGAAACATAAATACGTCACCGTGCACCGTTGCGACCGTACATTTAGAGTCGTCTTGCTCAGTACCCCGCCTGCCCGCAACGCAGCCTCACTGGCTGGCTGGACGACAGCGCAGCCGGCTGGCAATGGCGTAAATACAGGGGGCACGTGGTCCCCCAGCAAAGTTCTGTGCCCCCGTGCCCCTCCCCTCATTCAGAATTTTGAAAACAAATTGGTTCCTCATCACTGTACGCAGGACGAAGGCCCTGAGCTTTAGCAATATTGAGAAATAAATCGGACGTTGTTTAACGTCCGCAATAAACGTATTCAAAGAACTGGTGCACTGTTAAAAACGTTGGGTAAGTATTGATCACTTTGTTGGTACAATTTGAAAATATTTACCCAATTCATTATGCGCTGAGTTGGTCAATTCTTAAATACAATTTGCTGGGCAAAGTTAATCTATTATTGGGTAGCTGCATTAAGCCCAACCTAGATAGTCAACGTTTCCCTGTTAGTTGTAATTTTACACACATCTACTTGGTGAAAATAATTGGAGATTGGGTAATGACCAAGAAATGGTCTTTTGTTCACCATATTATTGTTCAAATGTGTTATCCGAAATCGGTGCATATTAGCTACCATTTGTTGGTTCAATTGAATCTGACAATTAGGCAGCCACATGGCTAGTCCAACCCACTGTTGGTTTGGATTTTACTTTAACCTTGCACCCATCTCTTTGTGAAAATAATTTGGAATTTTTATGACCAAAAACACACGTCAGTTTAGGGCAAAAATATATCAAGAATTTCACCAACCTAAAAAAAAAAACTAAAAAAAAACCAGTCAGTTGTACTCCAAATTATCGGTAATATTACAAACCAACATCAAATACTCAAATTGTTTTAAACGACATTATGATTCCGCAGCATTCAGAAGCGTTTGTGGTATCGAAAGTGTTAGTGGTATATATTTCCCGTAAACTAAATACCAGTCAGTATTAGGTCAAACATCAGCCTACTGCTGTTCATTGTTTTATATATGAGTTCATGACTAACTGATGCATTGGTCTGTAATCATCCTACCCAACTTCCACGCCATTCCCCACTCCATGCTCATCATGGAAACGGTCACAGTACCACCTGTGTACGGGTTCTTTTCGAGGGCATCCATGGCCAGTACCAGTTTTATCGCGCGCTTTCCATACATCTTTGGAAGTATCATATTGTGCATACACAAAGTGTTACATTAAAGTTATGCATTGTGTAAACGTTCTAGAAACGTTTTAAAAACTCGATTAACCATTATGTACTGTTTCATGACTAGGTCCCATTGTGGAAACGTTTTCCGAAGTGATTGGACAAAAATAAAGATAAGGTGATGTTCATTTTACAAAATAGACCAAAACTAAACCAAAAACAAACTGACACTGAATTAAGGCATGCACTGCGTCCTTAATGTAGGACAGACTAATAGACTCTGAAATATTTATTCACACCTGCATTGTAGCATGTGATGTTTGTCAACGTGCATTAAAAAGACCATTAATTGGTTTACGTATTTTAAAATGTTTGCCCATTGATTGGTATTTGACAGCATTTATTAGTAGATATAAGTCACCAGCCATTAGTAAAGATTCGTCCATTGAATGGTTTTATAAACAAATATCGTTAATTGGTAAAAATATTTTTTCTGAGAAATTATTTGCCTAAATTGATGTAAAAAGGTAACACCCAACTTCGATGGGTAACCAAAGACCAATTGCGTGGGAAGTTGGGTTACAAGTTGGTGATTCATGCCCAATTTTGTTAGAGTGTGTATTTAATTCAAGTTTCTAACGTATATACTACAACACTCTAGGGGTGCACCCCACTAAATAAACCCCAAGCAACCAATGCTAAATACAACATATTAAAAAAATATTTAAAAAATACTGAGAAGTTCTTATTTGTTTTTAAATTTACAACCCAAAACATTTATATGTATGTATATATATATATATATATATATATATATATATATATATATATATATATATATATATATATATATATATATATATATATATATATATATACGGGCTGACAAAGGGTCTGCTGTTGTGGTCATGAACAGAGATGATTACACAGCCGAGGCCCTCAGACAACTTAATAACACTGATCACTATACAGAATGTGATACTGACCCTACCCACTCCTTCGCAAAAGAAATATCCGACACCCTCGTCAAAATTCATAATTGTAATGGTATTAACAAGGATACCTTTAACTCTCTCATTCCACAGGATCCTCGTACGGCCCGTTTCTATCTACTGCCCAAAATACACAAGGCAGGTAACCCGGGCCGTCCCATTGTGTCAGGTAATGGTAGCCCAACAGAACGTATCTCTGAGTTCGTTGACAGTTACCTCAACCCTCGGGTCTCTCATATCCCTTCATTCATACAGGACACTACGGACTTCCTCCGTAAACTAGAGGGTATTAAACATCAAATACCCAATTTTGCCCTCCTTGTCACTCTGGATGTTTCCTCCTTATATACAAACATCCCCCATGGCGAAGGCATAAATGCATGTGCCAATGCTCTCAGATCCAACAACCAAACCAAACCTTCATTGAGACACCTCACTGATCTTATCCGACACATACTGACCAAAAACAATTTCACGTTCCTAGACAGAAACTTTCTCCAGGTTCAAGGTACAGCGATGGGCACTAAGATGGCACCATCATACGCTAATCTGGTTATGTCTGAGCTTGAAGACAGATTGCTATCTTCTGCCCCCACCGTCCTCTAGTATGGTGGAGATTTATTGACGATATATTCTGCATTTGGTGTGGTGGCCAAGATAGCCTAGATGAATTCATCAACTACATTAATTCATTCCATGCCACCATCAAGTTCACTGCTAACTACTCTCCCAATAGCGTGAACTTCCTAGACGTCACCATCAACAAATCCCCCCATGGCATCTCGACTGATGTCTATTGTAAACCCACTGACACTCATCAATACCTGCTTTCCGACAGCTGCCACCCCAAGCACTGCAAAGAGGCCATCGCCTACAGTCAAGCACTCCGTATAAGACGTATCTGTTCCACCGATACCTTATACAGGAAACGGTCGTCTGAACTGAGGCAACACCTTGTATCCCGGGGTCATAGCAAACACAGGGTCCAACTAGTCATCAACAGGGCCCTCTGTACCCCCCGTAGCACCCTCTTGGCTACCCAGGGTAACAAGAAAACCCTTCCTAACAGAGTCCCCCTGGTCACGACTTATCACCCCAGATTACCCAGACTTTCATCTATCGTAAATGATAACATGACTATTTTACACTCCTCCGACAGGTTACGCTCAGCCATCCCTGAGCCCCCTTTGATTGCTTTCCGTCGCCCCCGTAACCTCGGCGATATATTGGTTCGGGCTAGGCTCCCTAGTACCAACAGTGACCTTAACGTCACTGATCATGAATCACCACAGGGGTGCTCCAAGTGTAACCGCTCGAGATGCAAAACCTGCTCAGAAGGTGAAAAGCCACAGTACTGGTCTCACCTACACAATCAGAACTAAATCCCAGTGTGACACACCTAATGTTATATATGTAATCTCATGTAAAAGATGTGGTATACAATATGTAGGGGAGACAAAGACCAAATTGTGTCTCCGCTTTGCCAACCATGTTTCCTCGGTGAAAACTAAAAAACCCTACCCTGTGGCTATCCATTTTAACAGCCCTAATCATAGCATTAATGATGTTGAACTCATTGTAATTGAAGCCTGCACTAGCAATGATACACATCGCAAACTTAGGGAGTCACACTGGATACATCAACTGAAAACACTGCAACCCTATGGCCTCAATATCAACACAGGTATCAAATAACCCATTTACCTTTACCTATTTCCAGGTATTTGTTGTAACCTTTCATTTTTCAGGTATTTGTTTTAATCTTTATTCTATTTTCAGGTATTTGTTTTAACCTGTTACTTTTCAGGTCTTTGTCCCAACCTGTTCTATTTCCAGGTATTTGTTGTAACCTTTCATTTTTCAGGCACTTGTTTTAATCTTTATTCTATTTCTAGGTATTTGCTTTAACCTGTTGCCTTATCTTATCTTGTATACGTTTACATTTTTTCAAACTGTCACTCATAGAACTATTTTAATTGAGTTATTTACACCCACACATCAACTCCTCAATTTGTAAGGCTCAAACCCCCCCCCTTTTTTTTTTGTCGTATCCCTTTGTGTACTGTCCTATGTTTATGCCAGCTTCACTACAAGCTGCCACCTCTACCTATTGTGTGGCTCAATAATCCCTCTTTCACCGTAGCTTCACCATAAGCTGCCACATCCACTTATTGCGTGGCTCAATAATCCCCCTTTTGTTCACTTCTGATACTCCTATTGGCTTTTTCTCGACTGATGCTTATCTTTAATTGGTCACTATTTTCCCGCCTTTTTTGGATCCCGCCCCATGATCCTTTGCTTTCCTTTTCCTAAAATGGATGAGTTTTTATGTTGTACTTTGTCAAAGCCTCTGACGAAGGTCCGGATTGGATCGAAAGCTAAGGCCACCCTCCCGATTTAATTTATATACATATATATATATATATATATATATATATATATATATATATATATATATATATACATTTATATATATATATATATATATATATATATATATATATATATATATATATATATGTGTGTGTACTGATTGATGTATAACCTTTTATTTTCTTCTCAATTTAATGTGGATTGTCCAGACGCCCTCAAGTTATTCTCACCCTCAACAGTAGTGAAAACGTCCACCCTGAAAAGCATCAATTTTGGAATAAAGGGCTTGCAATCGAATTATGACCACATTTTCAGGGCCTAGTGTTTCCAAAATACTCAAAGTCGGAAGTCCAGGACCTCTAAGTCATGATATTGGACGATTGTACACAATCCCTTTAAAAAAATGATTTATTTTCTTGGGATTCCATGCAACAACCAGCCTTAAGCGGATGATTGGCCATAATTTCACATAATTTCAAGATAATATCCATAGAAACAGAATAACAGGCCTGATGCAAATAATAATTATGCCTTGTATACCCCATTAAGGGTACCCCACTAAAACACCTATAATAATCTAAATGGTAATCTCTCAGTTTAGTAAAATTAACCTTTTTTTTAAAAATCTACAATCAAACACTACCGAAAGGGCATGAATCAAACGCTGTTTGTCAATCCTTGAATTTCTCGCAAATGCTTTTAGAGGGTAAAAAGGGAGGGGCAGTGGACAATTTTCTGAAAACAAAGTAGTCCCCGGCAAATTTTTGACCAGAGTAGTTTGATTAAAATCACAGACCATCAACACCCTACCCTTTTAAGGGTTAAAATGGGATCAAATATTGGGCTGTGGCGTATTTTCCCACTGTATATCAAAAAACAAAACAAAGAAACAAAATCGGGGACGACTGCCTCTTGCCCTTTCCCCCGTCTACGCGCCAGGGTTGTTCTTTATTAGACTCTACACTGTAAAAATATTGGTCAAAAAATACCCAACTTTTTGCCCAACGTTGTTTAAAAATATCAACATGCCTATCTATATATAGTTTCCATCTAAATTGGGCACTCTGATTGACAATTAATTGGGCAAAATTAGCTCCCCAACAGTTGGATACATTTTGGTTAACCAACAGTTGGATAATTATATATCTAACCAACTATTGGGTATTGTATGTTACATTGGTTACCCAATTATTGAGTGATAATTTTATTCAAAATTTGGTCAATTTCTCCAACTTTTGCACAACTATTGGGCAGTTTATTTCAACAACACCCATTAATTGGTCACACTTTATACAACAATGTGGCACAAAAGTAACAAACGTTGAGTAAACAGTAAAATCCCCAAATATGGGGTAATAAATGCCCCCCAGCAGAGTACAAGACACAAACAAAATAAAACCAATATTTATCTCTCATCTTTTAGAGTTTCACTGTTTATTTGAAAAAATAACCGTCAAATAAAATACAATATGTTTTGCTTTAAATCATCATAAAAAGTATAATACTATTTTCTTTACTAATTATTTCAATTACGGTATTTAAACAATATTCATAATGATGAATACCTCTCTATAATCTAAGATGACCAATTTATTGTTTGGAAATAACAATCACACATAAGTTTCAATTAGGCCCTATAAATATACATTCTCCACAACGGAAGTAATCTATTTCAGGTGTAATTTCTCATACTTGGACTAAATAACCTTTGATGCACCTTTTCGTGTAATTAGTATAATTGGGTCATTTTACCAAAGCTGTTCTATAGTCTAACTCTTAAACCATTTTGAATGAATTGTCCAAAATAAACATATCTTATACATGTACATTAGACGTCCAGAGGGCAATATTAGGGCAATGTCACACGAGGCAATACAGACAATAAGTTCCACTTCAATCTCCAAAAAAAATCACATAATTTTCTTGGGGATAGTAAGACATTGTCAGAAAAAATGTTGTTTTTTATTGGTTTTTTTGTGCTATACCAAATTGTTCCTTTTGCATGCGGTGTACTTGCTTGCCTCAAAGTTGCATGTAAAAATTGTCGCATGTGACAAGATCCTTTAATGCAATAAGGCCAAACTAAAAATATATGTATTTCCAGTTACTCCATCCCCTATAAAATCATTGTTATCCTGACTGTTGGGTTTTAAATATTATTTTTTAGATTGGAGCCAAATTTTATATTAATTTTTTTACCCACCAAAATTTTATTTTGCCACCTGCCCACCCGTCCTATTTTTTACCACAGTGTCATAGGAATGGTAAATTAGCCAATCAGATCTGGTCAACTTGATCTGAAATGGAATGTCAACTATAGAATTTTCAGACAAATTAAGCTTTAAATATTTGTGTCCACCATATTTTCATATTCCTTTTGAATGTGGAGGAATTCCCATCATAAGATGTGAATTTCCCCTTTATAGATTGCTCTAAAATGATAGATGGGTGGAAATAATGGGCAGACCAGTATGGTTTTTATACTATTGTAAACTTTACACTATTTTACTTGTATATAAGAAAGTGTTTATTTATTTTTTATCTTACCAATAATGTACAGATGCACTAACAGATCACTTAAATAACAGTAGAAAGGACATTATAACAACAGAAGAACGCAAAAAAGGCCAAATTAGAAAACTCTGAAACACTGTGGCTAAACAGGCTTCATTAAGAAAAGAACTTGTGTGTCCAATAAAAGGTTAAATATTGATATATATATATATATATATATATATATATATATATATATATATATATATATATATATATATATATATATATATATATATATATATATATATATATATAACCTCATTATATTAACAATCCAATCCAGTTTAATAAAGAACCAATTGCATTTCAGTACCTTGTAAACTCCAATTACCTCTAGTAACTGTATTGCCAATTCACCCAGAATAAAAAAAAATGTTTCCTTTAAGAAAAACAGAAGTAACAGCCGAACATGCTAACAGGAATACTCAGATCTTATGACAAAATATCAGCTATGTGAAAAAAAAGTATTTATCTATTCTTAAATGATATGTAGATCGCAATGCCCTCAGTGTACAGGGCTCTCTGGATCCATGGCCAGAACTTTGCTGAAAAACACTCTCAAAAAGACCAGACATCTGCACACTTCCTCTGGAACTTGCAATCGCGTACGTAGTGGGTCTTGTAATATTTTTGTTATGTCCCTTTAAGATGAGGGGATCATAAACAGGGCTAGGTTTCAGTGTATTCTGCTCTGCAAATGTTGAGAAATGGAAAAAATAATGAAATAAAAGTCAGTGTTTTTAATATCATGCAAAGCAACCATTTCATATTTGTTGTAAAAATAAATAAATAAATAAAGTTATGACAGAAATGTTTGAGTAAAGTGCTGTAAAACATTGAGGTAAAAAAAAATGTCAATGGTTCAGAAACTTTGTCATTAGTCCGCTTGCCCCCCCCCCCCCCGTCATGAGTTGACTAACAAGATGTCGCACCACCCCTAACCCCTTCCAAGAATCCTTGCATGTTTCAATGGTTGCTTTATCACAGTGGTACTATATACATAACACTTACTAAGTGACTTAGCCTACGATAACTTTTCATGAATGGCTGGAGTAGATGTTGTCATCAGCAAAAGCCTAACGTTAACAGTTACGCCCCGGTAGTAACTGTTAGGCCTCCTAAGTACTATATCAAAACAACACTCTGTTTATGTTATAAAGAAAATGAACTGAGAACAATTTGTTTGTTACTTATTTTCAAAATTAAACATGTTACTGGAAATCAAAACTCACCTTTGAAAGTTTCTGTTAGGTCACTAAGCCCCCATTTTTCTAAAACAGTGTCCGCCGTCATGATGTTGTGTTGTTGTTAAACATGCAGCAGCTAATTGGCATTCTCGCACATGCGACGCTTGCACATGCCAGTTTTGCCATGCAATCTCCCAAGGTGGAGGTTCTGGTTAGCCCAACTGTTAAGTGTTTATTACCCGTGCGAGGAACGTTTTCCCAACGACTAGGTAGTCGTATTACGTCTTCTCCAACTATGGACAAGACTATATTGCCTAACCCAATTATTGAAAAATAAATACCCAACTGTATGTCTCTACATGAACCAATTTTGGTTATATTGTTTAATTTAACCAACAGCGAAAATTACGCAGAAATTGGAGAAAATATGAACCGACAAACGAGTGATTTATATTACCTATCAACTCGTTTGCCCATATTCAGATTACCCATCATTTTGTTTGCCCAATATTTTACAGTGTAACATTCATACGAGTGGATCATGTATTATTATTTCCTCTTTTTTACCATGCCCCCTAGAAAGTGGTGCACCCATAATGCCCCCTGAAAGTTGACGCAACTGCCGGCTGGCCGGCGTCATGACTATACCATCTTTGACTCGAAAACGAAGCTCGCAGGATCTAACGGACAGCCTTTACAATGTTGTCTTCTCACATACAAACCAAGCACATACTTCACTACGTATTTCATTATGTAAAACTTGGACAAACAAATATTCCAGGACCGTATCGGTTTAAAAAATTAATTCCGGTGACTTCTCAGATACCGAAAAATCAGCAAAATATATTTAAGATGCATGGCTATAAAGAGACATGTCTTACAGACTTGGATGTTATGACATATATTTATCTGCAAAATAGTAACCAGGCGGTAAATTGGGGGGGGGGGGGTAGTATATGCTATTGATTTGAGGAATTATCAGACAAATATTTTACAGTCTTAGTTTGTAAACAGTTCAACAATTCCACGTTAGATTAAATACGAATATTGTGTTTGCCGAACGAATACATTTTCACTATTTAAAAACTTGAAACATTCATATGCTTGTTTAATGCATTGTATTTATTACCAATTGTGAACGTTCTATTTAATGGTGAATTACGCCTAAAACACTGATTATATTAACTTACCTTGTCCATTGCATGGTACACACATACTACATATAAAGAGTATTCCTAAAATCCAACCCATTCTGAAGCTTTTATTCGAAGCATCAAGACAAAAATGTTTCATCGATAAACTGAAAACATGAGTCGATCTCCTGTCATACAGTAGGTCTACGTGTTGTCAAGTACAGATTGATACTACCCACAATTTACCGCCTGCTCATCCTTAAAAAAGGCGCGAACAATGTTCTTGATTCTGGTATATCCAGTATACATGACAACCTTCAAGCGCGCGCTCATCAAGACTTCATTGACCAATCACAGCAAAGCAGTGAGGGATGCACATCAATACACAACATCAATTATCGAAATGATAATGTTACAACAATAATTGGAGCTGACCAGGATGTCTGGTGCCATCATCAACTTCATATCGAGTGAGTAATTAGATTGACATTCAGTAATTTTATATCAAATTTAATGAGTGATTAAATGCCTCTGATGTGGACTACGCAATGAGGTGTTTACATCTAACCTGTATGCTGTGTTGACACCACGGGTCAATTTCATAGAGCTGCGTAGCAGAAAAAATACTTAACAGCTATTGTTACCAGCTAAACTTTCATATAGAATGTGTGTATTTTGGCTGGTCGTGTGTTTTAAAATGCTTAGTAAAAATATTTGCTGAGCACAATTCTCTACTTAACAGCTCTATGAAATTGGCTCCTGGATATAGAGTCAACCTGCTCAATGTGACCAGCCTTTGATGGTCTTAGCACAAACTAAAGATAAGTAAGACTAATTGCGGTGACACCATGTGAAATTCTCTATTGAGTCGTAATTGGTTCTGAAAAGAACTGGAGGTTACAACTCGACGTTTCGATCAGTATGCTCAGATCTTCCTCAGGAGAATCCTGAATCATTCTCCTGAGAACGATCAGAGCATACTGATCGAAACGTCGAGTTGAAACCTCAAGTTCTTTTCAGAACTAATTACTACTCAATAGAGAAATTCACATGGTGTCACCGCAATTAGTCTTACTTATCCTCTTCACCATGCAAAGCTACAAGTTTTACCTACAAATTGAAGATGTTGTGCGTGCAAGCGCTTTGTATCCTAACAGGCGTGTACGCTACAATGGTTAAAAACATTTTCTAAAGGTGGCTTTCTATCCTAACATGCGCGCATTGGTAGTACACGCATTATTTTTGGCTACTTTCGGTTCCGAAGCTGGCTCAACGTTGTGTGTAATGTAACCTAAACTGCTGAAGCCGCATTCCGAAAGCAGCAATTCTTCAGGGAGAAATTAACTTTGTTTATTAAGATTTTGGGTCTTTACGTTAAAGGCAAGTCCCAATCATTTTATTTGTGAATCAACATTTGTTATTTTGTAATTTTATTGTGTCTATTTATCGTGAGCATCTTTACTTAATTAGTGGATGGACTAACACATTAGGGCAACACTTCCCTAACCCTGTCTGTAGCAGGGCCGGTAAAATCACAAACATGTTGGTATTAAGGGCCCCAGAAGTTGGGCTCTGTGATGCAATCTGGGACATAATGTGTTGATATTTTTGTGAAATCCAGGTTTTTGCAGTTCTGGGGTTCTTTGAGTGTCTAATTTCACCTGTGAAGGTTTTAAACCATAATTCTGCCTGGTTTTTGAGTTACAGAGATCCCCTATGCGGCGAATAAGCAAAAAAGTCAAATACGTTTTTTTTTATAGTGACGAATCCGTTTAACCGGTTGGTAACCACTGTATCTGTGTACGCATACAATATTACAGTGTGCGGACGGCTGATACAAGCTATAACCACCGACAGACTGAGCAGCGTAATCTGTAGAAAACATCAAGTTTTTAGCTTGTTTTGCAATGTAAGACAAAGAAAAACCATGCATCTAAGGTATTTACATCTTAATTAAGGTATTTACATCGTTAGGCAGTGTATTTGTTTGTTGATACGTATTGGTAATATTGGCCTTAAAGAATATGTACACATACAAACATGTACAAACACATGGGTGGCGAATAAGTGCCGGCGGCACTTTTTTGTTTTTTACATTGTATTGAATAAGTATAGGCCTATACGCTATGCGTGCGCTGAAGTGACGAATAGGCGACCACATTTTTTTTCATAGTGACGAATAAGTTCAAGCCATCGTTACACATAGAAAATCAACATTTTAAACAAAGTAAACACAATGAATTACCAACCAGGTACTTATTAACACTTGGATAATAAAACAAAATGTGATTTTTTGAAAAAATAAATCAAAAAACTAACAGCGAAAATGTGTCCGACTTAAAGCATGATTTACTCGTAACGCACCTTTTCCCCGATTCGTCACTATGAGAAAAATGCGACTTTATAAAGTGTCCTAATCTATGTTAGAGGGTACAGAGAATTGATATAGCGAAACTATAACATAATTTAGTAGCAAGTGGGGAAAATATTGGAGGATGTAATATGGTTATATTGGTCATTTCCGTCTAAAACGTTATTATTGATTTGAACCTCTGGGGATTGACTTATAGTAATGAAGGACATTATAGTGTGTCCTTGCACATTAATAAAAATAAATAAAAATACAGGCCTACTCAATAAAACAAATTGAACGAGTCATTAATATACACTTGTATGCAAATAATCTGCTTATTTATTTGACGTACTCAGATTACATAAACTGATAATTATTAGAAGGTGCTATGAATTTAATCTCAAAACCTGCTCAAGGTACACCCCACTAAAATATAAGCCGAGCTGTTATGTCCTCGATATTTTCTGTGAAACCCAAAGATTTTAGGAGGGACTGTGTAAAAATTGTCCAATATCATGACCTGGGGTTTATTGACTTCTGATTTTAAGTTTTTTTGGATACACTAGGCCTTGAGAAAATGGTCCTAATTTGTAGGGTGGGATGCTTTTCAGTGTGGCGTTTTCACTAGTGTAGATGGTACTTTACATTGGGATGAGAATAACTCAACAGTTCTCTGGACTATCCACATTTAATTGAGAATACAATTGTTCAAAAGCGTCTTTTTAGTTTTATAATTTTAAGATTTGTACGTATGTTTTAATGATGTTTTTGAATATTTGGTATTTAACATTGAACGCTTTTGGAGTTTGGGTGCACTATCGTCTTCTTGTCAAGACACAAAGATTACCATGGGCCATTTGAATATAAATGGAGCAAATAGTCTTGACTGGTGACAATCAATACGTTGTATATATGGCGCCCTCTTTAGGCCACACACTGAGTCTCCATGACCATTTTGTAAAAGCTATTGTGCATAATAACACATTACTGTTCACTAAATCTAATTACAACCTCTTTTTGTGCAAAATATTAAAACGGTTAATAAAACACGTGCAAGTTTCCGTGATCAAATTATTACAAAATATACTAAAATTTGTAAGCAACTAACATAGATTCGGTGTCTGACAAGCACCTAACATTTCTAGTTTACTTAATCCGTGTGCTGTTAAAAGTGTTTTTTAAAGTTTGTTGATATAAGGCCAACAAAACGAGTCTCAGGTTTCTGATCTCCGTGCGCGTCGCCTCAGACCTGAGTGTCGGCATTTTTGGTTTTCTTTTTGTGTTTGCTATGAAACAATGTCTGATAGACCTTTGTCATGGTGCAGCAATTTTTATTTATTTATTTATTTATTTTTATTTATTTATTTTTTAATTCAAATCAATGTAAACCAAATAGAGGCTGGAAGGAAAAAGTAGTCTGGTCCTTTTGTTCTATGAGATTTACATTACCATTGACATCGAGTATACAAGGAATCTGACAAAGATGACTGTAGTGTGATAAAAGTATATTGCAGCCAAAATTGCTGGATCGATTGGAATTCTGCCGTGTTGTGTTTTAAACGACTTTTACCACATAGTGATATGAACGTTTGCCCGATTTGTGCGGTCTCTCTTAGCTACCATACTTTGTGTATGGGAAATTTGGTCTGGCTCCAATAACTGCGTACACATGTTAACATATATCATTAAAAAATATATAAAAAACTAAATAAATAACCGACAAAAAAGTAAAATAAATAAATAAATAAATAAATAAATTAAAAAAATAAAAATCAATAAATCAATAAATAAAAAACGCACCAATTTTGAAGCCGACCTATGACAAGAAATCTGAAACTTATTTTGTTAGCCTAAATAAGTAGAATTAAAGATACTTTTAAAATTACGTAAATTTACACTAATTTTTTTAATAAATACAAACAGATAAATACTGGTCGTGCATAATAAGTTTTCTTTTGTAAAATGTGTGGAAATATAAACGTATTCTTCTGTATATATTTTGTTGCTTCAATGATTGAATAAAGTCAGTTTATATACAAACTGAAAATGCTTCCCTGTTGTATCCATAACAACCTTCTTTCATTCCATATTGATCATACCTTTTAATATTAATACGTACCCGAGCCGACATCCGGAACTACAGTCAAATTACATGTCATGGAAAGTCCTTGAACATCACCGGCGTCGTACTTATAAGTCAAGATGACCATTTGTAGTGAGTTATTGGGAGAAAGGATATCAGCTGGAAGCGGAGTTGAGACATAACCACCTAAATTTCTTGCGAAGTGGTCTGTGTACAGCTCTAACGAATAATCAGATAGCCCAGTGATGTTGTACTGACACAGTGCT
>CM055817.1:34647625-34929975 GCA_029582265.1 Zoroaster sp. YZ-2022 | reverse complement strand
AGGAATCAAAACATGCTTCGCGAGTAGCGGAGCGTGTGTAAAACGTTCGATAGACCCTCCCCTGCATGCCCCAGCGGCGCAATCGCTGTAATTTATCTTTCCGACAATTCTTTCATCACTCTATTCTACAAACGTCTAGCTTTTTCCTTCTACTGTGCTTTAAAATGATAATAATGGTTTATTCTCGTTATCTTTTGCGCATTTCGTACACAAACCCGCCTTTGCTTTTGTCCCTTTTTACATTATTTTACACGCAATAGGAATATTTTTCCACTATTGACCCTCCGTTTGTGTAAATCACAATATACCGTATTCCTACAACTAGTAATACAACACTTGTCTGTTTTACCTAACTAAAAGCCATTCGCAAAAAACTTTGTCAGTTTGTCTTTATTATACAACCATATAATAGTTGTATAATTTCCTTCTACTTTTTATCTTCACTTTCTTAATAGTACATCGGGCGTGGGTTCTTGATAGCGCTCTTTTTATATATTTATGATAATCTATAGAGGTGATTTTGGGGTGCGTTAGTTCCATAAACCTCTCGATCGTTGCTTGGAAATGATGAGCGTGAAACCAGCTCCAGTATCGCCTCTCATCATTATCGTTACTCTGAGGATTAAATTTCAACTTGGTTTCTCTACCAAAACCCTTTTAATAGCGTTAATGTAGTCTTTTTTAATCAATTGCCCTTTTTTCCCCGAGCCGTGTAGCGGTAGCTCAATATTTTCGAGCGCTACGCGCTCTCGTAATTCCGCTAAATTTAATTCATATAATGGTTTTTGTTTTTGTTGATTTATATACTTTTTAATCGCGTTGTACCAACTGCGTTTATCAACACTATTATTAATACTGTTTGGTATGAGAATTATTGGGCAACAATGTGTTGTTCTTTTAAAAAATTTTCAATTCTTCCAATGTGTATTTCGATAAATATTTAGTGAAGTCATCTTTATTATACAACTAGAGATAATAGTTGTATAATTTTCTTCACTTTTAAAGTCTCTTTAAGGTACTTTTTATCTCACTTTTTTGTGAGATAGAAATGTACTGTTCGCTTTGAAGCGTATTTTTAATAAAAATGATTATTCTTACTTAAACCAATATTTTTGAAATTCATTTAAAATGATATTTTATAAGAGTTGCAACCATGAGCCCTATCTGACATACCATCTAAAGCCATGCGAATTTGTAGAAAGTGAATAATTTATACAAGAACTGTTTTAGATTAGCTTCGTAAGAGTTAACGGCAATTTTTTCACTAGAGACAAAACAAAATGCCTCCCGCATCATTAGGGTAATTATTCGACACGGGAGCCTTCAATTTTGTAGAAATACTTGCAGGTTTTCAATCGAGGAGGTATGATTAAACTTCCATAAGGTCGTTTGAACATGAGTGATATAATTATGCGTAACGATTGTAAAAAGAACCACTTGAGACATACTGCAGTTTACGTCCCTTAATATTATTGCAGCTAGCCATACCTGCTAAATAGTTAATTACAAACACCACCATTATTCTTAAGCAAAACAACATATACTTTATGACTTTTTAATTTGAGGTTTATTGAAAGCCCAAACATCGCTTTGGGTAAAAAAAGATAGTGTATCCTCGGGTCAGGAGCAGAAAAGACTTAGTAAAATCTATACATGCAATGTGGTGGTGAGCAGAAAGGACTTATAAGATTAAATTACGTGCAATTCCTATTCTGTTATGAAACTTAATTATTTGGATTTATGTTTTATTTAACAATGGGAGTACTCACAATTTATATTTAGCGCTCAAGACCCATTAATTTAGGGTAATTACACTTAAATAAATCTTTATCAGACCTTTCTGTCATTAAACAAATAAAATTGTCACCAGTGCGTATAAGTCCTTATTGCTCTGAGCAGACGGTATGTTTCGTCTAAATAAGTCAAACTTTCGCCTAAACCTATGAAACATTACAAAAATGTGTAGGGCTTTTATCAGGTAAACCAATAATGAGACTACATTCTAATTATAAATATTTTACAAAACGTTCATCTGTTGTTGGGCTATATTCAGGCGTAGATACCAAATAATAATGCCAATATTTTAGGGATCTTGGAGGGAGCATCAAGCATCTTATCACGACATCACGTAATCAATGCAAATAGGTCTATCCTCCAAACAAAAAATAATACGCACGATGTGTACATACGCATCAAAATGCGTATCTGCACATGTTACTTCTCAGATCAGGGGCCCACTTCTCACGAAGCAGTTGAACACACACATTTGTCTCAGCACAGAAAAGTTTGACTTTCAGCAAAAAAAATACGCGTTACTGTAATGAGTTTGCATGTAATGTATATTGGCCTCTCTGGTTGATTCACAGCTCAATTTTGCGTAGAGTATAAATGCTAAGCAATATTTACTGGTGACATTGAGCCCATATTCATAGAAGCAATCTGAATAGATTTAGGCGTTGAGAATACGCCCTATTGTGCGCCTATTAATTATCCACACCCCACCATCCTCAATGGGTCTAACCCAACTCAAGGTTCCACCCAGGAATCTTCGTCAAATATTCTGATGCGCAAATGGCTGGGTATTTCGTTGTCTTGAAAGAAAACAAACAAGAAAGAAAAGAAAAATCATTGGCAGTTTTGACAATTTTTATTGTTATACTTCCTGGGATTGTATCGAGATTGTCCCTAGTATCGAGACGTGAACGTTGCCATGGGGATCAGGTGGTTCAAATACGCCACTCCCCCATTGGCCTGTCGATTTGGTACATAAAGTGTTGTTTTAGGCGGTGTTTTGGGGTGGGGGAGAAATACCCGCATCCCAGGACAAATCTCTGGGCACGCGCCTGCTCCAATGTCTAAACCGATCAAGCTAGATTTAATTGTGGACGGGGGTCATGAGAATAATTGATAGGCACATCGTAGCTACCACGCATCATAATGAATTCCAGTTCAGTCTAATCTATAATTATAATCAACACATCTATTACCAGGAAATCAAATTATACTAACTGTTCGATATTGCTGCAAGAAAGTTACTTGATATAACATTTGGATTCTGTTGAAAGAAATCTTGCATTTATACATGCGTCATATACTTAGAAGTTAAACCACTGCACCCAAGCCGCACAGTAGTCATTAATTTTTCAGTATCCATAATTCCCCTCTGCTTCTCACTAGGTGGCGCTTATTATCAATGGCTTCATGTGTAAAAATCAGAGGAAAAATACACAGCATTCCTCTATACAGTTAAAGAGTCAGAACGTGTCAGACATAACCAAACAAATTAATATATAATTTAAAGGGATCACTGTGATCATGGGAAAAATTGTTAAGCTGTGGAGCGGTAAATTAGACTCCGTAGCATGTTCGTTTGTCCACATACTATATATCACACTCAATATATATATATATAGTACAGTGCAAAATGGTCATATTATAAAGATCTTGTGACACATACGTCACAAAGTATTATTAATTATTTCTTTTAAAAATCGAGGTTAAGTTCATTGCCACAAATTATTCTGACGGATGTAGATACACACAAAATAGTGCATACTATTATTAGAAACAATGTTAGATACACTCACATTGTAAAACACTAAAAAAAAATGTTATCGGAATTCAAACAATAAAACAAAATGCGTTAAAAGCAAGAGGAAAATCAATGACAATGTAAACGTGCCAGACTGTTTGGATCAAGTATTGTCTATGAGCCAATGGGACGGCATTTCTTGGTCAGGAATGGTTCTTCACAACTGTGTACGAAAGTGGTTTGTCAATTAGCATCGTCTGTGAAATAGCCATGACCGTAGAGACAAACAAAAACGCGCTCAATTCACATTATCAGGCCACAAAGTGTCTAAAGCCGCTTATGTGATAACATAAGCCACCACACAGAATTGCTCTCAGAGGAAAACTATGTTGATTGTAATGGTGTCATACATAATGACCTCAAAGATGTCAATCATAATGCACTCGGACGTTTTCGCAGTAGACCAAGACAGGCTTGCAGCAGTATCGATTATCAGTTGTAATTTAATCAACATTATTTACAGCATTAACACTTTTTTTTGTTGGCGATTAACATCAATGCTTACAAAGCGTTTCTAAACCTAATCACAGATCCAAAAGTAAAACATTGGTAATGTTGGCCACACTGTGTGCACGGGTATGTGTTTTTATAAGCTACGCGATCTATGACATTACAAAAGAGCCCCTGTGTTGTCAAACTGCACCAGGCACAAATGTAACACTGGTCTTTGACAAGAAACCATCAACATAAGGATATTATGAGATGTCAGCAGAAATATTCTTAATTTTTCCATTTATTTTTTAATAAGGCACCAATATTACACCTCAAACCTTAATCATCTGCAGGATGCAATCACCGTAACTACCTGATTGTTGCTTACAGCATGGAATAACTAAGAAATAATTATGTTCGGGT
Organism: Zoroaster sp. YZ-2022; assembly: GCA_029582265.1. Lineage (NCBI taxonomy): Eukaryota > Metazoa > Echinodermata > Asteroidea > Forcipulatida > Zoroasteridae > Zoroaster > Zoroaster sp. YZ-2022. The sequence goes on along the minus strand of CM055817.1, from coordinate 34,925,528 downwards.
TACGGTAATGTTATCCGATCTCCTGAATTATTCACCTGTCCGGACACAGACACACTGACATCGTTGTGGATATGGATTAGTTTCAAATTAATTCTAGCTAGATTTTAATATTTTATATAGCACCTCAGAATATTTCTTCCAAGGTTGTCTGCATTCATATTGTTTACCAAGTAAGGGTAGAGGAAAACTTTAATCGTTTATTTTCTCTCAAACATTACCAATGTTTCGTACTTTGGCTTTCATTATTAACTTATTAACAGCAATTATTATGAACGCAATATTACCATAGTCAAAACTGTCATTTTAGACAACCAAATAGAAATGATAAACAAATATTCATTTGCCAGAGGAAGGTCTCTATAATGTATTGCCTGCAATCTATTGAGTAGTCTGAGGCTACCCGCACATTGTTTTGTTTGTCTTTTTGCTTGTTTGTGTTTTTGCTTGTTTGTTTGTAATTTATGTTTGTTTGTTTATTGTTTGTTTGTTGTTGTTTTTGCAGTACACTAGTCCACTATATTATGAATTTGTATTCTAAAACTGAATTTTGGACAGTATTTTTCTTTAAAAAATCTCCTTCCACAGCCGATACTTTCACTATGAGGCCTTTATAGAAAGACTCGGCTTCAGGAATTAATTTTGTAGTTATAATTTGTATAATTCTTTAATGAAATGTCGTGATCCCGGTACCACCTGGGCTTGTAAGGAGATCATTCTAACTATTAGACAAACCATTACTATATGAATTTGTATTCTAAAACTGAATCTTTGACAGTATTTTTCTTTTAAAATCATCAACAGCCGAGAATTACGATGAGGCCTGTATAGAAAGACTCGGCTTCAGGAATTAATTTGTAGTTATAATTTGTATAATTGTTTAATGAAATGTCTTGATCCCCGTACCACCCGCTTGTAAGGAGAGAATTCTAACTATTAGACAACCATGCCAGTCGATTTTGTCAGTGAATATTATTGATGAACTTTTTAAAATTAGATTTGGTGGCCAATTTCTAAGCTTGGCTGAAGAAGTGTACTGCAGAAAAAAATTAGCTGCTTGTACAGCGGTGACATTTTCCCAGTTGTCCAAAACCACAAGTTTTTGACCGCATCAAAATACAATACGACCCTCAAATGTAAAAGTGTTTCGATTACATTGATTGGGTTAGTGGATGGGTAATTAAATATTCCTCTTTCTTCGAATACTGGTGTCGGCTTAGACGGTCGATTTTGACCATTTTGTAACATGACAGTTCATACGACATCGCAAGCCGTTTTTCAATAACCCATGATCGCCAAAAACTAAAAATAACATATAAAATTAAATTTAAAAAAGGAAGTCAACGCCAATCCTTCTTTATTTTATTTTTTTTAACTTTTGTATCGAAATGATTTAGGGTCGACTTGGTTTGCTATAATCGGACGAGTAATCGGAATCAGTAGGGATAATAAAACACATATATTATGTTTTTATATGAAAGTCGAGTCACGTGACTTTTGATATACAGGTTTCTGAATTTTTATTTCTATTTTATTTTGTATTTTGTATTTTACCGCATTTCTTACTTGGCTTTTGAACACACATATCCCTGGCCTGAGATTGTTCCCAAAGGCAGATTGTAAAATAATGTAAACTATAAGGGACTATGCATAGAAACCACAATGATAGTCCTCCCTGAAAAAAAATTAAATAAAAATAAAACAAAATTGTTTAGTTTAGTTCAGTTTTTATTTTGTATTTATTTTTGTTTGGGAGGGCTGAGCTTAAAGTTTTTTTTTATTGATGGTCTTTAAAGATGTATCGCCCGTGTTTTCTTTCGCTATTTTTATCAGCAAATTGTCACAAATGTTCTTTCTTCATCAGAGCACTGATATTTCACTGAAGAAATAAAATTATGCTCCTAATAATGCTCCTAAAATTGTACATTTCTCAAAATAACTATGAGAAGTATTCCATGGTTTCACAGTAAATATGTCCAGAAATTAATGTGTAATTTCTCCCGTCATTCTATTAGTAGGGCAGTTATTTTATGATATTTCTCTCACTAAAAAAGCGTTTGTTTTCTTCCAAATCTATAATTTACTGTGAGTCCCGTCACACATTTTTTTCAGGCACTTAATTATGTATATTGTGAAATATATATCTAGTTGTTTTCTTTTTGGAAGCTATATAATCAATGAAAAACAAAACAAAAATTGAGAAAAATAATAATAATACAAAAATCGGCAGAATAGCGAAAACACATGCGATACATCCTTCTTAAATATCTTAAACCCACTTCAGTACAATGTCCTCATCTGAGGACGTAAATAGATTTTCAACGATTGCTTTGATGAGTTTATCTTTGAAAGATAATCATTTAATGTAGTCCTTGGACAATCTCTCTCTAAATAAGGGATGCATACCAGGGACTTATGTCTTTACGCATTGGCAAAGGAAAACAACTGTTCACATTATTCCCATGCTCGAAGCAGAACTTTTTCACTCCAATCAAGACCCCGCAGACAAAGTACCAGTATTATTAGTTGGTTGCTATCGCATGTCGAACAGAGCCATGTCTGGGAACAATGTAATTAAGTCCCAGTCTCGTCGTTCACTTTAAAGAGGCATTGATCCCTCAAATCGATCCCCTCAAATTTAGGCCTAGGTGCGAAATTCAGCAAATCATTTGACATGTTTTGATGTTTTCAATGTGTTGTCAGTCACGTGGACTCTGCTGTCTTACAGACTTTTAAACAACAGGCCATCGGTACAGGTCGGCCATTTTGTGTTTCTTCCATACAAATACAAATACGTGTGCCAAATTGAGGCTGAATGGGGAACAGACTGGCTCCTTTTATGACATGAGAATCAGCACTATAATCGTATTTGCGTTCAGGGAATCTGACAAAGATGGCCGCAACGATGACGGTCTAATGAGCGAGTTTGTATAGTCTATTAATCATGTAAATTCTACAGTTCCTGTAATATATTCAAAATGTGTACTGTAGATTGACATCTTTGAGCGTCAATGAGTGATGTTGGGATACCTGCGATTCTCGACGAGGTGTTAAAACTACAAGTGTTGTTTCAATTGGGCACCTCTTTAACACCACCCACGGCAGAATACAGTCCGTCACCGGTTCGTTAAAAATTAATATTTTGATTTGTTGTCAGTTTGTCGTCTCTGTAGAACTATCGAATTATAGAAAATGTGTTGTTTTGGACCGCCTGACGTTTTAATTACCAGGCAATAAACTGAAATAATATCATGTTTTGTTCGTGAAAACGAAAACCGTACAAAAACATGATTTGCGTTTTCACGAATTGACACATGGTACTGTGTTTTCTGCGCACTAAGGTTTGTGCTCACTTCAGGAAAACGTTTTATTCTGTCGGGTCATGGGCGTTAGTGTATTGTCTACAGTAAATTAAGTTATTGTCAGTTTGCTAATTAGACAAAGTAGAAAACTTTGTGACATGGCAGCTTCTCATAGATATCGCCAAAATAAAAAATCTTCAGTTTTCTATACTTTGTGTCACTTCGAGGGACCGGTGACGATTTTACACCACTGGTGTAATTTAAACAAATTTTTTTTAATTTTTTTTTTTTTTTTTTTGCAGAGATCCCATAATCAAATGAACATGAAGTGAACATTATAATCAGAATAATTAGTGTAACCATATTGTACTTCCTCGCATCAGAAAAATGTTTTCCCAGTGACGCAAATAAATGGTACATCCAGGTGGTTTCAAATGGCAACATTATTGTAAACAATAATTATTGTTTACAATTTATTATATTTATAAATGCATTGCAGTGGAAAATTTAACAGTATATCATCTATCAACCCCCACTGCATCCAGCCAATAATATTTGTTGTTGAGTGAATATTTCTGACTTGTTTATTAGTTAGTTTGCTTGATTTCATATCCAAGTCCTAATTTTGTATCTCGTATTCGTAGTACTCACATGTCTGGTTTGTCAGAGTAGTGACCGGGTCGTTGATTTTGCCGAGGTTCATCTGGCAGTCGATATTCCCCGTCAGACTTAATGAGCGGCAGTTACACTGCTTCGCGCAGGCCAGGCAACACTGCATCGACCTCGTCACTTTCACGGTGTGGATGGGTACGGGCAGGATCCGCTGGTATGGCCACCGCGTTGCATCGGACTTTCAGGGGTTGAATGGGGGTTTGCCGGTGCCTCACATGGTCCATTTCCCTGCCCAACCGCAAGCCATTACATCCCATGTGCCGTCAGCCTTGTCCATGTACACGCACTCGTTCATCACAGTAGGCTCCTCTCTCTTCCAGTTTCTGTACTTGTTGTCCTCCGTGTCACCCAGACATACCCATTGCCCGCTGGTGTTGTTACAACCCAGCCACAGTATGTCAGGGGAATCCGTGTAGTGTTCCTTAAACGTGTCCCATATCCAATTGTTCTCATCACGAGAATTTGGTGTCACGAATTCCGAGCAGTGTTCGTGGCAGTAATCTCTGCCCGCGACGTACTGACGTTTGACTTCGTTTCGCACCTGGTAGCAGGTATCGCCATGTTGTATCCATAAATGTGCATCCTGCATCCTTGAGCAGGTCAGTTTGGTTGAGAGCACGTCGTCTATCAGTTCCCAAATGAAGATAATGCCAGCTATTTGTGCGAAGCTGCGAAACATGATTGTATGGGAGTTTGAAGGGCGTGTATGCCAACTGAAAAAAACAAACTCAACACGAATCCTTTTCTCAATCTGTTTAATTCACTGTTCAAGCATCAATTAGTTAGATTCACTGTGTGTTTCACTATATGTAAGAGAGAGAGAGAGAGAGATCCAGTAGATATATATATCTTTAAATTTGATTGTCTACTTCCAGTGCGTCTTGATCAAACAAAATATACCAAGTACCGTTTCGGTCGCTCAGTTAAGTCCAGTAAGTGACTGCTGCCAGCAATTGCCTGCACAACAATTTTATACCTCTCAAAGGTCCGTATGTGTAAACTGCACAGTGCACATGAGCAGAAACACGAGGGCGGAGACTGTTAACGTTTCTCATTGGACTATTTGTTGAAACGTATTCATGTAGAGACACTTGACGTCACGTCTTGTACAAAAACAGCACCAACGTTCAAATAATGAGACAGGAATAAAAGCTGTACTGTTGGCAAATAGCAGGCAAAATCACAAAATCCTCTATTTTGTCAAGAGATCTCAGCTGTAAAATTATATTTTAAAGATTTAGTCTGTGTACTTTGAGTGCATACAAGGTACTGTATCTCAAATGGTATTCATCTACCATGTGTACAATACTTGATGACATCCCGAGATCAAAGTACAAAACATCAAAACTGCACTTATATGCAGGGTTACGTAGTGTTGCCTGACATCAGAGCCACAACGAAGGCATAAATCTGTTGGTGTGTGGAGGCCAATTTGGCGACTGATTTGGCGGTAAAACAAAATTGAACACCTCTAAAATCGCTGTAAGGGGGAACGAGTAGATGTGATAAATTTTCTAGTGGGGGTAGGCGTGAGAAATTTCAGATGGCTGTAGGCGTGAGGAGAATTTTTGTGGAGGAAGGCGTTACAGATTTCCCCAAAAATTAAATGAATTAATCAGCCAACACAAATTACATGTCAGCTTGATTTTGTGGGTTTATTTTGCTGACTGAAGCTCGACATTTCTGGGTGTCTCATCCCCTCAACCCCTTGGCTATATACGGCTGTGTTCGCCATGAAATTCGTGGTATGAACATGGGAAGCTCCAACTGTAGACAAGTTTGACATCCAGGGCCGTAGCGAAGGCATTTTTCTTTGGGGGGGGGGGGGGTGGAAGCCAATTTGCTGACTGACATCAGAGTTGGGGGCGTAAATATTTTTGGTTGATAAATTTACCGACACAACACTAATATGACCAGACAAATTTACTTGGTTTCTCCTAAAAATGGACACTCTGTAAAGTCGCTCAACGGGTGAACTGCCATGCGTAACCGCAGTTTATATCTCTTCAGTTTTTCAGTACTTAACCATAGCTCAAGGTTTGCCGACTGAAAATTTATTCTGGACCAACTCTTGTCCTGGTACCTTTGATGCTTCATTTGCCGACTGAGGCTCTAAATGCCGACTGAGAAAAATTATTGAGGGTGATCCCTGGCTACTCGGCAGATATGGTTTGGCCTCTGACCTGGCCCCATAGAGCAATAGATAATTGGCATAAGTGGACCGCCCACCAACATAGGGGATGGTTAGCTCAGTTGGTAGAGCGCTCGTGCGGTAATTAAGAGGTCGCGGGTTCGAGTCCGGCATCAGCCAATTTTTCTTTGCTCGCTACCCGTTTATAATATTTCAGGTCAGTTTCTCCATATAAATCTACTTTGTGTACAACCACATAAAAGGCTTGTGTCCCGTTAATTGTGTGATCCCCGCTACTGCCGTTACCCGGGTTGTTTGCATCTGACCGGGGCTTGATCCCTGGCTACTCGGCAGATATGGTTTGGCCTCTGACCGGGGCTTGATCCGTGGCTACTCGGCAGATATGGTTTGGCCTCTGACCTGGCCCCATAGAGCAATAGATAATTGGCATAAGTGGACCGCCCACCAACAAAGGGGCTGGTTAGCTCAGTTGGTAGAGCGCTCGTACGGTAATCGAGAGGTCGCGGGTTCAAGTCCGGCATCAGCCAATTATATATATATCTATGCCTATGCCTATGCCTATGCCTATGCCTATGCCTATGCCTATGCCTATGCCTATGCCTATGCCTATGCCTATGCCTATGCCTATGCCTATATCTATACATATATCTATACATATATCTATACATATACATACATTACTCGTCTTATCAGTTTTAATTTATTTATTTCATCTTTTATATTTTTATTATACTACTCATTTTTAAGATGTCTCTTTGGAACTCTTGATTGTTTATTTTTTTATGTTAATCTCTGTAAATTTTGTAAATTCAATGTAATTTTGCCGTTGGCAACCAAATTGAATGTTTTTAATAAACCATGAATAATAATAATAATAATAATACATCTATACATCTATACATATACATCTATACATATACATCTATACATATACATCTATATCTATATCTATATCTATATCTATCGTCGCATCAGTGCAACAAGGTCGTATCACAGTTACGACCTTGTTGCATTACAGATACGACCTTGTTGCTCTGACACGATATATATATATATATATATATATATATATATATATATATATATATATATATATATATATATCATGGAACCCGCTGCTATATGGGATTCTAGCCGGCCAATTATCAACGGGCAAGCTCGGTTGTCGAGAGGTTAAGACGTCTGCACTAGTAAACAGGAGGTCGTGAGTTCTAATCCCGCCCGAGTCGCCTTTGTAGTTTTTTCACAGACACTCGGAAAGCACTGAGTATACAGTGCTATACACACGTCGGTGTAGGGCAAAATTAAATCAATTGCATATAATTATACTCATTCATACATAATCAACAAGACAGAACAACAAATGACGCGCCCCTAAACAAAGACTCATTTCATTTTGAGCTTTCTGTATAATGATGTCACTACTACGTAAAGGTTCTTTAGAACAAGATCTATGAATAATTCATGAGTTTTATACATATAGATCTTCATGTAGTGACAAGTTGACTGCGGTTTTCTGTATTTCAACTGAATTCCGTGCTGTCCTACAGTTCAATTCAATTCAATAATGGTTTATTAAATATTTACAAATAGCGGCATCTGCTGAATTGCAAGTAAATTTACAATAAAATGTTTAAGAAAATACTATTATATAACAAAAACAATTTTTTTAAATTTTGAATTGCCAATCCTATACTATACATTTAAGCTATATTGATAGTATAACTAGCAGAGAAGTGTCAAACTAAGGTCAACATGTCATGTCTTAAGCTATCACAGTGCATGCATGGAGAGTCTGATGAATCAAAATTGCCAATCCTATACCATACATTTAAGCTATATTGATACTATAACTAGCAGAGAAGTGTCAAACTAAGGTCAACATGTTGTCATGTCTTAAGCTATCACAGTGCATGCATGGAGAGTCTGATGAAATCAAAATAATTTCAATGTAGCTGTTCTGTTATTGCTAAAAAACAGTACAGATATATTATATTATTAATGGTTCACTTCAACACTCATCGCCGCCCAAAGGCAGAACTACAAATATTGTACACAAGAAATAAATAAAACAAATATTATTTTAAGAATAAAAAAGATTATGGGAGTAAGGGTGGAGAGGTTGTGGGAATAAGGGTAGAAAAGGGATGTGAATAGGGGTAGGGAGGTACATACAATGTTACTGAACTAATTAGTTAAAACTATTTAACAGTTTGATTAGACCTACAATTGGGCTATTCTGGTATCTCTTGGTACGACAAAAGGGAGTGGAGATGGCATTAGAATGTCTTAGTTGGCGACCATGTGATTGCTTGCGTGCGGGGGGATCCAACTACTGAATTTTTTTGAATTGAGCAATGATCTACCAAACTTAAGACATAATTGTTTACGTCGTTGCTCCAGGCTTGTTAAATGGTAAGAAACTAAGGCATTTTCATAGTTGATATATCTATGTCCAAGTATAATCTTGCATACTCTCTTCTGAACATTTTCAAGGGCCCGGACATGTTTGTCAGTAATACTAAAATTCCAAACTGGTGTAGCATATTCAAGGATCGGTCTTATATAGCCAAGATAAATATAAATGACAATCAGGTCAGAAGATGGTAAACAAAACCGTTTTAAAGTTTTCAATATGTACAATTTCCTGTCTGCCCGGTTTACCATGTTCTTAATATGACCATCCCATTTCAAGTCCGATTGCAAAGTTACTCCGAGATGTTGTTTTCTGTTGCAGGAGGTCAGTGGATATGTGGAGTGGATTCATCAAGTACGGTTACTTCATGAATGATATTGTCATGACTGTGCATTTATCAGGGTTGAGTTTCATGTGATTGATAGAAGACCAGCGATAAAGATGATCCAAATCCTCCTGTATGCGAGACTGTTGATTTTTATTTGTGCATTCAACAAGTGTGAGGTCATCAACATACTGCCAGTGGTTGGATGTAAGCTAATCTGCAACATCGTTGACCATAGCTAGGAAGATGACAGGGCCAAGACGGGTACCCTGTGGGACTCCAGCATTCACTGGGTGCCACTCTGAAAGGACGTTAAGATATCGCACACACTGTTGACGGTCATGCAGAAAGCTGCATATCCATGGGATGATTGATTCACGAACACCTAAATTTAGGAGTTTGTTGATCGCTACATTGTGGTCAATTCTGTCGAATGCCTTACTATAATCAGTGAAGACAACTCTTGAGATGGACGAAATGTTATCAGAGTGATTATACAAGCAATTGACAAAATCCAGCAGGCAGTGTGTAGTCGACATAAACTTCCTATTGCCAAACTGGTGGGTATCAATACTATCTTCGATGTCGGAGAGCAGCCACTTGGAAATAAAGAATTCTGCAACCTTGGCAAAATGATCAGTTAATGATATCGGGCGTAGTTGCTGCAAAGTTGGTGGGCTACATTTCGGGACTGGTGTGACAAGTGCCTTCTTCCACTGCTCCGGCATGACTCCTTCACTGTATGATGTGTTTAGGATATGTGCAAGTGGCGTGCTAAGTTCAACGGCAAATGTTTTGATGATTCGCGTGGCAATACCGTCTGGGCCACCGCATTTATTGAGTTTCGTTTTGCTTAGCTGCGCACAAACATCCCAAGTTTGCACAACAGGGCCTTGCTCCGACATAGGCAGAAAGGCTGCAAGGTTGGCAGTATCCAATTTAGGGAGGTCACTAACAATGGAAACAAAGTGTTTGTTGATAATGGTGGCTTATTCAGTGTCAGTAAGACATTGTTCTGATGGACCTGGTATTTCTATTGATGTGTGATTTTTCACGTTCTTAGTCCTTATTTTAATGTGTTTATGCCATGTTGTTGGGTCTGGTTTTTTTGAGACGATGTACCCTGCCGGTATAATACTCCTTCTTGGCCTGTGCAATGTCTCACTTGATTTTGTTGCGGATGTATTTCCATAGATTGGTCATACCTTGATGGTATGCTCTCTGTCGCTTGATGATGAGGGATTTAATTCCGGCTGTCATCCAAGGTTTGTCAGCCGTGAGTAGTTTCACTGTCTTACATGGGAAGTAAGTGTCAATGGCGGTATTGAGTGATTTATAGACGTTATTGCACTTTGCTGTAGCTCCCTCGGTTTGAAACACCTCGGTCCATGGGCTGTTAGCAATCCATGCTCCAAATGCACGCAGATCAGAATCACCAAGTGGTCGCACTATCTTCCTGTGTGTGAAATTAGGTGGTGGTGTATAGTTGTTAGGAGTCCAAAACACTGCAGAGTGATCGCAAAGACCCAGTGGTGCAGTGATGCAAGGTTCCATGTAGTAGTTTCCAATGTGTGTTATTATCTTGTCCAAAATGGCATCAGCGCGCGTTGGAGAATCAACAATCTGGATAAAGTTACCCCACTACAGATAGGGTCAACATCCAGATGATTCATATCCCCAAGGATGACAACTCCAGCTCCGGGGTAACGCGTTTGGATTGTGTCTATTGTTTGAGTTAAATGTTCAATCATGAGCTCTGGATTCGGACTTGCAGGTGGGTGGTACAAGGCACCGAAAATAAGCGTTGAAATTGTACGATGTAATCGTGATGGTCTGCTCTGCATCCACACAACTTCAAGATCATCAGGAATCCCAATCCCAATGCCTAGCACTTAAGTGTTCACGAGCATAGAGGGCAACACCACCCCCTCTTTGGTCCACTCTATTTTTATAGAGTAGAGTGTATCCTGGCAGTTCCCACTGATCGGATTATTGGTTTTCCGAGAACCAAGACTCTGTTACGACAGCAACGTCAGCATTGTTAGTGGTGATCACTGCTTCAAACTCATCCATTTTATTATTTAACGAACATGGATTACACAGGTACACCTTAATTAAGTAACGAGTTTTCATGGCATACCTGTCTGATGGTTGCTGTTGTTGTAATTTACAAGAGTTAACAGGTGGCCATACACAAAGGTTCATAGATGGTCGTGCACAAAGATTTATAGATGGCCGTACAGATGTGTCGGAAATAAGAGTCCTAATGGGGCGTTGTTGAGGCGGCCGGCTCAGCAGCTCCTCGATGTTTTTTGCAAATGTCCAGATTTTGAAAAGTTTTCCAAACAATCTGTGATACCTTGCAATTCATGATGTTCTCTCTCATTGAGCGTAGCGCCAACGATGAGTATGTAAGTGGAAAGAATGTCGTATCCGACCGCCACTTTTTAAGGATTTTTTGGAAATTATTTTTACAACCACTAAACAGTTAAAATAAAATGATTCCATCGCTTTTTGGGGGTACAGAAAGCGAAAACTATCTTTAAAATCCACTTTTATGATGGTTTTTGTATTTGATTTCCTCCATTCAGAAAATAGAAGGATCCTATTATAGTTGCTACTGCGCATGTACAATGACCGCGTTGGTCACTTATGGGGGAGTTGACAAGATCAGACTGACATGACTGAGGAAGTCATTGTATACCAAAAATGCCTGATTTTTTCATGAAATAAATATCATGGAATAATTTGAAGTATATGTCCATCATCATTCATATGTTCTCCACCTTACGAGGTAGGTAAGATTACATTATTGGTTATATCTAATGAGAAAAGGTGGCGGTCGGATACGACATTCTACCCGTTAAAGTTTTCATTGTAGGCCGAGAAGCATACATCGTTACGGTATATCACGCAGTTCAACGTGTGTCCGGTTATCCGATGGTAATATAGGTAAAAACAAAAAAATACGATGACATCAACTCCAAATAAAGATACATATGCAACTGGTGGAACGAGAAGAAAACGATCGCATACGGATAACACAGATTAATGACGATTAAAATAAGAAATCTAAAAACAAATAAACATAAAAATGACACGAATTTTTTAAGGCAGCCAAACTGAAGGGCGCCCTCAGCGTGTATCCATGTTTGGCTCATATAGACGCCGGGTTTCTCATACGAGACACACGGGCATCTGATAGCTGTTGATATCGGTCTGTGTTCTCAATATAGATGTGGATCGCATCAACAACTTTTTATCAAACACTACTTTTACTACAAAATATATCTCTAAATACAATTATTACCGGATATTTTCTAGTAAAACTCATCAAGCTTGGACTGCAAATTATTTACAACAGTTTCACAGAGCAGTTTGGCAGGGTCGAGTTGTACAATCTCTTTATTAGGTTCGCATTAAAACAACGGCAACCATGTATTGCAGAGTCAATATAAATATTACATGGATTGTCTTGGTTTGGAGACTAATCGAGGGCGTGGTCGGTACCAAACTGACCTGCTCAAGGTTGCCGTCGGCTCACTTATGGACGCAACATGGCGATACCTGCTACCTGGTGAAAAACGATGTCATACTAAGACGACCCCGGTAAAGAGTTCTGCCAGGAACATTTCTCGGAGTACGTGGCTCCAAATTCCCTCGAGGAGAACATATGGATAAGGAAAAAGTTTGAGGAGCATTACAAGGATACACCTTTTAAGGTGCTATCGATTTTAAGAATAGTCAGACAAATATTCCCCAGTCTGAATTTGTAAAAATTTTAACAATTCCACGTTAGATTCAAGAATTTCGTGTTTTCCGAACGAATATATTTTCAGTATTTAAAAAACTGAAACTTTCACATGGTTGTTTAATGCATTGTATCTTGACTTAATAGAGAAGATAATTTTGCCAATAAATTATTACCAATTTTGTTACCTTCTCTTTAATGGTGAATTAGGCCTAAATGACTGATTGTATTAACTTACCATCTCCGTTGCATGGTACACACATACAGAACACAACCAGTACTCCCAAAATCCAACCCATTCTGCAGTTTTGATTCGAAGCATCAAGACAAAAATCTGTCATCGATAAACTGAAATCATGAGTCGATCTCCTGTCATACAGTAGGTCTACGTGTTGTCAAGTCCAGCTTGATACTACCCACAATTTACCGCCTGCTCATCCTTAAAAAGGCGCGCACACAGTTGTTGATTCTGGTATATCCAGTATACGTGACAACCTTCAAGTCCGCGCTTACCAAGACAGCATTGACCAATCACAACAAAGCAATGAGGGAGACACATTAATACACAACATCAATTATTGAAATGATGATGTTACAACAATAATTGGAGTTGACCAGGATGTTTGGTGCCATCATCAACTTCGCATCGAGTGAGTATAAATTAGATTGACATTCAGTAATTTTATATCAAATTTAATGAGTAATTAAATGCCTCTGATGTGGACTACGCAATGAGGTGTTTACATCTAACCTGTATGCTGTGTTGACACCACGGGTCAATTTCATAGAGCTGCTCAGCAGGAAAAAAACTTAACAGCTATTGTTACCAGCTAAACTTTCATATAGAATGTGTGTATTTTGGCTGGTAGTCTGTTTTAAAATGCTTAGCAACAATATTTGCTGAGCACAATTCTCTACTAAACAGCTCTGTGAAATTGGCTCCTGGATATAGAGGCAACCTGCTCAATGTGACCAGCCTTTGTATGGTCCCAATACAAACTGAAGATAAGTAAGACTAATTGCGGTGACACCATGTGAAACTCTCTATTGAGTAGTAATTGGTTCTGAAAAGAACTGGAGGTTAAAACTCGAAACGTCGAGTTGTACCTCCAGTTCCTTTCAGAACTAATTACTACTCAATTGAGAATTTCACATGGTGTCACCGCAATTAGTCTTACTTATTAAATTATAGGTTCTAATCATTTGTCGAACTTCAGAAATAATCTATGCTACAGTGTACAGAGAATAACATAATTTAGTAGCAAGTGGGGAAAATATTGGAGGATGTAATATGATTATTTTGGTCATCTCCCTCTAAAATGTTATTATTTACCCCCCCCCCCCCCCCGCCAGGATTTGAACCTCTGGTGATTAACTTATAGTAATGTAGGACATTATAACGTGTCCTTGCAAAAGACACTTCAGTTAAAAAAATAAATAAAAATACAGGCCTACTCAATAAACAATGAACGGGTCATTAATTTATACTTGTGTGAGAATAATCTGCTTATTTATTTGACTTCTCGGATTACATACACTGGTAATTATTAGAAGGTGCTATAAATTTAATCTCTAAACTTGCTCAAGGTACACCCCACTAAAATATAAGCCGAGCTGTTATGTTCTCGATATTTTCTGGGAAAACCCAAAGATTTTAGGAGGGACTGTGTGGAAATTGTCCAATATCATGACCTGTGGGTTTTTGACTTCTGATTTTAAGTTTTTTGGATACACTAGGCCTTGAGAAAATGGTCCTAATTTGTAGGGTGTGATTTTTATCAGTGTGGCGTTTTCACTAGTGTAGATGGTACTTTACATTGGGATGAGAATAACTCAACGGGTTTCTGGACTATCTACATTTAATCGAGAATACAATTGTTAAAAAGGGTCTTTTTAGTTTTATAATTTTAAGATTTGTAAGTATGTGTTAATGATGTTTTTGAATATTTGGTATTTAACATTGAATGCTTTTGTTTAGAGTTTATTTAGTGGGGTGCACTATCGTCTTCTTGTCAAGACACAAAGATTACCATGGGCCATTTTGCAGATTTTAAACTCTTCACTTGGATATAAATGGAGCAAATAGTCTTGACTGGTGGCAATCAATACTTTTAATATATGGCGCCCTCTTTAGGCCACACACTGAGTCTCCATGACTATTTTGTAAAAGCTATTGTGCATAATAACACATTACTGTTCACTAAATCTAATTACAACCTCTTTTTTGTGCAAAATATCAAAACGGTTAATAAAACACATGCAAGTTTCCGTGCTCAAATAATTACAAAATATACTAAAATTTGTAAGCAACTAACTCAGATTCGGTGTCTGACAAGCACCTAACATTTCTAGTTTACTTAATCCGTGTGCTGTTAAAGGTGTTCTTTTAAGTTTGTTGATAAGGCCAACAAAAAAGTCTCCGCGCGCGTGGCCTCAGACCTGATTGTCGGCGTTTTTGGTTTTCTTTCTGTGCTTGCTATGAAACAATGTCCAATAGACATTTGTCATGGTGCAGCATTTTTTATTTATTTATTTATTTATTTTTTATTTATTTATTTTTTAATTCAAATCAATGTAAACCAAATAGAAGCTGGAAGGGAAAAGTAGTCTGGTCCTTTTGTTCTATGAGATTTACATTGCCATTGACATCGGGTATACAAGGATTCTGACAAAGATGGCTGCTGTGTGATAAAAGTATATTGCAGCCAAAATTGCTGGATCGATTGGAATTCTGCCGTGTTGTGTTTTAAACGACTTTTACCACATAGTGATATGAACGTTTGCCCGATTTGTGCGGTCTCTCTTAGCTACCATACTTTGTGTGTATGGGAAATTTGGTCTGTTAACATGTATCATTAAAAAATAAATAAATAAAAACTAATAAATAAATAAACAAAAAACAAAAAAACAAAAAAGTTAAGAAAGAAATAAATAAAAATATAAAAATAAATAAATAAATAAAAAACCACCGATTTTGAAGCTGACCTATGACAAGAAATCTAAAACTTTTTTGTTAGCCTATATGTAGAATTAAAGGTACTTTTAAAATTACGTAAATTTACAATAATTTTTTAATAATTACAAACAGATAAATACTGGTCGTGCATAATAGTTTTCTTCTGTAAAAATGTGTGGAAATGTAAACGTATTCTTCTGTATATATTTTGTTGTATCCTTAACAACCTCCTTTCATTCCTATATTATAGGAGTTTTTCTATTTGAAATATTTTAAACTCTTACTTGAATGGAATGGAGCCAATGACTTGGCTGGTGACAATCACTGCTTTGTGTAAACGGCGCCCTCTTTAGGCATCACACCATTGACCATTTTTTTAAAGCTATTGTGTATAATAATACGTAAATAATTTCAACCTCTTTTTGTGAAAAATTCCAAATGTTTAATAAATAATAAAACACGTGCAAATTTCTGTGCTCAAACAATTACAAAATTTTGCAGATTTTAAACTCTTCACTTGAATATAAATGGAGCAAATAGTCTTGACTGGTGACAATCAATACTTTGTATATATGACGCCCTCTTTAGGCCACACACTGAGTCTCCATGACCATTTTGTAAAAGCTATTGTGCATAATAACACATTACTGTTCACTAAATCTAATTACAACCTCTTTTTGTGCAAAATATCAAAACGGTTAATAAAACACGTGCAAGTTTCCGTGCTCAAATAATTACAAAATATACCAGAATTTGTAAGCAACTAACATAGCTTCGGTGTCTGACAAGCACATAACATTTCTAGTTTACTTCATCCGTGTGCTGTTAAAGGTGTTTTTTATGTTTGTGGATACGTATAATTAAAATAATGTACTTTTTAATTACGTAAATTTACATTAACATTGAATAAATATTAACAGGAAAATTTGGTCGTCCAACATTTTTTAGAACGTGTCAAAATGTATACGAATTCTTCAGTGCATGCCGGATGTGCTGTAATTGTGTTCCTTTAATGATTGAATTAAGTCAGTTTTATAATTATACAAAGAGGAATTACCTCCCGTTAACATCACAATCTCACACCAACCTCCTCTCATTCCAAATCAATTGTACCTTTCCTATTTTTGTAAATAATTTCCGTGCTCAAATAATTACAAAATATACTAAAGCATCTAACATAGATTCGGTGTCTGACAAGTAGAACACCTGACATTTCTTGTTTACTTAATCCGTGTTTTTGTTTGTTTGTTTGTTTGTTGGTTTTTTTATTTTTTTTTCTTCATGGGCCTATATTGTATTTTCATCACTGTTTTGGTACTACTGTCATGTCCTTGTTTTGTGGATGTCTGTTTTCTGAAACACGCATGCTCAATGTATCTAACGATTTCCTATTTGTTGTTTAGCCTATCTGATTTGGATTGTGTGCTTGCTGATCCTTGTTCCGACGTGTAGATGTAACAAGGGTGTATAGATACGGGTTCACGGAGGAGTTTATGGGTAGGATGAAGACAACAATCCAGGCGTACATGTCTGGACTGATCACTACCGCCCCAGTTTGAGAAAGAATCCCCATGATGATGACCGGCATCCAGCATGCAAAATCAGTGCCGACTAAGAACGCCATTTTGACCGCCATTCTGATATCCCGATCCCGGCCGTGAGCGACCACTTGGACCCTATTCGATGTGCGCTTGACTTCCACAAAAATTGCCCCGTAGCAGACAAACACTACCAGGAAACAGAAGAGGTTGACACCAAGAAAGAGGAAAATTGAGAAAATCCAGGCTGGCTTTTGACCTTTACCTACTGGAATCGATAAAGTCTGGCTCCCGAATGGATTATCAATAGCGCCCTCTTTGACCTCAAAAGCGGTTGGTTTGGTGATGAGTGGTAGTCCAATGCACACATCGGATAAACCGTAGATATCCGAATCTGACCCACTACCAAAGACCGTTGGTCCAATACTCAAACCAAGTGATATTGACCAAATCATGAGTAGAAGTAAAATGGTGAATTTCTTGCTTGGTTGCCATGAGCTTAAGGGGTACACAATACCCCAGAAACAATATACACTGATAAGTGTGACGATAAACACAGACGCCTCGCACGACAAGACCGACAACACGCCAGCTATTTTGCATATCACACTTGACCGCCATTGCTTGGCCTCCGTTGAATACGTCTCACCAAAATGCAGATCTGCTACCGCAATAATGAGCATATAAACACCCATCATGAAGTCAGACACGGCTAGATTTAGAACGGTAATTGAGTGACTTATGTTCGTGTTATGATTTCTGTTTCCGGTCCCATGGCAATTCTTTGCTCTGTGAACGATGACCACAGCATTGCCGATGAGGGCGCTTAGTCCAAGAACCCACATGGATACACGGAGGAATGTGTTCCGCATGAGACTGCCACAGAGGTTCAATGGAGGTTGTAACTCAGTCGTCTCACATTGTGATATCATGAAGTTAGATAAAGATGATACAAACTCACAACAGAGTCTGTAGTCGTCTATGTACCTGGAATTTCAATTTAAAAAAAAACTCACCATAAATTGATTTCTTTGATCTGCACCATCATCATAATTGTCATTATCATCATCATCACCCTCATCATCTTCATCATCATTATCGTCATTATCACCATTATAATCTTCATCATCACCATCTTTACTATCGCTATCAGCATCATTATCACCATCATTATCATCACCATAAAGGGCCATTTACACAGACGAGCGGTAAAAAAATATAGAACACGTTGTTTTCTATGGGATCGGTTACCCTGAGAGCGGACAAACCGCGCTGTAGAGCGATAAACCGCTGCATTTAGAAACCTGAGCGATTTTTCCCAAGATACCGCACTGAGACTCTGCGTACTGGCCAATCAGCTGTCATGTTGGGTATTACGTCACGGACTGTCCAGCATGGTCTCTAAAACAAACATGGCCTACGGGAGCAACGATCTTCGTGGCTATCTAACTCTCGTACTAATTTGTGGTTTTCCCCAAACTCTGTCCCTTTTTGAAGAATTTCATGAACCCAAATTTTTCATTCGCCTGAGACGCAATCTTTTTGCCAAGATCAGAAGTAACAGCGCTTCCGCAACGTGCCTTCGATTCTTCCTAGGGGACACCATTGCTTTAGTGGAAAGTCATTTGCATACCGAACGGATTTCCCAGCCCTTGTGTAAATGCATATCACGCTGCATACTGCTTACCGTAACCGCATTCCGTTACCACTCGTCTGTGTAAATGGGCCTTAACACTAAAGCCATCGTCATCTGTAAGACATTGATCAGCACAAACTGCTATCTTTGTATAATCATCAATAAGACTACATCATTCTTCTTTGATACTTACAATTTCTGCAAACTCACTAAGTCAGACACTGCACCACTCTCCACACGGATAGGGTCATCACTTGGTTCATCACCTCTGATCAAAACTCTGGAGTAAGATAATGATCAAATGTAGGCATTCAAATACATCACAACAAATAATTCCTTGAAAAGAAACTTTTACCGAGTTCATAAACTCTTAAAAACCCATTGTAAACACAATTGATTACTATTTATGAAAATGTTTTCTTACAGGGTTTTCAGATTATGGAGTCCACTAAACGCCCTCGTTTTTAGACTTTGTAGAGGAACATCTGTTGCAATCCTTCAACATGAAATGAAAAGAAAATACAGTATTTAATCAAATGCCTATCAAGTAATTAATAATTAGCTTCAATGAATATAAAACCTTCCCGTGACATTTACAACCTGATTTGTATCACATTGACTACTAAAGGAATTCAAATCTGGTATGATTATGCATAAACCATAGTAAGTCATCAACAAGGAAAGAGGTTTCTTTCCCAAAAGTAAATCCACAAAAAGAGGTTCACTCACATAGATTCCAAATTATTGAGTCCGGAGAAAGAGTCCGCCTGAAGATCACTTATTTGGTTCTTCGAGATGTCCCTTCAATAAAATAAAAAAATATATATATGAAGATAAGTAAGATGTAAAGATTTGTATTGTGCAAAAGTAAGAGAACTGTTTGCAGTAGCATCATGTAATATCTCGAAGGAGTTGTAATAGTTTGTTGGTTTTGAGAAGAACCGATAATTTGACAACTCAATATTAAAATCAGTATTCCCAGGGTCGCATATTTGACTCCTCGAGATGTCCCTTCAATATAAAAATCTAAGTATCTAAGTATATTAAGATGGTGTTCGATTTTTACAGAGTTTCGGAATACAATAATTACTATTCTTTTGGCGCAGCGTCATTTTAAATGTTAAATTTATTAAATTTGTAATCCTGATCATAAAGATACACTGAAAATGTAATCTGGGCCCTTTGTAATAACTCGTTATTTACAAGTTTTGTATTTGTTTAACTTATGTTTAACTTTAACTTAACTTAACTTTAAAATGTTAGATTGCTAAGACTGTCGAAGGTACCAGGAAGTAGTTGATCGATTTCATTACCAGCCTTTTATGGATTTACTTTTGGGAAAGAGGTTGTCTTATTAATGACTAGAATTATTAATGTTAAAATACGAACGTCATTTAAATCCTGATGACGTCTACCGTTTATGCATAATCATACCAGATTTGGTGTCCTGATGTTTCTCAATTATGGGCTGTTGATTATAGATTTATATTGGCTCCAAACGGAGAACTCGACAAATCATTCCACGAATACTGGGACGGTATATTTCCATCCCAATGGACGCGTTCTCAGCCGCTTGGGGACGTTCCGGTCAGTGCCGTCCGCGACACACCCCGCGGAAAGGTTTCTACCGTGTATACAAGTCCACATAGGGGGTGTGAAATCACAGGATTTAAACGGAGCTCGTATTTTAACAGTAATGATTATTGTCATCAACAAGACAACCTCTTTCCCAAAAGTAAATCCATAAAAAGAGGTTTACTCACATGGAGTTAGAGGGCGCTGCACTGTGGCGACCACTCGTGTTTGCACTGGGTTATGTTTTATTATTGCATTTTGTACCTTTTTATCCTGTCTTTCGTCATTTTTGTTCTGATTGAGTGAAGTATCATGTCTTCAGGCTCAAAACTGGTGTGGCAGTTTTTCATCGTGATGTTAATTTTTTTTTTTTTAATGACATTAATGCACAACCACCTGATGGGATTGGCAGTTCCACGGACATTATCCATTGTGTACAAGCAGGATGCATTGTTAAAACTCAGGTCACAGGTCACATCGCCATTTTGTGCTTTTCCAGAGGATTGTAGCTGCCTAAAACGCCGCAAACGAGGCAAGAATGGAGGCTTAAGGGTACGACTCAGACGTCGTAATCATAACCCACCATTACCATCTATCGTCACAGGTAACTGCAGATCACTAAGAAACAAACTTGATGAATTACAGGCATGTTCAAAATTCCGTTATGAATATCGAGAGAGCTGCATGATGTGCTTTAGTCAAACGTGGTTCAAGGACACAGATAGTACACATTCCACTGACATTGATAGGTTTATATGTGAGAGGATGGACAGAACTGCAGAGTCCGGTAAATCATGCGGTGGTGGAGTGTGCATTTATATCAACAAACGGTGGTGCAACAATATCAATGTTAAACATCGTTATTGCTCAGAAGACATTGAATTATTAAGTGTCAGTCTACGTCCTTATTATTTACCTCGAGAATTCAACCAGTTGTTTGTTACCGTTGTGTATATACAACCTACAGCGAATGTGACCACTGCATCTGCTAAAATTCTTGAGATCACGCATCAAATTGAAACACAGTCACCTGACTCAGTAAAACTAATTACCGGGGATTTCAACAGCTGCAACCTTAAAACTGTGCTACCCCACTATCATTAATATGTAGATATTTATACAAGAGGAAACTGTACACTAGATAAATGTTACGGAAACATTAAAAAGGACTATAAAGCTCATTCAAAAGCTGGGCTTGGTTCATCGGATCATGACATTGTACATCTAGTTCCAGTCTATAAACAAAAACTGAAACTGGAGAAACCACAAGTTAAGCAGGTCAGGAAGTGGTCCACTGATAGCGAAGAAGCTCTCCGTGCATGCTTCGACTGTACGGACTGGAGCATCTTTACCAAGTTGACTACGATCGACATGGCTACAGATGTCGTCACTGACTACATCAAGTTCTGCGAAGATATCTTCTTCATTGTTCATTCACTTTCGTGATGACATGACGAGTTGAGCCCATCTATCCCTGTCTACCATAATGTTAGTGAGGGTTTGACCGCTTAAGCCAGTCTCCAGCTCAATGGATGTTTTCAGGGTCAAGTTGGGACGACCTCTACGACGACATCAGGCATCCAGAGTATAACACGACCAGCTGGCTCATTATGACGGTAGACTTGACCGGCTAGTCGAAGGCGGCGCTGTCTGATGATGGTGGAGATGGGAGGAAGGGTACCGTACAGAACAGAGTTAGGAAGGTGTTGTTGCCAAGAAACATTCTGTACAACACGCAGCATCCGAGTGTAAGTGCCATCAATGGATGTAGATATTTGGTTGGTCAGGGCCCAGGACTCGCAGCCATAGAGTAGGATTGGTTCCACTGAAGCATAATTAAAGATCCTAAGTTTGGTGGCCTTGGAGATTGAAGATCGCCAGATTTTTGTCAGCGAGTTCAGTGCGGACTAAGCTTGGGCTTTTCTACATTCAACATCATGAGACGTGTTGGTATACGAGCCCAGATATTTGAAGTCATCAACCTTATCCAGCTTACCGCCATCCAGTGTGAAAATGTCGTCAAAGGTAGACGGGTTGATAGCCATATAATTATTTGGTCTTCTTTACATTGAGGGAGAGACCAATGGACTTGCAACAGGTTTCTACCTTATGGAGCAGAAATTCAGCATCTTGGAGGGTGTCAGCAAGCAGGCTAATATCATCTGTATAATCTAGATCAGGTAGGTGTTGTAAGACCATCAGTGTCATTAATTGCTGTGCGCAGGGCATAATCCAAAACAATAATGAACAGGTAGGGGCAAGAGGATCACCCTGAAGAACTCCAGTGTTAATGGGGAATTAATCAGATTCACCTTCGGGGTGAGGAACAACAGCGCTTGTAGTCTAGTCAATCTGAGCAAAATAATGGGTTGACCTGGACAAAATTGCAACAGAATTTATTTTTGTTGTAAGTGTCTCTTGAAAGCCTCCTGAACAACATATCAAAAAGGTAGAAAAAAATAAGATTGGGAAATATGGCTAATTTGCATAAAAACAAAATGGCTACCGTTACCACTTTTTTCGCTAATATATGTACACAAATCCCCTTAGTATTAGTAAAACTCATATCATTATCACATAATATTTGCATGAATATGAACATTGAACACTTTCAAAATAAATTTGAGCACAAAAATTCCAATATGGCAGTTATTTTCCAAGATGGTTGACTTTTTTCCCGCCAAAATCAAAATAAAACTAGTTACTAAGATCAGACTTGTGCTAGTACATGCATGTCTCAGGCTCTGGTAGATATAAATGTTATGTTTACACAAACATTTCACACCCTTTTGGATGTTATATGACATTTCTCTACATTGTCACTTATCCATGTTACTAAATTGTCTTCTTTCCATAATAAAAGGTAATCATAAAACAAACGTTAACACACAATTGTCAATTGTTGTACGTTTCCAGGAATCATCAAAAGCAACCTCAACTCGCATGTTGTGTTTTACTTCAGTTGTTGCATTTCGCATCAATTGGGAAAGACTGCAATGAAAAAAAATATTCACCAACATATTTTTTTAAGTAGCTACAACTGGAAGATCTTGTTATGCCAGTGTAAGAATAAGCTCAAAATGTGGATTTTGCATTGAATTAATTAGGTATGCAACAAAACTAGTTGATAGGTAAACATGACAACGGTGATGAAACATAGAACTTTGAAACACTGTATAGCCTTTTAGAATTACCTGTTAGAATTCCTCGTTCAAGCTCTGAATGGATTCCTGCGGAGAGTTTGTACAGTTTACACCCTTGCATTCACCACACACTATGGAGCATTCTAAGCCAAGCTTCTTGCAGGTACATTTCCGTGTATCACAATCTGATTTACAATTACATCGGATTACCTTCATGAGAGTATCTGGAGCTGGTGGCAAGTCTGTTTTTAGGTTCAAACCTATCTGACACTCGAGCCACCCCATTCTTCTGGACTCAAGTTGGAACCTTTGTCCATCCATTGTTGCACTTGATAATATACACGGGCACTATGGTGCCGAGCAGCAGCTGCTGTGGGGGAAGGGTGTGTACTTGTACTGAGGAGTTCCTGGTTGAGATTTTTCTCTGAACCGCCTGTACCGAAGTTCATCCAAGCCTTCGTCAGTGGAACCTCCGTACAAACAAGACAGGCTTTCTCACCAGCAGAAATTATGTCTTCTCTTGGAGATTCTCTGGAGAATATTTCTGCTTGGTTTTTGAAGTCAAGATTACTTTTCAGCTTTTTGAGAGATGCTCCTTTACCAATGCCAAAAGCCTTGAGGTTGTGTCACATCCGGTAACTGCATGCACGAATGGTAACAAGTGACATGTGTCTTGGCCAAGTGCTTGTTGTATCCACTTAATATTCCATATTCTCGGCTTTTTAGTGGTCTGCCTTCCTTCTGACCTAAGGTAGATGTCAAATGAGTTGGGATTTACATGGAAGCACAAAAGGACTAATAGATCGGTGTCTTCTCCTATTAGGGTAGTGGAGCACCTTGATGCCGAATCCACTGCAGTTTGACAAATGAGTAGGTCAGCATCATCTACTGCATGAATGGTTTTAACACCGTGATTTTGAAGCGTGTCACTGAGCATGTAGATGAATTTCTGTTTGTTTTTGCTGTGAGCCAGGAAGTATTCTTTCTTTGACTTGAGAGGCATACCACCAACAAAGTTCACCTCTGCGCCTACAACACCACCAGATCGCCGGAGATGAGCAGTATCCTTTGTAGAAGGGCCTGAGCCATATCCATCAAAGACAACAGTTGGCTTGTTATACTTTTTCTTAACATAGTCCACATACATCTTGCAGATAGAATCAAATGTGGTGTCTCTTGGCCATGGCAGTCGTTGGAGGAGTGAGCCGCCGTCAAGGACGTAACTCATTTCTTCTGGTTGTGGTGCAGGCATATCCGTAGCTTGAGTCATATTCCAAATAGCGTCAGCTAGCACTGGCTTGTTTGCCTCTCGAAGAAGTCCATTTGGTTCAAACAGAGCTGATGGATGGCTGCTGAGCTCAAATTTGAAGACGTCAGCTACATTTTCTGTGTCATCGCCAGCGGCCATAACCAAACGCTGAAAGAGCAACTGGGGATCAATATTAATAGATTCACCATCAACTTTCATGGACACTTTGTGGGCCATTGTCACTACATGTTCTTTCTTCTTAAATGTGTAGTCAACGACCTTTTTTTCTTTCATGGTTCCAAGGATTTTACGTCCCACTTCTTTTGCTTTATCAGCAGTCACTGCGTTGTCTGCTGTTACACCAGTAGCTATATTTCGAAGAGATGAGTCTTGTTGAAAAGGGTTTCTGTCCTGAAGAAACGCAAGAAGTGTCATATTGTCGTGTTCATCTTTTACCTTTCTTGCCTTGGTCATGTCTTTGTGCTGGTCACTTGTCATGAAATGGTGGTCTGTTAGCTCCTGCATTGCACTATTTACTTCAGCACAAGCAGGCATGGAAAGCAGCCATTGAGTACGTTGAGACTCGTCCATTCCACGACCTCTTGTTAATCCACCTGTTGTTTTCATGCTCCGCATTAGCACTTGCTCAATTATCAAGTCGGATGAAAGTCCAGCCCAAAACCGATCACTGCGCCGAATGACGTGGTAACCAGTGGTGAAAGAGGCAAATACATCTGGATGCTGTGTTTCGAGCTCTAACATCTGCTGCAGGTATATATACACAGATTTTGCATAGAGATTATGACCTGCCGCAGCGAAGTAGGGTAGCATTTGTTGAAGTGTTTTCAGATGAAGGTGCCAGTTTCCTGTGCGCTCTGCTTTGAGAAACTGGCGGAGAAGGTTGACCATTTCCATGTATTGCAGCCATAAACGTGCTGTTGGGTAGATTCTCATTGCACTGCCTTGATCGTCTAGCTTCTGTTGAACAATCTCAAGGAATCTTTCTCTATAGAAATTAGTAAGTTTAAGTTAAATGGGAGAAACTCACCATCTGATCTGAAACTTGATAACCAGCTGGTGAAAGCAACTTCTCTTGCCAAGCGAGGGCGCACTTTTGCAGAAATTTCAAACCACTAATAGTAACTACGAAAAGCACGATTGATGCGATGTTCACATATTAAATGATTAGCTTCTAGTTTAGACCCTCCCCACCAAAAAAAAAAAAAAAATACAAAAAAACAACATTATTGCACATTATGATAATAAACAAAGCCAATGTTAGACTTTGGCGGGAATACGTCGGCCATCTTGGAATTTGAAATGGGTTGATATTTTTATCCAATTGAATTTACGCCTTTTTGTGTAAAATTTTATTGGCAAAATGCCATTGGAAACGATTTCATTTGTACCAAAATTAGGGGTCTGTGCGTACAATATCACTAAATATATGGGTAAAACGGCCATTTTGAATTTATGCAAATTAGCAATTTTTCCCATGCTTCTTTTTTTCTACTTTTTTGATATGTTGTTTGGGAGGGTTTCAAGAGACACTTGCAACAAAAATAATTTCTGTTGCAATTTTATCCAGGTCAAACCGTAGATTGACTAGACTATTGTGTCTTCATACATAATTTTGATGGCCCGAACTAACTCCTCCGGGATACCGTAAGCATGCAGGATCTTAAACATTGTTGGTCTATCAATAGAATCAAATGCCTTACAGAAATCAATGAAGATAATGGCGGCTTCCTTCTGGTGGTTACGAATTTCCTCAATAAGACGTCCGAGGGCAAGGATTTGAGAAGAGGTTGACCACAGAGGCCGAAAGCCATTTTGGTTGGACCGGAGTATCTTCTCCACTTCAGGACGGATACGATTAAGAAGTAGACGATTGTAGATCTTAGATTGAAGATATGATTATACCTAAAAAGGACATTAAAATCTACCCAAATAGTAAACCGTGGGTTAACAAGGACATTCGTGAACTTCTGAAAAGAAAACAATATGCCTTCAAGACCGGAGACTTGGTCGAGAAAAGGAGAATCCAGAAGGAGCTTTCTCAACATATTCGACAAAGTAAAAAGGAATACGGAAAAAAGGTGGAGGACAAATTTCGCCAGGGTGACCCTAAAAGTGCTTGGCAGGGCATTAAAACAATTACCAGATGTGGGGAAACAAAACAATTCAGTTGTTCCACTTGGTGGTATCGCAACATTCCTGAGTGATCTAAATAACTTTTATGCCAGATTTGACAACAATGACTTTACTGGTGTTAATCGTGAACTAGGTGAAACTTTAAAAAATCACATTACTGATGATGAGAAAATTATATTAGATATTACTGTTGTTGAAAGATCACTGAAAGGATTAAAGTCTAATAAGTCTGCAGGGCCGGACAGACTTAGCGGCAAGGTTCTGAAATCCTGTTTCAGAGAACTTTTTCCAGTATTTAGGGACCTTTTTCAGTGGTCTTTGGACACTTTCACAATTCCTCAATTATGGAAAATTGCAGATGTTATTCCTGTTGCAAAAAAATCTAAACCCACTGTGCTAAATGACCATAGGCCTGTGGCTCTTACGGCCATTGTCAAGAAGTGTTTTGAACGGATTGTTAAGGATTTAATTGTTAACCAAACAAAACCTTTCATTGATCCCTTGCAGTTTGCCTACAGAACAGAGCGAAGCGTTGAAGATGCTATCCTAACATTGTTGCATGGCATTTATAGCCATCTTGATCATTCATCTTGAAAGCATGTTAGGATTCTATTTGTGGATTTTTCATCGGCTTTCAACTTGATCCAGCCTCATATTTTGTTAGGCAAGCTGAGAGGGATGAATGTAAACCCGTACTTGATTTTTATGGATTAACGATTTCTTGACAAATAGATTACAGAGAGTTAGACTAATGCAGTCAGTATCTGATATTGTTTATACCAACACAGGGGCCCCTCAGGGATGTGTTTTATCGTGGGGTGTCGTGGCCGAGCGGTCTAGCTTACCGGATTCAAGTTCTGGTGTTAGCAACATAATGTGGGTTCGAATCACGGCCGTGACACTTGTGTCCTTGAGCAAGACACTTAATCATAATTGCTTCTCTCCACCCAGGGGTTAAATGGGTACCTGTGAAGGCAGAGTTGGTTTGCTCTATATGCGCTAGAAATGGCAGCAATTGAGCTGTATACTCCCCAGGGAGCTGAGATGGTTTCAGGAATGATTTATGAGCCTTATGAGCCTTATGAGCAGGGATAATAATATAATGCGCCTTGAGCACCACTTAGTTGGTGGATACGTGCGCTATATAAATCCACACATTATTATTATTATTATTATTTATCCCCAGTACTTTTCACACTTTATACAAGTGATCTCAGATGTAGTAATGCCACGTGCTCTATGGTCAAGTATGCAGATGACACATCGTTAACGGGATTCATTACTTATGAGGATGAGACCGGGTATAGATATGAAATTACCAAGTTTGTTCATTGGTGCAGAGAATATTTTCTGGTTTTAAATGCACAAAAAACTAAGGAAATTGTGTTTGATTTTCGAAAAAACCGGAAGGAGATCTCTTGCATTGCATGGGTAAATGGTCTGTCTATGGGTAATCTAAATAAAATCAACAGAATCACTAAATCCGCAAGTAAGATCATCGGTACTACTGTAAAAAAAACTTGGGTTCAATCTACGAGGCAGCTCTAACGACTAAACTAGAAACAATACAACTTGATAATACCCATCCACTTCATTCAATCTTAGTTTTTAATAAGTCCGGCAGATTACGACAAATCGTCATCGCCTCTCTTTCGTACCCAGTGCAATTTCTTGTTTTAACAATAGTTTTATTAGATGACTTGCTTTTTGTTTTTGTTGTTTTGAGGCTTACTGTTTTTGAGGTTTGGGTTTTCTTTTTCTACCTTTCCAGCCCCCTTCTCAATTATGTCCCCCTTAGCCTTCCCCTGTTCCCATGTATTGTTTTCCCTTCCCTTTTCCTTTCCTCCTTCCCCACCTTTCCCTGTCCCTTCCCAGTTTCATTATATTTTTATTTGCTGTATTTTGTAATATAACAAATACAATATGTGTTATATGGAATAATTTTTAATAATTACAATTTTAATTTTTTTTAAACAAATAATAGTGTGTATTAATTTTGTTTATATGTGCAAACTGAGGAAATGATTTTCATGCTGGCATGACGAATAAATGAATTGAATTGAAGATCAGTAAGAGGAAGATTTGTATATGGTGTAAGATCAGTAAGAGGAGGTTTTGCAGTAGCATCATGTAATATCTCTATGGAGTTGTAATAATTTGTTGGTTTTAACAAGAATCAGTGCTTCGACAACTCAACGTTACAATCACAGGATCCCTCGATGTGTCCTTTCAATACAAAAATCAAAGTATATAAATATAGTTTCATCTTATTACAGAGATTCTAAATACAATCGATGTTATTTTTGAGGGTTCAGCGTAATTTTGACTACCAAATATTATTTAAAATGGCTCTTATTGTAATCCTGACCATAACGTTATACCAAAAGTGACCTCATATGGTAAACTGGGCCCTTTTAATAACCCATTATTTACTAATTTATTTAAACTTACAAAAAAATTAGGTTGCTAAGATCGACGAAGATCCCAGGAAGTAGTTGGTCAATTTCATTTCCAGACAACGACCTAAGTTCAAAAAGTGGGACAAAAGTAGACATCAATGCGTAGATATTAACAAACAAAAGCAAAGAAGTTTACAAAAAGTGGCCTCATAATGTAATATGCGCCCTTTGTAATATTTAAAAAAAAATTGTTTAAACTTACAAAAACGTTAGGTTGCCAAGATCTACAAAGGTCCCAGGAAGTAGTTGGTGGATTTCATTACCAGTCAACGACCTAGGTTCAAAAAGCTGGAAATGTTAGTAGACATAGATGCATAGATATTTCAAACTTTGTGTATTGTTATCATGCAAAATAATGGTTGTTGGCCTGACGTTTCGAACCTAGCAGGTTCAATCTCAAAGGTTGCCTTTGAGAACGAACCTGCTAGGGTGATGCAATTTGTCTGATCCAGAGGTCAATTGGGGTCAGTGTCCGCTCTTTGTTATCGTCACGCAAAAATTAACAAACTGTTTTAATCTATGATTATTATTGCTGTTGATTTGATTTTTGCCCTTACACCGACGTATGTAGGAAGCAGTCAGTGCTTTCCTAGTGTCTGTGGAAAAAACATGTCTATCAGTGATCATTTCTTTTGTTCGAGAGTACTAATAGGGGTTTTAATTCAATAATTATCGTAAGAAGTGGTATTGGAAAACTTACAGTACATTAAGGAACAGAAATTCTTTGAATAGACCTGCACTGAGGACACTGATGTTTGCTCCTGAAAGTGTACTAAGAAGAACAAAAGAAGATAATTATGATGCAAATTCAAACGCTTTAATTTAAATTACTTTCATCAGTGATGCTTTAATAACAGATGATAATTTAAGTATTTATTTGAAATAAGTATTGTAAAAGCTAGCTTGTATTGGATGCCTAGGCATTCCATGATAGGCTGCGAAATGGCATGTATCTAGTATAGAAATTTGAAAAGTAACTTTTAAGGCCAAATTAAGTCTGGTTTCTGGTCTTTGCCCACGTCGTCTCAGACTTGCGCATCTTTTTAATTTTATATTATTTGTTTTCCTATGAAAAGATGTCCAATTGCAGCCAAAATTGCTGGATTGATTTGAATTCTGCTGTGCTGTGCTTTAAACGACTTTTTCACATTTATTTATTTATCGAAAATGTTGACAAAGAGTAATTAATTAATTAGTGTTTATTTGGGTTTGCAAGACGAGTTTGTAAATTGAAAATCAAATTGACCTAAAATAGTATATAAGACCTATATAGTACATAATTATGTTGAATAACTTTATCTTTATCGCTCCATAAGTTTCAAATAAATGTATTAATTATAAGTGGTATCTTACAGTTCCTTCGTGATCTTAGGGATGTTTGTAACAGTTGTTTTGTCCCAACCGTTCTTACAAGTAACCTTAAGATTGCTGTTATCATCGTATTGGCAACTACATTCATTAGGGCACCGGCGATCTATATTAAGAAAGAGAAAACTATATATCTTAACTATATACTACTGCCATTTTTGTCTGATTTCCTGACTCAAGGCATATATCATAACACTAATTCTGGGCACGTTTAAGGGACCAGCCTATAATTATTAAACCATCCTTAGTTTATTTTCATACACTTGTATGGAAGAAAAACCAAAAGCCTGCATTAGCGATGGTAAATAACCTGTAAAAACATAATAATAGTATGGCCATTATATTACGAATAAACAAATTTATTCCTCTAAGTTTGTTTCCTATAAATATTCAATATGGTTTTTCATTTATTTGTGTAAACCGATCAGCATTGCGGAAATCCTTTTTCCCGCCAGTTTCTAGTAGTGAGAACGAGATAGAACTTGTGGAACTTAAATATTGAGGAATTCATGCGCCGAGCTGTTTATCATTATGTGTATGTAATCGTTTTTTCTGAAAAACAAAGATTTGAGGCCCATTCATATGACGGATTACGTAATAATGGACCAATATCTTGACCTGGGGGCCTTGACTTACAACTTTGAGTATTTTCGAAACACTAGGTCCTGAAAAAGTGGTCCTAATTTTGATTTCAAATCCTGATTTTGATTTTCCAAAATGGCTGATTTTCAGTGTGGGAGTTTTGGTTTTAAAAACTGTAAGTCTTCTAAGTATTTTTAATAATTTTTGAACATTTTGTATTTAGCAATGTTTACTATGGGAGTTTATTTATTGGGGTACACCTTTGAGGTTATGGCACTAGCAAGTCAATGAGCGCCCTCAAGAGGTGAAACAAAGACTTACCGCATTCTTTCTCGTCATCTCCTTGAGGGCAGTCTACATGTCCGTCGCAAACCTCAAATAGATACTTACATTCACTGGAGTTCTGACAGTGATAAAACTCAGGACAAGTGACATTTTCTATGAAAATACATGGGGAAGAAATCAATTTTGAAAATGATACACCGGCAGAGGGCGCTACAAACACATAATCTGTCATTGTCACCGTAAGGTTTCCTGATCCGAACGTTTGGTGTCCTCATTATAAAAGAAAAGGAGTTAAATCGAGATACAAACATAAAAATCACAAACATTGATAGAAGTGTTTTTAGATAAAGAAGTTTTTGCGTCGGGTGATAAACAATTGATTTAATTTTGCCCTACACCGACGTGTATATAGCACTGTGCTCTCTTGAGTGTCCGTCTGTGAAAAAAAAAAACTTCACAGGCGACTCGGGCGGAATTCGAACCCACGACCTCCTGCTTACTAGTGCAGACGTCTTAACCTCTCGACAACCGAGTATGTCCGATGTCAATTGGCGGGCTAGAATCCTGTATAGCAGCGGGAGCCGCGATATTTACAGTTTGATGAAATTCTTACGTCGGGTGATAAACAATTGATTTAATTTTGCCCTACACCGACGTCTTAACCTCTGGACCACCGAGTTTGCCTGAATTTCATCAAACTATAAATATCGCGGCACCCGCTGCTATATAGGATTCTAGCCGGCCAATTGACATCGGGCAAGCTCGGTGGTCGAGAGGTTAAGACGTCTACACTAGTAAGCAGGAGGTCGTGGGTTCGAATCCCGCCCGAGTCGCCTGTGAATTTTTTTCACAGACACTCGGAAAGCACTGAGTATGCAGTGCTATACGCACGTCGGTCTAAAATTGCACGTCGGTGCAAAATTAAATCAATCAGATAAAGAAGAGTTTCCCGATTAGACGGGACCAACTGGTAGGCCCTATTCATATCCAGTAATATGATTGACTACAGCCCTGTAACTGTGACTAAACTCATATGAGTACACGATCCGAAACATATTAGATCCAGAAATTAAAATTAAATTCCCGAAATAGTGTCTTACCACAGAACTGTTCGTCTATTTCGTTTCCTTGACAATCTTTAAACCCATCACATCTGGCGCTGTATTGTAAGCATAAACCATTACCGCAGTCCAGACCGTTGAGACAATATTCATCTATATACAAAAAGGAGGTTGTTAACCTGTCCTAGGTTAGGCGTTTACCTTCAGTGTATACAAAGTCAGGCAAGCACTTATTACCCCTACTGGAATTTGTTTTTACTGCATCACCAGGACGCGATCACTTAAATCGTCCGACTTTTCCGCAACTAGGCCTATTATTTAAGACTTTAAAACCCCTCATCAGGCCAAATCACAAAATTTGTGAATTTCCGCTTTAAAAATTAAGATTTTCGCATATTTTACAACATACAATTAGAGGTTGGTGTTTATACTCACTGTTCAAAACGCAATTTTAGTACTCTGATCTACTGGCATTTTCCTAATACAAGGTTTTATGCTGCCTTGATTCCTTATTTTTACGGTTTGTTAGTAAATTCCATTCAAATAAGATATAACTTACCACCATTAGCTAACAGTGTCAACCTGAAATGGAAACCTTTGTACTCCACAGTCGAATCACCAGTAAATGAAAACTCAACCACGTGAGGTAGAGAATAATTAGTCTGCACTAGTATTGAACGCACTTTTGTCGCTCCTTGCAACTCAAACGACTTCCGGCCTATCGGTTCGATACGTACCAAATCGTAGAATAACTCCGTTCGGAAAGAAACTACTTCGATGAGTACAGGTTGGCTAAAATCCTCCACCCAATAATAAAAAAACACTCGCCAAACGCACTTAGTATTTGATGGATAGTTCGAAGGGTAGAGGGGAGACTTCAGATCGTACGGAGCAAAGGTGTCTGTAAAGATATCACTTTCACCGCATAATTCTGTAACAAGGTGAACCCAGACCACGTAAAGACCGTTAGACCCTATCTTTGAAAAAGTGGAAATACTGCATTAAGATCGATAAACATCAAACATCAAATGTATTTACATGCAGAGATTGAATGCATCCATTTTGTTATTGAGACAATTAAGTGTCTCTTGCTCAATAAAGGTGTCTGGTCAGGTTGGTGCTAACAATAATTTGTCAATGGAGGGCGCCCCAGTTTAAAAGATCTGTTGAGCACCAATCACGTTCTCTTGGAGACATCGGGGAATGAGCTTTGGAAACTGTAAAATTGGTCATCTCCTAAAAATACAGCCCTACTATTAGTGTGTTATCATCCTCGTTCCCATACCCTTTTAGCGGTGCGTTTGTTGACTTAGTTTGATTTAAACCTTTGTCTACATCTTGATAAACAAACCTGAAGGAAAGCAGAAAGGTAGGCCTCTTTCAGACGTGTTATTGTGGACGCAGATCAGATTAGACGTGTTACA
The DNA here is from genome assembly GCA_029582265.1 of Zoroaster sp. YZ-2022. Lineage (NCBI taxonomy): Eukaryota > Metazoa > Echinodermata > Asteroidea > Forcipulatida > Zoroasteridae > Zoroaster > Zoroaster sp. YZ-2022. The sequence goes on along the minus strand of CM055817.1, from coordinate 34,891,483 downwards.
AGCTACTTCATCCTCTCCACAGCTAACTGCAACAATTTAATTTAAAGTAAAATTATAAACTTGATAAAAAGCAGTTAAACGGACAAAACTTACTTTGTGTGAAATTGTTATTCCCAGCGATACCCAATATCTACCCGTGTGAGCAGACAACACACACAGTAGGCAACCCACACACGCACAATGCCTCAGCGATACCCAATATCTACCCGTGTATGTGAGCAGACAACACACACAGTAGGCAACCCACACACGCACAATGCCTCGGCAATAACCAATCACAACACATCACACAATAGTTGTAGCATCCGACACACTCTACCAGGCACCAATCAGAACACTTTCCATTCTACACATAATCTCAAATCTCAGATCAATCGTAACTGGTTTAAATGTCATCCCTACAAATCCAATAGCCTGTTATTATATGATTTTTTTGTGATAATGATTTTTCTGTCTGTAATTTTGCGTTTGACCAGCAAGTTGACTACACTGATTTTAAAGGTAATCATAGAAGCTACATTGATCATGTGATCGTCAATGATTATTCATTCAGTAAAGTTAATTCTTGTAAAATTATTTCTGATGCCTTCCCCGATAATACAAGTGATCACCTACCATTGCTAACTATCATTCAGCTTGCTATTACCCCTGTTGATGCTAATCACCCAAATGTTAACTGCCACATCTTTTCCAAAGTGTTATTGGGAGAAAGAAACTTTCTGTCATAATTTTGTTGAAAATCTTGCTGTTCATCTTGAAAATTTTGAAACATCTGAATCAGATATTCATGACGTTTATCATGCTCAAATTTATGTAAATAATGTTTGTGATAGGCTCGCTAATGTTATTCACGAGTCTGTGAAATCAAGCAACCCTGAAACCAGGCCTAGGAAATATACCAAGAAAACTCATTGGTGGAATAATAATTGTACAGATGCCAGAGATAGACAACGTTTCTGGTACCGTATTTGGGTTCAATGTGACAAACCACGTAACGGATATGTATATGCATGTTACAAGTATGCAAAAAAGGTTTATAGAAATTCGTGTAGATCTGCAGTTAAAAATGTTGAAGCTATGAAATTTAATAAACTGAACAGATTATATGCAGCTAAAAACTCTAAACATTTTTGGAAATCTCTGAATGATTGTAAAAAAAAAGTAGGCCAATTTTTTAGAATTTAATCAGCATTGCAACTTTATCAGATTTCCTTGAAAAAAGTTTGACAAAAACAATTCATGTTCTAAAACTATAAGTGATGCTGAAAACTATGTAAAGGATAAACTCAATGATATGATGGGGACCTCTCTAAGATTTTTGAGTTGTGTCTGCTTGAATCTTGTTCCAATTTCGAATTAGACCCATCTCAATTTGGATTTGTAAGTGGCCGTAGCACCACAATGGCTGCAGCTACTGTTAATGATGTGTTTAATTATTGTAATAACCAAGGTTCAAATGTGTATGCTTGCTTGTTAGATACTGAGGGCGCTTTTGATCAAATTCCACATGTTATAATTTTTCAGAAATTGGGATAAGTTATTAGTGATTATAGGTGGCGTTGTATGTATGTTTGGTATTATAACATTATTGTTCATATTAAGTGGAACAATGAGATAGAGAAACCAATTCATATCCGCAAAGGTACTAGACAGGGTAGTCTTTCATCTCCCTTTATTTTTAATACTTTTTACAAAGATCTTGTTTCAGGTCTGAACGATCTTGACTGCGGTATCGTTATTGCAAATTCTAAGTTTAATGTCTTCTGTTATGCGGATGATTTACTCTTAACAAATTTAACCGTCACTGGTCTTCAAAGGCTTATAGATTAAGCTAATGATAATATTGTATCTCACGGTCTTCGTTTTAACCCAATACAAACATCATGTACCGTTTTTGGCAAATACACTATGACACCAAACCCCAATTGGTATGCTAAACGTTACTGACTCTTTTACGTATTTGGGAGTAACACTTTGTAGTAATCTAAAGAGTAAATTGCATTTTGATGAGCGTATCCGCAAATGTAAAAAAGTGCTGGCATGTGTAAACAAGGTTCTTGTACAGAAGTAAAACTGTGTGTTTGGAATACAGTATTAGTTCCTATACTTGTTTATGATTTTGAGTGCATCAATACGCATAATATTGATAATATGGATAAAATTCAAAGTAAACTGATAAAACCATCCCTCGGTATTCCTAAGATTTGTAGAACCACTCCACTACTCCATGCTATCAATTTACCAAAAATTGAAAACGTTATAATATCTTCTCAAATTGATCTATTATCACAAATGTTTGTAAATGACTCCAAATCAAGGGGTTTTATGCTCATCTGCTTAAAACCATGACGCGAATGATAACTTATCGTATAGAAACACACTTATTCATAGAGTAAAGAAAAGTTCCCTTAAGAGTTATAACGGTTACAACCATGGCATTTGTGACAGTGTAAAGTCTTGCATCGATCTGAAAACGTGTATTCAGCCAAATAATCGTGATTTTATCATTTAAGTTAACCAATCCATTTTAAATCTTTATTTTCTATCGTAATGTATGCAAGTCAGTACTTTTTCTGTAGTATTTTATTTTGTATCCAATAGTTATTATGTATGTTAGTGTTATATTTGTATATTGTATATAATATTGCTTCCCCATCTCGGGGGTTTTATTCTGAATAAATAAATAAATAAATAATCCTAACAATACTACTTAAGTAGCTGCATCTCCAACCCTCTTCGTTCTTCAACGATGAATAGAGCTTACTAATCAACTCCGAGAAGACCCATGGTTCTCCCTGAACCACAATCTCACTTAATAGCGATAGTTGAGATACGAATTGCCCGATAAGGTTCTTTTCAGAACCAGTACCTTACTTAGCGATTGTTGAAATAAACACATGGTGTTACCGCAAACCAAAATGAAGTCTGTTAACATTTACATTTTAAAGAAAATAAGTAAACAAGGAGAAAGGTTTAAATGAAGTTAACAAAATATTGAAAAATCGGGGTCGGAAAATCAAATTATTGTACTGGAAAATCCCGACGAAGGGCTTTAAGAAAGAGGAAGTATTATCTAAATAATGATGAATCCACTCCATGTACCTCCTCTGGGTTTGAGAAGTTTGTGAGACCAAAATGTAACCTTTCCTGAAAAAGAAATTAAATTGATAGCCACATTTTACTGAACAAAGTCAAGAGTTTACGGTAATTTGAAAAATAAAAGTCCAGTACTCCCCGTTTGGAGTGGCTATTCACCTGACTGAATGTGTAACTGTTCGTGAACGGTGATTCACAGACTGCCCGTTTCATGAAACTTAAACAACTTTTGGTTACCACACGAAATATAGTAAACATTAACGCAACACATTATAGCGCAAAATTGATACCGGTAGGTATTTTGCATGTGAAATTGATATTGTTATATAACAGATGGTAGATCTTTGCAAAATATGATTATGACATCATCGATGATAATTTGAGTGAATCGGAATTTCACACAAACACCGTGTGTTTGTTAGTCAAAACTATTTATCTCTAGTTTTACCGAGTACATAAGGAATGATTCAATAATGGCAATATTGATGACATTATTGGATGATAAACAATTTGTATTTGTTGTTGCCCCATACAATGACGTAATGCTTCCGAGTGTCTGGAAAAATCCACAGCCAGGCAACTCAGGCGGCATTTGTTTTAAATTAAAATTCCACAATTTGGTCACTTATGAAATACAAATATTATACCCTATCTTTAAATATTTGGTGCAAATAAATTCACAAAACATTTTACCTTCCCGCATCTGTTTAACATCAATATTAAATCCTTTTGTCTCTGTAGAGTCATCTGATGTGAAAAACATAAAGAGTTCGTTTTGTGTCGAGGCGGTTATCAGTGGATATTGAACTCTGAAAAAAATATATATAAAAACTTGCTTTATACAAAATTATTGCAAACAGTAAATTGTTCGCATATGTTCAGAAAAACTTAACAACAGCAAAACTTAACAACAGAAAAACTTACCCTGTAAGGGTCAAAGAGTGATTCTGAAACATGCGTCCGTTTCCAATATACAGATAATCGAAGTCTTGTTCCAGATCAAACTCAAGGAAAGTAATGACCACATGGTATCCCACTTCTGCCACCACCAACCACTGACACTGAGTGCTTGCAGGGTACGACAGTGGCCAGTATGGTGTTGAAATCAATGTTGTATTATTACCGTTGATTTCAACCAGACCATTTCTACACAGTCCTTGAAATAAAATAAAAATATATAAAAAATATGCAGACCGTTATCATGCCGCGGTCATCTTTATAAGATTCCCTGTATACGCAAGTACGAGTATAACGCTAATTATCAAAACATAAAAGGAACCAGACTTTTTTCCCTTCTAGCCTCGGCTTGGTCATGTGAATTTGTTTTGGAGAAAAACAAGATGTCTATAGGTCATTAATTGTAATCAGTTCTGAAACGAACATTCGTTTATTATCAGCAACATATACATGTATTCACCGGTAATTAAATTTGTATTTTTTTACAATGAGGGATACAAAATGATCCTACCAAGGGATTTTAATCTTTTGAATTGCTGAGTTTTGGTTTCCCACAGTTATGAACGAGACAAAAGTCAAAATAAAACATAATTAACAAATAATAAAAAAGGTAAATTGATCTATTATACTATGAATCAGAATGCGTGAAGCTATTCCGTCCAAAGTTCCGTTTCAGTTGATAGTTTTATGACGCTGTTCGTGCTACAATAAGTAACTGTTCTTTGTCATAATGCGTTGCAGTTTATTTGGCAAAAATGTAAATGAAAATTAGCAACTGTCAACAAAATATGTATAGGCCTATATAGTTGATTATTTACCGCAATCAAATTCATCAGAAATATCATTGCAGGTATCATATTGTGAGGAAACAGTGGTAGACTTATATGTAAGTTTAGGGCTCTGATCACGCATGCGTTGGCAGTGCGCAGCACGCATTGCGTGGGGTCCTGTGGAGAGCTAGAGAGTCGCGTGATCAGGTTTCGCGGGCACTTGTTGCTGAGCGCTGATGCCGAATGGTCGCAACGTAAGCTGTCCTGTTGCTGAGGCATAGCGGATTTGGAAGGCCGATACGTGCGTGGACGCAGCAAGGCGATTGTCTTGTACAGCGTAGCAGAGGCAGGAAGTTACTGCTGGCGTGATCAGTGAGGTTCGTTGTAGATTATTACAATTAGGCAGATTTTAGGACTGCTTGGGGTAGGATTGTTTTGGGAACGTGAGAGAGCGTGAGTTTTGGACCTATTATTGGGAACGCTGAGAAGCATAGGAGGGTTGAGGATTACATGCTGTTTGTAGTACACCTCTGGTGGGATTGACGGCTGGATTGTATTCCTATTACCTTTGTGCTTGCTAACCCGGTGAGATTAATTGGTTGTAGCGCTCTGGGTTCCTGTGAGGGTTATGATAATCCTCAGGTGTAATCAACCCCGTTAGATAATCTGTTACCGACATTTCACTTGATCTGTATTGTGGTTAATATTATAACCTGTTTTGAGGTATACCTGTTGCAGGGCTAAGCTGGCAGTGAGCTAGCCTAGTTGAGGTATACTGGTTTTAAGATTCGTGGTGAGGTTTACCACGAGGTTATTCTCACTGAGGTATATTGTGAGGATTGTGTATATAAAGTTATTGAATTGTATTTAAAGAAAGCAACAAGTTGAGGTTTAGCCTTATCTTTGCCATTGTAATTTAACACAAGACTTTATAAAAGAATCATTGATTAGAATAAACCATTTAATTACCGTCTTTGGTAACACTGTATCCTTGTGAGGTTTATTGAGGTTACTGGTAATTGCTCTAATCCTATTGAGGTATAATCATTCCCTAGGCGGTGGTACATTTCCACCAAAACGAACTGCCCCTTGGCTTAGTCCGCCGTTCGTTATTATCCCCCTTGTGTTCGGGTAGCCACTCACCCATGCGCAAGGTTAATAAATATTTTTGTTGGATAATAGGCGCTGGTCGGTGTCCCTGGTTCAATAAGATCAGTCCCTTGGGTTTCCCCCGGCGTCGAATAAAAAAACGCCGCAATAGCCATTACACACGGAATATTTGATTACGCAACCTGTCCCGGAACGACAAGAATATTGACTTTCTGTACAATCTCCTGATATTGAGAAGAAGAAAAACAAATTATAGGGGAGTCAGCTATGTTGCTTCTTTAAAACAATGAATGATTTATTGTTGGTATAGATTTGCTTTGAATGGGTAAAATGAATGGGTAAAATAACTGTTAAAAATAACCACCAGTTACTGAAACATGATGTCCTGCTCATTAACTCAAGCGGTTTTTCAATCTCCAGATTTGCTCTAAGTAAACCGCGCATTAACAAACGTGGAGGAGGTGTAGCCCTATACGTCAGAGATTATATTCAAGTTAGAACTTTGGTTAAAATCCCAATCCCAGACGAACTTGAGGTTTAATGGATTGGGTCTCGACCCCAGCGACTAAAACATTCTGTCAGTAGTCTTATCGTTTGTGTCGTCTACCACCCACCATCCTCCCAGTGACTACCCCCGTTCTGTCACTAGTCATATCGTTTGTCGTCTACCACCCACCATCCTCCCAGTGACTACCCCCGTTCTGTCACTAGTCTTATCGTTTGTGTCGTCTACCACCCACCATCCTCCCAGTGACTACTCCCGTTCTGTCACTAGTCTTATCGTTTGTGTCGTCTACCATCCACGCCACATACTGAACTGCTTATTGAACATTTATTGTCATCATTGAATTTTCTGCAAACAAAGTATCCTAATGCAGGTACTGTTGTACTAGGTGATTCAAGCTGGACACTGATACTATTTGTCGTCTATCTGGCCTTCGTCAAGTAGTTGAAACCCCAACAAATTTGAAAAAATACCATGAGCCGCAGTCAACATCGTCTCTAGGTTTGAGTGACCATAATACAGTGTCGTGGTTTCACATTATCCGGTTCATCACCAGAGGACATTGCGAATAACATAAACCATCAATTCATATATTGACCTCAATCTTTTACCTGCTTACCTACCCTTCGCATTTTCCACCACCTACAGTGTCTCCACAAGATGTATTCAAGAAACTCAATAAGAGTGGTGGCCCTGACTGAATTCCACGTCGTGTGATCAAGGAATTTTCTTATAAAATTTATTTCCCTCTCTCCAAATAATCACTTGTTCCTTAAAAGAAGGCGTTGTACCTGATGTTTGGAAATCTGCCTTGTGACATGAAACTCAACCCCCAAAAATGCCAAGTCTTGATCTCTTGCTTTCAAAGACTACCACCTGTTGCGCCTTGATTTCAAATTGGTAATTCAGTCATCAATCAAACTAATTGTGTTAAACATTTGGGCATCCACCTGCAAGAAAACCTTAAATGGGATACTCGAGTTGATTTTTTCCTCATTCATGTCTTGTCATATTGTCATTTTATCTAGTTCATATTTAACTTTGGGAGACCTTTCAGTGGAACAAAGCTGCCCAGGGAAGATTTTACAATAACAGAAATATTATTTTAGGGTAAGAAATAAAGTTAAAGAGAGACATTGCACAGTAGACTCTATAAGACCCACCACAGGTGCTACCAACTGGATCCCAAGCAAAACCCAAGTGAGGACCCAAATGGGAAGACCACCCCGTCACCTACACTCCAACCCGAAACCCCATTGAAAAGTCCCCCAGGCACAGCAAACAGCCGAAGGGAACTAAATGTAAAATGTTGGCAGCACCCGCGACTCCCTAAGACCCACCATGGGTGCCACCAACCGGATCCCAATCGAAGACCCAAGTGAGGACCCAAGTGTGAAGTCACCCCAAACAAACACAGCAAACAGCTGAAGGGCCTACTGCCTGAGAATAAAAAATAGAAATTTAGCAATCACATTAACATAGATTGAAATAAATTTAAAAAAATAGGTTTTCCCGGTCAATTTTTGGCAAATAAGCAGCCAATTTAAACACCTCGTCATTCTGTTTCGCGCGAAATTGAATGCTGCTCAAAATCATCACTCAATTTCGTTTTATGAGTAGGCAAGAGTGCTCTTGCGTCATGCGATTTTAAACAAAATGACCATCCAATTTAACAATCCACTTGAACAGCATTCAATGTTGCAGGAGCTTTTCTCATTTTGCGAAATTGATTGCTGTTATACAAAAATGAAAGTAGCATTTCAGTGAAAATTTACAGTCGAACCAACTCTGCTAAATTGGATGACGAATGTGCATTACCAAAAAGAACGACGTATATGCTAAATTGAATATAATGCCACGTGAATGCGCATGTCTGAAAATGAAATTGAATGCTTGAATTCTTAATTCAAAACACAGTAACTGGAGAGGCAACATCGCTTTAATATGAAAGTGAAATTGGCTGCTTATTTGCCGAAATTGACCGGAAAAACCTATTATAAAAGATATCATTGCTTTCCCAAACAAAGGAACTAAAATGTTAAAAATAAAAATATATTATCAACGTTTACTTCACGTTTCTGATGTTGCCAATATTAAATATATATCATATACTGAACAGCAAAAGAAACGCTGATGTGCCTAAACTCTCTGACACTATAGCGAATCGAATATTACGCTTTGCAGGACATTGCTGGAGAGACAAAAGCCAGATAATTCACCAAGTTGTGTTCTGATCTGGGAACCTTCCCATGGTAAACGTTCCATTGGTCACCCAGTCACAACTTTCATTGACACACTTGAGCGTGACACTGACATCCCTAGATGGTATCTGCCAACATATATGAACAACAAGGCGCTTTGGAGAAGAACTGTTACTACCCGACTACGGTCAAACTGATGATGATGATGAATTAATATTTTAATTCCAATTTGTATGTTTTTATTAATTGTATTTATCACTGTGTAATTCAGCCTTTTTGGCTGCGATAAGTGAAACAACAAACCAATAAATATAAAAAAATATAAAAACATAAAATACTTCGGCTCTCTATCCTGTTGGTAAGTGTGACATAATTCCAGCATAAACCACGCCCACTTCATAAGTGTTGTCCCTAACGATCATCAGAAACCCACTGGAAATACATTTTTAACCACTCTTTTGAAACTTTACCTAAAGGATTTAGAACGCTCAGGCTTGGGACTTGCATTTAACTGTACTGTATCCTCAATTTACCCTAAATGACGCACCTAAGGTTATATAATCAACTGGACAGTAACTTACAAATGAAATTAGCAGTTTGGTGTTTCAGTTTGTTTCAGTGAAGGATTCTCTTGATAAATGCTGAATTTCAATGCGTGATCATATGCGTGGACGTCTTGAGCGCCGTTTTTTGAGGAGACGCACAGAATTGTGGTCATCAAAAAATTGATGTTGGTATAATGACTCACCCCCAAACTGTTAAGGTTGATGGCGGCACAGAATATGTACCCAAGAAGAAAAACAGTTGAATCGTGTTTCATCTTATTGCAGATGGTTGTAAAATTGTTTTTAATATTGAAAATAAAAATGTTGTTTTAAATTTTTTAAATAAAATGGTATAATTTGGAAAAGCTCTCAAAGCTTTTTATCAATATTCATGAAAGACCAATATTTTTTTTTCATAACCATGATATTAATGTTTCATTTTCTCAATAATTTTCCACTGCTGACGAAATAAATACCAACGAATTAAGTAGTCTTCGATTCACTTCTTCTATAAGGAATGTGTCCATTTTGAGGATCAGTATTTCTTTAAAACATAATTGCAATGTAAAGCATTCATATATTTTGGTTTCCACAGACAATAGCTCGTTGACGGCACAGAAAAATAAAATCACAGAAGTTCGTGAACAAAAATTGAGGTCATGTACATCCCTTACTATTTGTATCTAGTAAAATCAGTGGTTTAAACAACTTTTTCCACTTTCACAAGCACTAACTTTCCAGTAGGCCTAAATCATACAATTTCACTATGATTTTTATTTGTGTAACAAGTATGACTTAGATAAGTTTATGCAACCATTAATACGCCATAGTTTTGTACGTTTTCTGAGAAATGCTAAGCCAAAGGTAAGTGTGTCATTTCACGAGTGCGGCGAATTACGTACATGACGATACATGTAAATACTCAAAAAGGAATTTAGGTTAATTACACACAACGGTATGCCAATTTTGGAGCGAAAATAATGCACGACTGCGCGTACTACGAATGCGTGCGCGTATACGTATCGACTTACGAACGGGGCCTAGTTTCATAGCGCTGCTTACCGGTAAGCAAATTTTCATGTTAACTATAGAAAAATGCTTAAGCTATAGAAAAATGCTTAAGCATAAGTGTATTTCACAGGTTAGCAAGAAAATTCACAGAGGCGCATGCGCGTTCACCATGGATTTGTATTGTTGCGTTACTCATTTGCTAGCAATAACGGCCGGCAAGTTAGCGCGCCTTTCTCTATGCTTAACGGTTAGCAGCGCTATGAAAAGAAAAACGTAAAGTAAGCAAAAAATCAGCTGCTTAGTATCAGAACATATTAAAGAAATGAATATTCATGAACCCTCACCACAGCCGAATTCATCCTCTTTCTCAGGGCAGTCTCCCCACCCGTTGCAGACGGCTGTTTCATTAAGACATCTTGGTCCCGAGATGCAGGAAAATTCATTTTGTGCACATGCTGGTGGTCAGAAAATATCGATAGGCTTTCGCTTTATCTTATATTCAAAAATAATAACTGTTAATAACAGGCCAATTATGGAAATTGAACAGTAATCGAAACCAAAATGCTAGCATGTAATTATTTGCGCTCGCAGGACCTTTTGAATTGTTAGTTTTGTTATGCTATTCTTTTAATTATTTGTTTGAGTTTTGTAGGGTGTTTGCTGGGGTTGTAGGTAATAACAGTCGTGTTGCAATTTTCGTTCCGTTTACATGGACAAGTACCAATCAGAACGTCACCCATACGTTTGCTCATATGTAATTATTAATTAATTGGTGATTTAAATGGCAACTGATTCTATTTAGAGGATACTAGCTCTTTATGAAATAGCTCAAAACATGATATTAATAATGACAGCACCTTTAATACAAAGAGCACCTACCAATTACAGTGTACTGACGTATGTCGATCCTGAGAGTGCTTGCCCTGTAATTACACTCGTGTTTCCGTATCCATGTTATCGGGCCACTCAACGATATAAATGGTGGGAAAGACGTGTCGTATTGCTCAATTGTCTTGACAATGGTCCATGCCTCTAGTGCGCCCTCACCGATAGTAATGACGCAATCAGGGCGGTCAATGAACTCCAACTGCACTCTGAACCCAGGGTCAGATGTTATGACCCACATGCACGGCAGACCATTGTCGGTTTGCTCAAGTGAATATGGGGCACTGGAGTTTATCCGAATCATCTCATTTTTGCAAAGGCCTGGAAAATAAGCAATAAAAACAAATTACCTTAAAGTCACGCAGACGAGAAACTGATGCTTAAATATGACGTCACGGAAAACGGCTCATGAGTAGGCCTACACAAAAAGCGTATACCAGCTAAGCGCTAGTGGTACATTTACGACGTGTCTGTAACACGCCTATTACACACTAGTGGTACATTTACGACGTGTCTGTAACACGCCTACTCTAATCAATGCAATCAAATGAGTGGTACTCCCAGCGTCTGTCCATATCTTAATTAGATATCATTATACTAACCGCACAAAAACTCGTCTGAGAAGTCCTCACAGTCTTTTTGCCCATTGCATAGCTGGTACCTTGGGATACAGTCTCCTGATGCGCATGCGTAATAGTGTTCACCACACTCACCTAGGGGAAAATGCAACGTGTTTTAGACTTAGAACGAGAGAGATATGGTCATTAAAACACTCAGTCTGGGTCTTAAAAGTCTTCATTGATAAAATAAACCATCTAAAGTATTTAGATGACTGGCTATGACAAATATTTCCCGCCTCTGAGGGATAGTTTTGATTAGTTTTGAGAAAACTAATCACTCCAGTAGTTTTCCTTACCACACCCTAATTCATCCTCGTACGCGTTGCAGTCTCGTCGGCCGTCACATATAGACGATGTATTAAGGCATTGAAAACCAGATGGGCATACAAACTGATCGTCATCACACTCTTAAATTATGATCAAGAAAATCAAAAATTCAAATTAAAGCCATTTAGATTCGAAATTGTTTTATCAAATAATAGAGAAAAGAAATACATTGTGAGTCAATTCAATACAGCCCTAATCGTAAGCTCCTATGATGTAGCTCTAATAACGGTAACTGATTGCAAAATTCTCCCATTCTCCCAGGTGTTCTTATTGTTGAGATCTCGAGTTCAGCGAACCTTTACGGAAATCTGCAATATAAACAACTCGATTGTTTGTTTCTTTTACTTACTTTCTTTATTTTAAAGGTTTAAGTTAAAAAGTTATAATTTCAAATGCCATTTAACTGTAATATTGTTGTAATTCAGCTGTAAAGGTGTTATGTGCAATAGTCAATAAACCATGAATAATATAATCCTAATACAACTCAGACATAGTTTTACAGATACTGTTTTGAAATGAACCTACCAGTCATGTTATAAACCGTCAATACAATTCTTAGTCTATTAATTGATGCACAGAGCCTGGTCGATTCCACCACTATCCAGACTCCCGGATCAACAGACAACACCTCCATCTCGTACAGCAAACTCTCGTCCAATACTGCAATCGTCTCTCCGTCAGTAGGATCCACTCCATTTCCAACTATCAAATTAGTATCATAAACGGAAAATTCAAGAATCTCAATTCGAATTCGACTCCCTGGCGGCTCAGTGAATTTCCAAACACACACGAAATGCCCAGGATATCGATGGCCGATTAAAGAGACATTTGTATTCGGAAACGACGCTGACGTTCCCGAATACACGGCAAAGTGAAGTGTGAGATTTCCGTCTGGTTGTCTGGTAGTTTCCCCCAGAATTGTAAGCGCTTCTCCAAATCGCAGATGATTATTTGAAGTACCGCATATGTCTGGCAAACAAATCAGAGGAAGTAACACAGCTTCATTATTAACAGAACGTTAAGATAACGCTGGTAAAAGGTGAGCCATTTATCATTATAGTTCTTGAAACGTTACTGCAAATTGTAATGTTTGGAAAATGTGCCCATATCACACACAAACCACAACAACAACAAATAAATCTGCAGACGGAATCAAAAGATGAGGAGTCGGGAATTAAGAGATGGTTAGGAGAGATAGGGGAAGGCAAATATAATGTGTTTCTAGTAGAAGTTAAGTACAGTTCGGTTTATATTATTTTCCACTCAATCAATACAACATACAAAAACATGTATCTGTAAAGAACTCAGACAAGAGTGATTATAGTTGGTGGAGGTCTCCATAAAGCAAGCTCGTCAATCAATACAACATACAAAAACATGTATCTATCTGTAAAGAACTCATACAAGAGTGATTATAGTTGGTGGAGGTCTCCATAAAGCAAACTTGTCAATCAATACAACATACAAAAACATGTATCTGTAAAGAACTCAGACAAGAGTGATTATAGTTGGTGGAGGTCTCCATAAAGCAAGCTTGTCAATCAATACAACATACAAAAACATGTATCTGTAAAGAACTCAGACAAGAGTGATTATAGTTGGTGGAGGTCTCCATAAAGCAAGCTTGTCAATCAATACAACATACAAAAACATGTATCTGTAAAGAACTCAGACAAGAGTGATTATAGTTGGTGCAGGTCTCTATAAAGCAAGCTTGTCAATCAATACAACATACAAAAACATGTATCTGTAAAGAACTCAGACAAGAGTGATTATAGTTGGTGGAGGTCTCCATAAAGCAAGCCCGTCAATCAATACAACATACAAAAACATGTATCTGTAAAGAACTCAGACAAGAGTGATTATAGTTGGTGGAGGTCTCCATAAAGCAAGCTTGTCAATCAATACAACATACAAAAACATGTATCTCTAAAGAACTCAGACAAGAGTGATTATAGTTGGTGGAGGTCTCCATAAAGCAAACTTGTCAATCAATACAACATACAAAAACATGTATCTGTAAAGAACTCAGACAAGAGTGATTATAGTTGGTGGAGGTCTCCATAAAGCAAACTTGTCAATCAATACAACATACAAAAACATGTATCTGTAAAGAACTCAGACAAGAGTGATTATAGTTGGTGGAGGTCTCCATAAAGCAAGCTTGACAATCAATACAACATACAAAAACAAGTATCTGTGAGAGAATTGTAGAATATAACTAAAATTGTTAAGTACACAACAACTTAAACATAAATGTTGACACTTACCACAGCTTATTTCATCCGTGTAATCTGGGCAATCCACAACGTAATTGCAAGCAGCTCTTATTGGTAGACACTTTCTATACGGCTTACAGAGTATCTGCTCAACATTACACACACCTAAAAAGCAAAGGTTTACAGCATGTCAAGGCAATCTTTGTATTTTTTTAAATTAATTTTGAGAATAACCAATAAGGCTCGGATTAGATAGCTCAGTTGGTAGAGCTCCAATACGGTAACTGGTTCAAATCCTGCTCAAGTAAATTGTTCTTCGTTCACATAAAACAGTTTCCTTGTGATTTATTTAATTCACTTTTCATGACGTTTAGTCCTGTATTTCAAATTGTGATATGATTTGTAAATTTATAGTATCATACATTTATGTATCTAACTGTATTTTTGCTGAGTAACAGTAATAATAACAGTGTACTTTTTAAATAATATGCATATGCTTGACAAAAATACATTATGGGTCAGTTTAGGGATATCGTAATGATAACAGCCACTTCTGGTCTGGATAACATTGTGAGCCGATTATTCTGGGTAATATATATATATAATATCCATTAGGCCTATTTGATAATAGGTCTGGATTACATAATGAACCACTTTAAGTTTTCCATTATGATTCGGTGACAATTGTAGATGTAACGTTATGGTTTGGATAACATTATGATCCACTTATTACCTTCATCATCCTCAGATCGTAAGATCATTCTCAATGAGGGCGCACTTCTGACATACCGGGGGAATGAAAATGATATTGTAACGTTGTTCCCACTGAAGTAGAAGGACGTTCCGTTCGGCAGTGTCGTGTCCGACGTAAATTCATCTATAAGAGTTGTCTCGTTACCATTACTACCAATCACCCGCTCAAATGATAACTCCTGATACGCTGATATACTGACATGGACAACATCTACGTAGAATGTGTCCAAGGGGCTTGTGACAAACCAACGGCATTCAAAGACCCGGTAATCAGGTATGTCAATAGTGAAGGGAACTGGTTGGGTTATGTTGATGTTGGTTTGACCACAAATGTCTCCTGTAAAATAATTAGGCAAATTGTTATAAAATGCCGCAAACAACGAATGGTAAGAAAAACTTCATGGTTAAATCTTAAATTACATTATAAGCTCACGGACAGCACGGTAATTTAATCAATTTTAATGGTTTGTACAGTACCCGATTACAAAATTATAATGATATAACTTGATATGAAGTTGGTGATGGTAGCAAACATCCTACTAAATTATTCCATCTCACATGCTGTTATTTTTGAGAAATTACAAATTCGTAATGGATCACAGCCGTGATTAATTTTTCATATTACAATAAATATGAACAAAAATATTAATACATTTTTCACAATGTTTTAGTTAATGACAAAATTATATGAGCTAAAATATCCATAAGTTTGGTTCTGTGCATCTCTCTTGATTCTTATATTGATGTATTGACAGACATTTGTACCAATGCACACTTCACTTAATATTAATACGTACCTGAACCGCCATCAGGAACTACAGTCAAATTACATGTCATGGAAAATCCTTGAACATCACCGGAATAGTAGGAATTAGACAAGATGATCATTTGTAGTGATTCATTGGGGGAAAGGATATCAGCTCGAAGCGGAGTTGAGAATTGACCTAAATATCTTGCAAAGTGGTTTGTGTACAGCTTTAACCAATAGCTGGATAACTCAGTGATGTTGTACTGACACAGTGCTCTGATCAACATCCCATATGACACTTTGACATCCCAGCAGTAGTATTTGCTGTGAGCGATGAGCCAGAATCCTTGGCTTTCGAGCACTTCAAAAGTCGTCGTTGAAATAACAGCAGATGAGTTGGAGCCAGTAAGTGTCACATTGTAGCATGTTTCATGTATTCCTGCATGGAGAAAATATATTGTAAATATTCACGTGTCCAGCTCGGTTCCATTTTAGTGCTTTGGACCCGAGTCAGATTTGAGTTTCGATGTACACTGTACAGTGACTAGGAATCGGACTCGACCCTTGTCACAAGTGTCGACCCTTGCTTGGGAATGTGACTCATGAATCGACTTTTGATATTCGGTGATGAAATCGACATTTGATAATTGGTGGGGGAATCGACACTCGGGAATCCGTGATTGGATTTACTTTTGTGATGTGCCTTTAGACTTGCCCAAAATGCTCAATCCAATATCTACCGCGTTAGATCCAGGTAGGTGCTGGATCCAGGGAGGTTGCAGCTGATATACATGGGCAATTCTCCATGGGAGAGAAAGTTGTCAAAATTTTACATTAGCAATAGAGGAATATTTCATATGGATTCTAGACCAGATTCATTTGGTTCATACTGTTTACTTAATTTTAATTTGTATGTATTTTTTTATATTTTTAATGTAAACTGTTTCGTAATTCAGCCGGCAGGCTGCAATGAACAGATTTTGTAATAAACCATTAAACAAATAAATAAATACATTTCATAGGAAATCCAATCCAAGGGGTTAAAATTCGAAAAACCCGTGTTTTCTGGGAGAAATATGGATTTTTGGGTAGTAAGTAGTCTCAAAATGTGGAATTTTCGTTAAAAATTCAAATTTAATTATTTTAGACATTGTGATCAGTGGAGGCCTTGTGGAAAACAATTGTTTGTGTCTAGATAGCCATTGTACCAAAGATTATTTTTATATGTTAAAAATAAATCTATTTTTTCGTGTTCTCCAAAAATTTAAAAATAAATTATGAGGGTACTAAAAGTGCACATTTTCATCTGTATTATTTTTTAAATCATATATTTACATGGTTTTTAAGATCAGTAATACTTGACGAATCACCACAGAATCAGAACAAGCTATCAAATTACTATCTCACAAAGCGAAGTAACACTGTTAACACAATACTCTGTCCTTCACTGTTTATAACGCAGTTATGTTTGTACAGCGCGTATGATTTTTGATAGAATGTATCCATGTGTACGTATACGCATGGTACAAGTCTATTCGTTTGCGTGCCGATAATTTGGCGCGAAGCGGCACACACAATTTTAGTAGATGACGAAGTGACGAATCGGGTTTTGAATAGAATCACTTTTACGTGTGGAGATGAAGCGCACGCCGTAGAATTCAGTGGCTGACAAAGGGACGAATAAGTTTGAAAGCTTGTATACAGAAAATGCAAACCTTTATGGCTTTGAAACAAAATCAGAAATAAAATTCAACTATTCAATAAAAAACTAGTTTGTTTAAGTATAAACAAATGCGAATAATAAACACCGAAAATGCGCCACCAAAATGAGTTCAACTTCAAACGCAGTTTTCTCAGAACAGCATTTTTGCCGATTCGTACGTCACTTCGTCAGCTATGCAACGAATTTAACAAACTTGTTAATTTAGCCTTATTTCTGCATATATTTTCAATCGTTCATAATAATGTGGATTCATACTGTGCTCTCACCTGATTCCATTCCTCAATATTCACGATAGATTTTAGCCAAATGTTTTTCCTACGTATGCTCTTGTAACACTGTCAATTCAGTATTCATTTTGGATACATTCTGGTCCTTCTTAAAAAAAACACAGCTAATTTCGTGGTTAAGATCAAGAGATCGTTTTTCCAAAACGGACTCAATACAATTACACTGTATAAGTTTACATAGTTCACAAATGCTCACACAGAGCTTCCTGAATGCAAATGCGGGCCCCGGACCCACGCCATCAGCTCGCTTCGTTCGCTGGTTCGCTAGTTTGGATTTGCCACCCCCGCCCCCACTTTCAAAATCATTCCGCCGCCGTTGAACTTAATTTGGCCCCTTGCCAATCTTCTCGGCTGCATTAAGAGATGTAAATGTATACTTTTAGTACCCTACCCTAAAACAGTTAATATCTCAGAACCGCCAAAATAGCTGATTCATCATTTCTTCAGATATGCGACGGATTGATTGGATGGATTATTGCATTGGTAATCCCTTCTGGAATCATTAGGGCCGGAGATCCACAAGGATTTGAACTCCTGCCAACTGTTGTAATTTTCCTTTTGCGTGGAGAATTAAAGTGTAAAAAGGGTGATTCTCAATGTCAATGACCGCCTCTGAACGTTGGTCTATCCTAACCGTCCCCCAGAGCAACCTCAAATTTTAAACCATTTTGGAATAGTGTTGGGAAAATTTTAGAATATTAAAGGAAATTTTCTGCCAGTTTTAGAGAATGTTTTATTTAAGTAAAACTTGTAGCTTTGCATGGTGAGGATGATAAGTAAAACTAATTGCGGTGACACCATGTGGAATCTCAATTGAGTAGTAATTAGTTCTGAAAAGAACTGGAGGTACAACTCGACGTTTCGATCAGTATGCTCTGATCGTCCTCAGGAGAATGCTGGACTCTGGAAAATGCTGCTGCTTAAGTAGGCTGCTGGAGGATCATCCCATGAATGGATGCTGAAGGATTAGTTAGTAGAGGCGCGCAGGCGGGAACTGTGAGACTAGGATCCTAGGGATTGGGGAGAGGAGTGTGTGCTCACTGAACTGAATCAGTTGTTGACAAGCACAGGGGGAAGGAGGGTGGTTGACTTAGGATATAGGAGATCCCTCAGTCTGGGGTGGGTTATGGACTTTGGATATAGAAGATCCTTCAGTCCGTAGTAGTGGTCGCCAAATGTCGCTGATGCAGAAGCCGATGTCCTGTGGCACAGTGTCGTGTTTGACGATCTCGATGGCCTCTCTGATGCGTCTGGGGTGCCATGTGTCGATGGGTGTGATGAGTTGGGCTGCCTGCCAGTCGATTTGGTGGTCCTTGATGTGCGAGTGCTTGACGATGGCGGACTTCTCGAAATATCCTCTGCGGCCGTGTGCTCGGTGTTCCTTCAATCTGATGGGGAGGTTGCGTCCTGTTTCGCCGATGTACACCTTGCCGCACTCACAGGGGATCCGGTAGACTCCCGCTCTGTTGTTTGGGTCCGGTTTGTCCTTGTGGGTGTGTAGAAGTCCTTGGAGTTTGCTTGGGGCTGAGTGGAACACATCGATGCCTGCTCGTCGGAGGATGCGCTGTAGTTTGTGAGACGTCGAACCTAGATAGGGGAGACAAGCAGAGAGGGTTAGATCACTTACCTTGCTTTCGGGGTTTGGAACCGGCTTCGCTGTGCTGATCTTGCTGGGGTTGTAACCGTTGCGCTTGAGGGTGGTTCGGATGTGCTGTAGTTCCCGCCTGCGCGCCTCTACGAACTAATCCTTCAGCATCCATTCATGGGATGATCCTCCAGCAGCCTACTTAAGCAGCAGCATTTTCCAGAGTCCGGCATTCTCCTGAGGACGATCAGAGCATACTGATCGAAACGTCGAGTTGTACCTCCAGTTCTTTTCAGAACTAATTACTACTCAATTGAGATTCCACATGGTGTCACCGCAATTAGTCTTACTTATGTTTTATTTAGTTTTAGAGAATCATTAACTCCACTGATTACAAACAAAAATACTCAATGCAACATGCAAATAATTTGGTTCAAAATTGGGGGGAAAATCAGGACCTTTTCTAAAGTGAGGGGAAAGTGCCATCCTTTCCCACCCTCCCCCACCCCCCACTTCTGCCGCCGACGGCTTTACCACGATGTCCGTCCAGGTACCGGCCGATGGAAAGTCCCGTGTTTATTGCGATCACCTCGAACATCCATTATGCATTGTTGCCACATATTTGAAGCATGAAATATGTAGCCTATATAAACTAGGTCCTATTTACCAAGAGACTAGTTCATAAATGTTGGGACAATTTTACCAGATTATTATTAGCGTATGACGCAGCAAGTCATAGTTCCAGTGGAAGTCTGCGAAGCCAGGTTCTAGCCTGGTCATTGACGTCAATCAGGTTGCCGGTGCACATATGCAGTGGGCAGGTGTTAATGATGTGCTCCGCCGTTTGGTCGCCGGTACCGCAAGGGCAGGAGGGGTTAGTGGCCAGGCCCATCTTCATCATATGCTTGGCGAGCTGATTGTGATCGGAGCGCAGGTGGTTGAGTCGGACCCATCAGTGACGGTGGAGGTCGTGACCAGCGGGTTTGCTACAGGGTTCCAAGATGAACTGGTGGAGGTGGTTGCATGACAGCTGGTTCCAGCGGTTTTTCCAGGATTCTAGGGCCCACAGTTTCGGAGATTTATCGTCGCAGCAGTCCAGGAGCTTCCTCGCCTTCGTTCTGAGGGGATGCCGGGATTTGAGGCGCTGAGGAGGTGGAGGCTCGGTCAGTTTTTGGTGTAGGAGGTGGCTGTCTTTGGAGACTGCGCGCTTGGACAGTGAGATAGTCTGCTGGTCCCTCCGGATGTCTAGTGGGGTAATGCCGGAGAGGACAGGTAGCATGTCAACCGGGGTGGAGCGTAAGCTGCCAGTGATGATGCGCATGGCATTGTTAAGGGCCTTGTCTTCTTTCTGTGTGTGTCGACTCTGGTACCACACATGAGCGCAATACTCTACAGGAGCGTATATAGCAAGGCTCTAGCGGTGGTTTTTAGGACGTGTAAGTCTGCGCCCCAGGTTAGTCCGCATAGGCGTCTAACAAGATTATTTCGAGCGTTGACCTTCTTGGAGAGCTGGGTCAGATGCTGGTTGTAGTTGAGGGACCTGTCCAGAGTCACTCCTAGATACTTCGGGTGTTCGTACTCGTCGTATGGGATTGGAGTGTTGTTGACAAGGACCGTAAGTTGTAGATTGGCCTGTCTATTTGCTAAGTGGAAGCAGGTCACAAGTGTTTTAGTGACGTTCATCTTGAGCCCCCATGTCTTGAAGTAGCTGATGAGGATGTTGATATCAGCTGTTACTTGGCTTTCGATGGTCTTGACGTCTTTGGATGAAACCACGAGTCCTATGTAATCTGCATAAATGTATTTGTGAGAGGTGGTGTCTGGGATGTCACTAGTTTAAATATTGAAGAGGAGTTGTGCAAGGACTGACGCTTGTGGTACACCATTTTTCAGGAATTTTCTTTTGCTAGTACTGTTTCCAACAGACAAGGTGAAGCTGCGATTGGAAATCATGGTGACAAGAAGTTTCACGATATGTCTGTCGGGTATTGTGCGCAGGAGCTTTAGGGTTAGCCCACGGTGCCACATGGTACGTAGGCTGCAGACAAATCAACAAATAGGGCTCCACACTTCTCTCCACTGTTGAAGCAATCCTCTATGTCGTCCGTCAGAAGTGCAACTTGATCGACTGTTGATCTGAGAGGACGGAAGCCTGCCTGTTCTTTAGGCAACTGAGGTTCAGCGACTGGGGAGATACGATTGTAGATTAATTGTTCCAAAGTTGTGTAGCCGATGCAGAGCAGGCTGATCGGTCTTCCAGCTTCCTCTGCTGGTTTGCCGGGTTTTAAAATGCCGATGACTTTGGCGTGCCTCCATGCTTTTGGTATTTTCGTGTGCGTCATGCAGGTGTTGTAAAGGCTGAGTAGCCAGTTTATTGCCGGAGAACTGAGGTGAGAATAAAACTCTGGGTGTAGCTCATTTGTGCCCGGAGCCTTTCCAGCTTAAAGGGTTTTGATGGTTGTCTCAAGATCTTCTAAGAGATATTCCCTGCTGAGGTTGCTGTTGACGGTGGGTTTATTCCATTCTTCTTTCAGACTGTTGTTGATCTGTCTTGTTGCAGGCTTGTCGTAGTTTGGGAATGTGCCGTTTTTGACGAAATCATTTGCCACTTTGGATGCACTGATGGAAGGAGTGCCATTGCTAGTTCTTGCTTTGCCGCCGGTTAGTTTTTTTTTATTGCAATCCGCGCTTTTTTGCTTGAATGATTGAAGTCTATAATTTTACCACAGATATCGGGTTTAAATTTCTATCAGTCGTTATAGGCCTTCAGTCGGGAAAAATACGTTTTTTGGTTTTACTGTGAGTACCTTCTCAAAACTATTCTGGGATATCATTGCATAAAAGGTTAGATTTTTCCCCAATACAAAGCACACATTTACCCGCAATATGTTTATAGACTCCCCGCTGAGCAGTCTGCAGTTTGGCCAACTGATAAGATATCATAGCCCTTTGTGGTTTTAAGAAGCCAGGCAAGGTTTACGAAATGTGACATGCCTGATTTATTTTGTGAGAGTATTGATCAAGGACAATCTAGTCTTACTTGATGTCAACAAAAGAGCCCGATCTTTGGCAACAGAACACATAGGTTTACCTTTAAATAATAATTAATATAGATCCGAAATTCGTCAATACCATGGAGGTTTTAAGAATAAAATGTTCTTAGGCATTACTAACAGCACAATCACTCGGCCAATGACCAAACCGCAAATCCAACCAACAGGGACCGTGCTGGCTTCCAATAGGTAACGATCTCAATGTCTGCGGTTTCGTCTTCATGGAAACAAATTGCCTGGTCTAATTTCAATACTTTCCCCGCAAACTTATCTGCAATAATATTTAGACTGCTTGGGGATACTTTGCGGGTTGAAAAATCAACTGTGGGGAAATATCCCCACAAATTATCTTAAAAAATCTTGTTACATCTACTTTTTTACCCTAATTATTAGAGGACATAATGTGAATTTTATACACTCAAAAAATAACAATAAAAAATATTCCATCTAATTTCTCAAAAACAATTCACGAAACATAAAACAGTGCCCGCGCCATCACTATCAGTAAATTTGAGTCATCTATCGCAGTACCCTGCCTGCCGGCAGCGCTGCCTCACCGGCTGGCTGGACGGCTGGACGGCAGCACAGCCTCACCGGCTGGCTGGCCGGCTGGACGGCTGGACGGCAGCGCAGCCTCACCGGCTGGCTGGACGGCAGCACAGTTATTTGACTCGAAATCGGAGCTTGCAGGATCGTAACGGACAGCCTTTAGTTTCTCAGTGAAAATAAGCCTCGATATTTATGATGCATAGTTAATAAAGAGACATGTATTACAAATTTAAACATATGACATCAGGCCAAAAAAGTCTCCTGTTTTTGGTCTCCGCGCGCGTTGCCTCAGACCCACGCGTCAGCATTTTTAGTTTTCCACCATACTTTGTGTATGTGAAATTTGGTCTGGTTCCAATAACCACGTATACATGTATCATGTATTTCACTGGTTGGCAAAAATAAAAGATGTCCTTCTTGCTAATAGGAACGTTCCATAGAATAATATGGAAGAACAGATGCCAAATAAGTACGGAAATTACAACGGCTAAACAAATCAATATCCTGACAGATTACAAGAATAGTCTCAAATTTTCAAAAAAAGAAGGAAAAATTAGGCTCTCACACCATAACTTCGAACAACTTTATTTTAAAAACAATGCTTTGTGTGTGCAACAAAACGATATTTTGAAATTATGTTTCTAATAGCCATTTTGCTGTGGGGAAAACATTTACATAATACGCACTCGAAGTTCGGATCAGAATTTTAACCAAACCTTTTTGTCCATTTTTTTTCTTTCATTTTAATGTAAAAGTCCTGTGAAGAAGAAGAAGAAGAAGAAGAAGAAGAAGAAGAAGAAGAAGAAGAAGAAGAAGAAGAAGAAGAAGAAGAAGAAGAAGAAGAAGAAGAAGAAGAAGAAGAAGAAGAAGAAGAAGAAGAAGAAGAAGAAGAAGAAGAAGAAGAAGAAGAAGAAGAAGAAGAAGAAGAAGAAGAAGAAGAAGAAGAAGAAGAAGAAGAAGAAGAATAATTTCTTAATTATTACCTGACGTTGAGCACACTACTCCAGCATCATCAGAATGACCACAGTCATGTTCACTCCAGCCACTAAATTCACATTGCTGCAACTCCAACTCATTGCCAGTACATTCAACGTCATCCATATAGATATTACCAACCCCTTGACCAAACGATTTCACTTGAGCACCATCTCGAGAGTAGCCGAGTTCCGCACAAACAACGGCTGCATCCCTGGTATCCCACAAGTCATTACATACAGTGCCCCACTCTCCATCATGATAGATCTCCACCCTTCCTTCACGTTCAGATGAACCATCAGCGAGTCGTATGGCGCCTTTGATAAGAAATATTTGATTGAAAATTAATTTTTGTAGGTATACATTTTCGAAAAATTGGGATCGTGAAATTTCCGCTATCCTTATTTTCCCCTGCATATTGTGTTTAGAGCTAATCAAAACATATGCATTCACCACTGGACCACCGAGCTTCCTTAACGTGTAATAGTAAATCTAATCGTAATACTTAGATGCAAGTCTGTACCGGTACGTCATTGCATTTGAGAGTTATGGTGCTTTTAAACTGTTTTAGACAATTTTACCGGTACAGATGATGTTTTTAGGACTATAATTATTTAAGATACGTCTATATGTACGAAATGTTTGTGCCAAGTTACAAGTCAGTACGTCATTCCGTTAGGCAGTTACAACAACCAACAACCAACAACCAACAACCAACAACCAACAACCAACAAACTGATTATAAAGGTGTCTTGGTACTAGACCATTACTCTTATTCACTGTCTATAGTTCATTCAAGTTCAAACTGGTTGATACCAATTTGTATGTCTTTTGCAGATGTAGATGCCCTTATAATACAATATAAATTATGTGTGTTCAGATGGTTATCACTTGGAAAGAATGACATGGCATTTTGTGCATTGGTACATTAATTTTTGTCCACATTTTGTTGCACTCGGCCAATTTGTATTGCAAAAGGGCAACTTAAACAGACTGAATAGATGAATTCCCTATAGCAACAAAACTGTTTCTTCTGTACATAGCAACAATACTAATTACCATAGTGTTTTGTTTGTATTGTAGTAACCAGTCACAAAAATAATTATTTGTTATTTGATATTTAATCATAGTTGTTATATCATCTTGGCTAAGAGTTTTTTTTTTTACCATGTTAAATTCAAGCATTTAGATGTTTCTTTCAATCAACCCAGAATCTTGCCTAGACAGGGAGCCAGTTTATTGCCTTGATTTGATGAATATGTAGTGTATATTCAATTACTTAACCAATAAGTTTTTTTAATTAACATATTCATTAGTACCACAGTTCTTAGCCAATCAGAGCCCGAATTAGTATTCCTTTTGGGGCCATGTTTTTTTCCCGTTGTTTTCTTTGCTGGCTCTCGTACGTACGTGTATTACTTTAACACGATGTAACGATGTAACGATGGTATGGTCGGATGAAATGAAACTCAAGATTGTGAAAACGCGGAACACACACAACCAGCTATGAGAAAGATAATGTTATAAATATAATACTTTAATAGCGTCGACCAGATCAACCGACATTTTTAACTGAGCCAGTGAGCAGGTCGTTTGGTGTGACTTTAGTCATTTGTCTAATTATTCAGATTTCACCAGGGAGTTAAACGACCAGTTGCGTTTTCTGCACCCATGTGTTTGCATCGTGTGAGCTGAGCACTGCTATTTCTGTGTGTTTGCATCGTGTGAGCTGAGCACCGACATTTTGTGTGTTTTCATCGTGTGAGCGTAGCACCGCCATTTTTGTGTTTTCATCGTATGACAGCACCACGTCGCAGCACGGATCGACGGACTGTAAAAACGCTACTTTCATCCCATGAGCGTTATCACTTTAGCACATGTGGAGCATTTGTTTCGCTTGAACTAAACTGAACGTTGTAACATTGTAATTAAAAGGGTTTTATTAATCACCGGTTTAGAAGTGACTTAATTTATAATAAATTGCCTAAATCAAGTATATACTTTTGTGTTTGATCATACAATTTTTTTGTTCGTGGGTCACACATTAAAACGTAGGGTACCTTCTGATAATTTTATTGAATAATTGAAATTGATTTTTGAAGATTGTTGCAGAAATCCTAAATTATATTCATACTCTTAACCAGGAAATCCCTACAGTATCATATGATGGATACTGTTTGAATTCAATATATCTCTTTTTAAGGTCTCCTGTTTATCAATTGATGTATTGGTTTCCCTTGGTAACTGGCTCGCTTATAGCATTTTGATTGAATCATATGATTTAAAATATCAACAGCTGAATGGATTGTTTTATTACTGGCTAACAGTCATCAAGCCAGACTAGAGCTCCAGAAAGCTTATTAATGGCGTTGACAAATAATTATTTGTACTGCTGGTGATGTGACAACTATTAATTAAGGCTATAATAAGGGAACTGTGTATCATGTAGACGTATTGAGATTGCTGGTTGTGTAAGGCTTAATGAAGCTGAGAAGGTTGGCAAGTGGCCAAATTAATACTATTCAGCGGAATGATTTTGAAAGTTGGGGAATCCATACCAGCGAACCAGCGAGCGAAGCGAACTCATGGCCTGGGGTTTAGGGCCCGCTTTTGCATTCAGGAAGCTCTGTGTGAGCATTTGTGAGCTACGTAAACTTGTACAGTGTAAGTTTATTGAGTCCATTTTGGAAAATGATTTCTCGATCTTAACCACAAAATTAGCTGTTGCGTTTTAAGAAGGACCAGAATGTCTCCAAAATGAATATTGAATTGATAGTGTTATATGAGCATAGGTAGGAAAAACATTTGGCTAAAATCTATCATGAATATTGGGGAATGGAATCAGGTGAGAGCACAGTATGAACTGTTGAAAATCTGTGCAGGAATATGGCTAAATAGTTTTAAACAAGTGTTAAATTGATTGGATGGTAATGTCCTCTAGAATCTTCAGGGCGTGAGTTAAAAATCCTATCCTCAAGGATTTGAGCTCCTGCCAATTTTTGTAGGTTTCCTTTTGTGGAGAGAATTAAAGTGTAAATTTTGAAGGATGATTCTAAATTTCAATGACCGTCCTAAATGTTGACCGTCCTAACCGTCCCCCAGACCCACCTCAAATTTAGAGAAATTCCAAACAATTTTGGAATAGTATTGGAAATTCTTTAAACATTTAATGACATTTAAGCAAATCAGGAACTTTTCTAAAGTGGGGAGAAAGCGCACCCCAGCTTCTGTTGCCGATGGCTTCACCACAATGTCCGTCGAGGTATCGGTCGATGGAAGTTATTTGCGATCACCTCGAACATCCCACTGTTGCCACATAATTATTTGCAGCATGAAATATGTAGCCTATTCAATTTCCGCCAGTCGTTATAGGCTTTCACGTGGGAAAAAACACAACGTTCGGTTTTACTGCGAATTTTTAAGAACAGAAAAACTATTTAAAAACCTTGTTACTGCTGTTAATTTCACCCTAATTATCACAGGGAATAACACACACACAAATAATAATTTTAAATAATCAAAACTTATTCCATCCATCCATTTGTCAAGAACAATGAACGACTAACATTAAACCAGTGCCCGCGCACCGTCACTATCAGTATACATTTTGAGTCATCTAGCTCAGTACATTGGCTGCCGGCAGCGCAGTCTCACTGCTGGCTGGACGGCAGCGCAGCCTCACGGGCTGGCTGACGGCTGGCTGACGGCGTAATTTTTTTCCAAGACGATCATGAGCAATTTCTATGAAATTCCCATTTTCTAAAAACTTGTTGTAATAAAAGGTTTTTAAAAAGACAAATTTTTTTCTTCAAAAATGCCCACGTTCGTCGTGGAAGAAAATCACGCTGGCCGACGTCAGGACTACCATATTTGACTGGAAAACACGGGACTTGCAGGATTGTAACGGACAGCCTTTACAATTTTGTTTGCCACATGCAAGCCAAGTACATAGTTTATTAAGTATAAGGCTAAAAAAGTCTCTGGTTTCTGGTCATCGGTCGGCTTCAAAAACGGTGCGGTGACGATTTTTTTTAATTTTTTTTTTTTATGCCAACAAGGAATTACGTGATACATGTATACGCGGGGACCAAATTTCCCCTACACAAAGTATGGTGGCTAAGAGAGGCCCCATAGGTCGGGCAAACGTTCATACCCCTATGTGAAAAAGTAATTTAAAATACAAGACGGCAGAATTCCAATCGATCCAGCAATATTTGCCAAAATTGTACATCGTTTCATAGAAAAAAAAGAAAATTAAAAATGTTGATGAGCGGATCTGAGGCGACGCGTACGGAGATCAGAAACATGGGACTTTTATGGCCTAATTTCATCATTTAAAACTTGCGTCAACCTGTTTTTGACAAATTTTTAAATTAAAAATAGGGCACGCTTTTTAATTAATAATAATGTTAGGTATTTTTTTTTCAATACGAGCAAAACTTGGTAATTTGTTTTAAAAAAATAACATGTTGAAGTATACATTCATTGTTCTTTTTATAGCCGTATGTCCTAAATGCGCACAGTATTATTTTTTTTACGTCAAAATAAAAAAACTACAGAATAAAGCATTAACAAGTTTGTGTTTTTACGGCCTTTGCCAGGTTTTTCACCAACATTATTAGTCACAAATTGTGTGCGAAATACCTGCTATGTTTTATTTTGTTTATTTATGTTTTTCTAGAGGGAGGGGAAACTCATTATTATTATCAGGCAGTCCGAGTGTGTACAAAATACTTGATATGTTGCTGTATGTTTTGTATTCATTTACTATGTTTATTACTGAATGTGTGTAAAAGACTTGATATCATGTTGTACTTGTTTATTTCACAATTCACCAACATTATTAGGCTATGTTAATAACAGAAGTTAGTACATTGTTTAGAGTATTGTTTAATATGAAATTGTTTTATTAAAGTGATGTTAGAAAACCGAAAAAAATAACTGTTGTTTGCAAAATGGAAAAGGTAATTTTAGAGTGTTATTGCACTTGTTGATATTTGAGCATTTGAACTAGGACAGATGTAATACTGATACAGTGATCTACAGTATAGGCAGAATTGTTGAGAGAGTAGTGGCGGGTTTAACAGAACACTGTTTTACAGCAGTTGGATGTTTCGGTTGTTGGAAGACATTCTGAAATTTAAAAAAAGGGAAAACTTAAAATCATAAGAAATTGTTATAACAATGCATAATACTGTAAAATTGTTTTACAGATTATTCTTCTTTCAGTATTGCAACACATGAAAACAACAACTTGTGGAAATACACAATAATGTAATTTTACGTCAGATTCAACATATTTCAATTTAACTAAAATTCTATAAAACGAACAAAGAAATGAAACGTTTAACAAATGTGTAAAAATACAGTATTTTTACAGATTCTGTTTCTTTTAATTTTGTAGACATCTGTAAAAGTAAAAAACAAAGTTCCCGATTAAATAAAAAAAAATTCTGTACATTTTAATAATTTTTGCATGTTGTAAACACAAAAAACGGAAATTCCATTTTAACGATTTAATTAAGGTTTGTCTCTATTTTGCCAAAACAATGTGGTCTGTTAATAATGATTACAACATTTTTCATTTTTAATAATAACAACAGGTCTGTGATTACATTTTACAAAATTAACGGTTAAATGAAATAATTTACAAAAAGGTGACCCCAATTTGACCTTACTTCCTGTCCAAACCGGAAGTCAATGTTTAATATTAAAAAAAATCAAATCACAACAACCACAAGAGGTAAATTAACAGTTTTTTCACCATTGTACAGATCGTTAATTCGTTAATTGTCAAAAAATATTTACAAAAAGGTGACCCCAATTTGACCTTTACTTCCTGTCCAAACCGGAAGTCAATGTTTAATATTAACAAAAATCGTGTCTCAACAACCACAGGAGGTAAATTCACAATATTTGCACCATTGTACAGATCGTTAATTGTCAAAACAATTTTACACAAAAGTGACCCCAATTTGACCTTTACTTCCTGTCCAAACCGGAAGTCAAAGTTTAATATTAACAAAAATTGTGTCTCAACAACCACAATTCCCGGATCTTCAAAAAGCCAACTACACATTTAACTGCGGCTAACAAGGGTTTCTGTACTGCTGCACCCAGCATTTGGAATGAACTACCATCTGGTATCCGTCATGCCTCTTCATTGAGTCAATTTAAAACATCTCTCAAGACTCATTTATTTTAGGTACTGTGTATTTTTAAATTGTACTTGCATCTCACTGTAAAGCGCTGTGATACTGTTTGTGTAAGAGCGCTATATAAATGCCTTCATTGTATTGTATTGTAAGAGGTAAATTCACAATTTTTCCACCGTTGTACAGAGCGTTACTTGTCAAAAAAAATTTGTTTAAAGGTGACACCAATTCGACCTTTACTTCCTGTCCAAACCGGAAGTCAAAATTTAATATTTAAAAAAAATCATATCTCAACAACCACAAGAGGTAAATTGACATTTTTGCACCATTGTATAGATTGTTAATTGTCGAAAAATATTTACACAAAAGGTGACCCCAATTTGACATTACTGCCTGTCCAAACCGGAAGTCAAAGTTAAATTTAAAAAAAAAATCATCTCAACAACCACAAGAGGTAAATTCACAGTTTTTGCACCATTGTACAGATTGTTGTCAAAAATATTTACAAAACATGACCCCAATTTGACCTTTACTTCCTGTCCAAACCGGAAGTCAAAGTTTAATATTAACAAAAATCATCCACAAGAGGTAAATTCACAATCTTTGCACCATTGTACAGATCGTTAATTGTCAAAAAATATTTAAACAAAGTTTACCCCAATTTGACCTTTACGCGTCCCGAACACCTAGAGTTTGCCAATACAAACACCAATCTCTAGTTATGATTGATACTGTTATAATTCAATCTTGATATCTCTTTTATTGTATGTTCTTCTGTTTACCAATTGACGTATTGGTTGTCCATTGTAACTGGCTCGCTTATAGCATTTTGACTGTACTATATAATTTATATCACCAGTTGAATTGTTTGTTTTATTACTGGCATAGTCATCAAGTCAGACTAGCGTTCCAAGAATCCCCATTACTGGAATTAAAAATTATTTACATTCTATACTGGCAAGGGGCCAAATTAATACTATTCTGTCCAACGGTGGTGGAATGATTTTGAAAGTGGGGGCCAAATCCAAGCTAGCGAGCTCACTGCGTGGCGTCCGGGGCCCGCGTTTGCATTCAGGAAGCTCTGTGTAGTCATGATAAAATATAATTTTATTGAGTCCATTTTGGAGAAATGATCTCTTGATATTAACCACCAAATTACCTGTTCTTTTTTAAGAAGGACCAGAATGTATCCATAATTAATATTGAATTGACAGTGTTACATGAACAGGAAAAACATTTGGCTAAAATCTATCGTGAATACTGGGAAATGGAATCAGGTGAGAGTACAGTATGAATACACATTATTATGAACGGTTGAAAATCTATGCAGAAATAATTATGGCTAAATTGTAAAACAAGATTGATTGGATGGTAATCCACTCTAGAATCATTTAGGGCGTGAGATAAAAAATAACCTATCTTGAAGGATTTGAGCTCCTGTCAATTTTGGTAAATTGTCCTTTTTAGTCCAGCTGCCACGTAAAAAACTGTGCACTTTGTGGTAAAAATATGAAATTTGCCATGGAGGTTTAGAATGGACTAAATATTATTTTTAGAGTTGGACCCATCTTGGTGTGGAGATGCCATAGGTATGTCTTTAAATAGCGAGGAGAGTCAGAGGCGGCAGTAGGGCATAGCGCCACCATGCGGCACTGAGGCGTTACCATTTATGCTCTCACTCCGTGTGCTGGTCTGGCCTTACCGTCCACCAAAACAGGTAAAATTCCATCTTTATTTTATAAAGTGATGCCCACAAATACTATCACATAAACAAACAGGTCTATTGTTATTATTTTGTATACATTTTAAATGAAATCAGAAATATAAATGTCATAATTTTTCGGGTTTAGTTTGCTAAATAATGGCCTTGTGACACCTCGTGGATTGCACTGCATTTAATTCGGGATAATTGAGTATTGCTGGTAAATAGTCCTCCGGAGTCCGTTTATCTTCCAGAGACGGACCCAGGTGCATCAAATTAAGGTTTCATCTGTTAGAACAGCCATGTATTTTAAATTTAGTACCATGTATCTCCTTTTCATAAGAATATGTGGTTATTATAATGAGTTACACATGCCCATGTCATGCACAATTTCATGGAGTTTGGTGAACTGTTGGTGTGGAAGTTAGAGAGTGTATATGTACATGCTATCTATTAGTATTACCTTCATAGGTTACTCCATGTGTTAGCTATGTTCAAATGGTAAACTTTAAATTAATTTCAGGGAACTTGACTTGCACATATAAAATGGTGTGACACTTATGGTAATTTATAATGAATACTTTTCATGTATACATTTGTACTTATGTTATATTTTGTTTTCCTTCCTTTATATTGGTTACCATTTATATGCTCTCACTCCGTGTGCTTGTCTGGCCTTTCCGTCCACCAAAACGGACAGAATTTAATAAACCAACTCGAATTCCCAAAGGCAGAAATGATTGTTTGTTAACACAAATTATTATTCCTCGCCTCCCAAAACAGAACGCCCCAACAAACGTGTCAGAAGTGGGATTGGTTTATAACAACTCAATTCAGAATTAAGTTTTGGTGCGTCGTGACCAGTAGCACGGAGCGTAGCGCTCCTGGTGTACCATCATTGTCCGACTGTTCTGCAGAAAACACCTCAGAGATAGTGACTGTACACTACGTAAAGATGGCGTCAAGCATCCGGGTCAAACACAACACAGAGAAAACCTTGCGGTTTTCCATGGTAGAGTCAAAATTACCTGCACAGACACTTCGGGACTACTTTGTGAGTGCGACTGGGTTGTCGGTTGAAATTGATTGAGAAGAAGTTATTCTGCCACACTTAGATGACATGATCTTACCACCAGCCGGAGGATGGAGGATCGAGTTTACGCACCAATCCTGCGCGGAAAACCAGAGAAAAAGGTGGAGCAGACGCCAACAGTAGTGATGGCCCCAGAGCGGAAGGTTCCAATTTTGGGGGGTTCAGAGGACTATGGAGGTAAAGCCCCGCCTGTTGTTGAGTTTGTCACTTCCATTCAACATGCCTTTGAACGATACAGTATCCCCAAGTCGCAGAGGGGACAATTCCTCATAGAGTCCCTGCGTGCGGGACCCAAAGTCGAGGCCAGGTCACTTCTAGATACAGAAGCCGAGGCAGAAGATATTTTAACATTTCTGAAGGAGTCATATGCTGAAACTCTCACCAGTAGTGAACTGCAGAGACAACTACTTGGTCGCCGTCAAAATGTTGGTGAGTAAGTGACTATTCCGTAACCTTTCAGCGTCTCTTCACCAGACTACAGAAAAAGCTCTACAAAGAACCGGACACACTACTGAAGGAACAATTCGTTGATGGACTTAGTCATGAGGGGTTACGATGCTCCTGTTGTGACCTCCTGGATAGGACTCCGCCGATGACGTTAATGGAACTCAAAAACTGGGTGTTCAAGAGAGAGGAGATGGAGAACACCCGCACTAGGGTCAATAAAACTCACCACATTGCGGCAGTGGGCGTGAAGGAGGACGACCGCTACCTCAACTTAGAGAAACAGGTCCAGTCACTGACTGAGTCAGTGCAGACTTTACTGACGTCATCATGGCCAAACCGAGGGGAACAAGCCTACACATCACTAACATCATATGAGGCTGGTCAGTCAAATCGCCCGCCAACTTTCAACCAGTATTCATCACAAGGGGCAACTACTGTGACGACTCAACCAAACCAGATGTCAGCACCCATACACTCGTGCCACGCAGGGGTACCGCAAAGCCCACCAGTGTACCGAGACGTCTTGTGTTACAACTGCCACCAGCCAGGGCATTTCGCTCGCCATTGCCCGATGCCCCGATATGGCCATCCCAGTAACAACTACCTACATGATCAGTCGAGGTACCGACGTAAAAACCAAGCTACTGGACGTGTGTGGCAACGTTCAAATGTAGACCATTCGGGAAACCAACAACCCCAGCTGCATGGAGCCAAGCAGTCAGGGGAGAACAGGATGGCTCCCCTCCCTCAGACGACTTATTCATTGGCAAAGCAGTAGCTGATTGCTTCGGAGTGGATGTAATGTTGAGTGGGAGACGAGTTTCGTGCTTACTGGACACTGGATCAATAGTGACAACTGTAACAGAGGGGTACTACAACAACTACTTCAAAGGAGAGAAAAACTGTTTACGGGAAATTCCAGAATATTTCAGGTTGCTGTCGGCCGATGGTTGGAGTATCAAGTATGTGGGTTGGTTTGAGACAGATGTCGTTGCCATGGGTGTCACCATTCCCTCCAGAATAATCCTGGTCATTAAGGAAGCACTAGGTGAACGGACAAATCCCATGCCTTGTATCCTGGGTATGAATGTTTTGAGTGAATGCTGGGAACAGTTGACCGCAACCAAGGGGACAGAGTATCTCCACCTCCGGACCAGGCCCAGTATGGGAGAAAACGATGAAGATTGTAAAGAAACGACTACAGTTTGCAACGATAGATGGGCCAATAAGCCGTGCATACTTACCCCGGAGTTCACTAATCATCATTCCTGCTCGACAGCCCAGCCTGCCCAGCCTGCACCAGACAATATGTACTACCATGCTGTACTTGAGACTGAGGAATTGTCTAATCTACCTAGTTCAGTCCAGATCGGGAGATGTCTCGTCAAAGTATCCGGGGGTAGATTTACACTTGCACTAACAAATGAAACTGACAGTGACATCCTTGTTCCGGGTCACTCCTGTGTTGGTACCCTATACCACGGAGAACAGGCTGATGTTAGCAACACTGGCGAGAGTGTGGCGCCACCCACTACAGAGCCGACTAAACTGCTAACTGTTTTTCGATGGCATCCACCACAGAGACAGACCCATCAGAAGTGCCAGCCGTAGAGATGAGAGGGGGACTCGCTGTAGAAGACCAATGAAAATTCTTGAAACTATTGAGGACTTATGACGGCGTATTCTCAAAGGGTGATAGGGACCTGGGGGTACACAGATGTCATCAAGCACCAGATCGACACAGGTGATTCCCCTCCAATTAGACAGTGGTATAGGTCTATTCCCCCTTCTCAGTATCAGGAGGTTAGACGACACATAGGAACTTTTGGATGCTGGTGTTATTCGTGAGAGTACAAGCCCTTGGGCTTCCCCTATCGTAGTTGTACGCAAGAGGGACCAATCCATCAGGCTCTACATTGACTATCATATCGTAGATTGGATGCTGTAACACACCAGAATTCATTCCCATTGCCGCGTATCGATGAATCACTACAGGCACTGGGAAAAGCCAAGTAATTCAAAGTACTGAATTGAAGACATCCTGAATTGAAGAAGTATTTATTGTATTGTAGAAGAATTGAATTGATGCAGACTTGTGATGAAATGAGTTGCTATAAATGAACTAACAGAATATAATCTTGTAAATATTGCAAATAGTTGTTTATCAATTTCTTTTCTTCGTAGCTCATTTGCATCTGACCTATGGCCTAAAGTATAACCACATTTGGAAATAGTGGATGTCAACCTATCAGACGATACCAAACTTTGCATGGTGGGTATAGAAGAATTTCGTAATCGAAGGGACAAATCATGGCCTTTTGTCCCGCGAAACGCATTCAGTCTAAAACAAAACAAAACAACAATGCACACAAAATATGGATTTTTTCACTTTATTCGTGGAAATAAACATTTCTGTGAATGAAATCTGAAAAATACAAATCAAAGATGCAATACAAGACAAAAACAATTAAATCTGCAATAATTTTTCACCTTCTCAACATGGAACGACCCATTGTGCATTAATGCATAGCGCGACTTATATCACCTTTTCCCAGAGCGGGTCACATATAATAATTGAAATCGATAATTTTCCTTGTCTCTTAGTCCCTTCTTTCTGTCTGGTTAACTTTATTAGGAATCAGGGTCATCACTCAAATTTAATTTATTAAGGAACGGAATTGGTGACACTAGTTAACATATGAATGATAAAGATACAAAACATAATGTGTGGAAGGACTATACGTATAGAGATAAACACTTCGCCTTCAATAATAAAAGCAAAACGTACATCATACAAGATAAAAACATCAAAAGCACATATACAAAAATTATCAAAAGGTACAAATTACAAATTATTTGAACTTAAAATGTGCTCCTTGACATGCTTTTTAAAACTCAAGATAGTTGGCAAGCTTTTAATGGCAAGTGGAAGATTATTCCATGACCTGGCTCCAGAGAACTTGAAGGAACGTTTACCAATTTCAGTTCCTATAGCTGAGTGAGAAATGTTATTACTGGTATTGGATCTAGTTTTATAAGAATGAGTATTCATCTGAGATTGTATACCAATTGACAAATACTCCGGAGCCAGGCCATGGACACACTTGTACATAAGAATATTTTTTAAATACTCATCCCGCTCACGAACCTGCATCCAATTTAATTCAGTATATATGTCAATCACATGTACATCTCTAACCTTGTAGCCTAATGTTAATCTTGCTGCCCGGTTTTGTAAAATCTGAATTCTGTTAACATATTTATCAGCACCATGATTCCAAACTGTGCAACAATAGTCAATGTGAGGCAAAATGAGAGCATTATACAATATATTACGAGTATATTTGTCAACATACCAACTCAACCTTTCAATACTCAAATTCTTTGAGAAATTTTGGCAGCAGTTTTATCAATGTGCGTGTCCCATCTGAGATATTGATCAAACCATACACCAAGATATTTGAATTCGGTCACATTCTCCAATATATCATTTTTAATTTTAACAGTCAGATTATCATTTGTTTTAAATTTTGTTGAGATGTGCCAAAAGTCATAAGTTTTGTTTTCGAAGCATTGAGAGTTAATTTATTATTATACATCTATTCAGAGACAATTGGCAATTCTTCATTCAAAACACAATTGATGTCATATTTATTTTTAGAACTGTACATTATAGCAGTATCGTCTGCATACAAAACTATCTTACTCCTGCTAATATTGTCTGGCAGATCATTGATAAAAAGAATAAAAAGAAGTGGGCCTAAAATTAAGCCTTGAGGTACACCGACTGTTACTTGTCTGGGATCTGAACAAACGCCATTAATGATTGTTATTTGCGCTCTGTTGGTAAGATAATTTGAAAACCATAGTAAGATAGCTTGCGCAGAATAACCTTATAGTTTACCGTATCAAAGGCCTTTTTCAGGTCTAAAAAAACAGCACCAGTTATTTCGCCTTTGTCCATATTATTATAAAGATAATCAGTGACATCAGTTATTGCAGTAACAGTTGAGCGTTGAGGCCTAAACCCAGAATTGACAGTGTTACATGAACAGAAAAAACGTTTGGCTAAAATCTATCGTGAATATTTTAAGCACTGAATGGATGAATTTTTTAAAGATCAAAACTGTTCACATGGGGGGAATGGCATGGCATTTTGTGCACATTTATTGTGCACATTTGCGTCTCAAATTCAACCCAAATATTTGTATTGCAAAAGGGCTTACCATAGTGTTGTGTTGTATCATTATGATTGATACTGTTATAATTCAATCTTGATATCTCTTTTATTGTAATGTCTTCTGTTTACCAATTGACGTATTGGTTGTCCGTTGTAACTGGCTCGCTTATAGCATTTTGGCTGTACCATATAATTTATATCACAAGTTGAATTGTTTGTTTATTACTGACATAGTCATCAAGCAAGACTAGCGTTCCATTACAGGAATTAAAAATTATTTACATTCTGTATTGACAAGGGGCCAAATTAATGCCTTTCTGTCCAACGGCGGCGGAATTATATGTGGGGGGGGGGGGGGCAAATCCAAACCCGAGCCAGCAAGCGAAGCGAGCTCATTGCTTGCGGTCCGGGGCCCGCGTTTGCATTCAGGAAGCTATGTGTAGTCATTTGTGAGCTATGAGCTGAACTTAACCACAATTAACCACAAAATTAACCACAAAATTAGCTGTTTTTTTTTTTAAGAAGGACCAGAATGTCTCCAAAATGAATATTGAATTGACAGTATTACATGAGCAGGAAACACATTTGGCTAAAATCTATTAGGAATATTGGGGAATGGAATCAGGTGAGAGTACAGTATGAATACACATTATTATGAACGGTTGAAAATCTATGCAGAAATAATTATGGCTAAATTGTAAAACAAGTCTGTTAAATTGATTGTATGATAATCCACTCTAGAATCATTAAGGCTTCAGATAAAAATTAAAAAAACAATCCTCGAGGATTTGAGCTCCTGGAAATGTTTGTAAAGTTTCCTTTTGCGGGAAGAATCAAAGTGTACATTTTGAAGGATGATTCTAAATTTAAATGACCGCCCCTGAACGTTGGCGTGTCTTGTCTCCCAGACCCACCTCAAATTTTGAGAAATTTAAGATAATTTTTGAATAGTGTTGGAAACATTTTGGAACATTTTAGGAAATCTTAGGCTACCCAGCTAACATGCATACGTTGGGCCGACGTCGGTGAACGTCGGATAAGTCGGCGTCAAAAAACGGACGTTGTACAGACGTCGGGAAGGTCGGAGTCACTTTCTAAACGTTGTACGGACGTTGGCAAACAGTATGAGGTACAACAGGTCGATTTTCAACGTTGGCACAACGTAGTTATAATATGGACAACGTAACGTCGGCGTACTAAGGTTGTGCCAACGTCGGGAAATGTTGTGCAGTATAACAGGTCGATTTTCAACGTTGGCACAACGTAGTTATAATACGGGCAACGTAACGTCGGCGTCCTAAGGTTGTGCCAACGTCGGGAAATGTTGTGCAGTATACAAGGTCGATTTTCAACATTGGCACAACGTAAGTATAGTGTGGGCAATGTAACGTCGGCGTTTTAAGGTTGTGACAATGTTGGCAAATGTTGTACAGTATAACAGGTCGATTTTCAACGTTGGCACAACGTAGTTAAAATGTGGGCAACGTAACGTCTGCGTCCTAAGGTTTTGTCAACGTCGGCAAATGTTGTGCAGTATACAAGGTCGATTTTCAACGTTGGCACAACGTAGTTAAAATGTGTACAACCTAACTACGGCGCATCATACGTTGTGCCGACGTCAAAATCCAATGGTGTTTTAATTTCCGAAGAGGCAGGGCATTGTACACTTTAATTAAAAAAATACATATATCGTAATTTTACGGCTAAAAGTGTGTAAATTCCACGGTGAATTACCGTATCATCCCTTTTCAGTGCCGCTCCCATTGCACTCTGGGATATATCCAATATGTAAATCATCTGACCTTAATTTGACCTAGCTTTCTGCTCGAATCATTTCCAAGGTTTAAATATGTGAAAATGGGTCATTTTAAGCCATGTTCACATATTTACTGTTAACTTTATGATAAAAAGGTAATATTTTTATGTTCTCTTCTATTTTGATGTAGAAAAAGTACATTCAAAATTTCAAATATTGAAATATAGATTATAATTGCATGACACCATGATTTGAAAAGAGATTTGGAAAGACAGTATATAAAGGATACATGTTCTAAACATTAGTAACTGGAGAGGGGTCGTTGAAAAAGGAATCAGACTACGCGTACGTGTAGGCAAGTGAAAGACTTTGTGTAAAATAAACAATTGCATCGATCAACGCCAATTAATATCTACAGATCCATCCCATAGTAAATGCAGCATCCCGTGGACGTTTCAACCTTAACTGCTTAAATAGATTCATTTCCAGTCATGAAAATACGTTACCCGTGAATATATGTTTGACCGGGAATTTTTTTTTACAGTGTAGGTCTACCCAGCCTAGCATGCATACGTTGGCCCAACGTGTGCCAATGTTGTAGCGGGGTTGACCCGTCGTCGGTACAACGTTGGCCCAACGTCTTCGGCGTTGGCCCGATGGAGAAAATGAACGTCAAGGCGACGTCAACTACCGACGTTGGGCCAATTATGTTGTC
Organism: Zoroaster sp. YZ-2022; assembly: GCA_029582265.1. NCBI lineage: Eukaryota > Metazoa > Echinodermata > Asteroidea > Forcipulatida > Zoroasteridae > Zoroaster > Zoroaster sp. YZ-2022. The sequence goes on along the minus strand of CM055817.1, from coordinate 34,851,516 downwards.
CCAACGTGTTACTAATACGTCATACGAACGTTGGACGTGCCGACGTTGGCCCAACAAATGCCGACGTTGTGGCAGGGTTGGCCCGACGTCGATCCAACGTTGTGCCAATGTCTTCGACGTTGGCCCGATTGAAAAATTAACGTCAAGGCGACGTCAACTGCCGACGTTGGGCCAACTGTAAATGTTAGCTGGGTAGTTTTAGAAGATTTTTATTTAGTTTTAGAGAATCATTAACTCAACTGGTAAAAAATATTCAATGCTACATGTAAATATTATTTTGATTCAAAAGTGGGGGAAAATCAGGACCTTATCTAAAGTGGGGGAAAGTGCCACCACCACTTCTGCCGCCGATGGCTTGACGACGATGTCTGTCGAGGTACCGGACGATGCAAATTCCCGTGTTTATTGCAATCACCTCGGACATCCTTTTTGCACTGTTGCCACATATTTGAAGCATGAAATATGTAGCCTATAAAAACTATAGGGCATCTATACGAAGTGTCTCCTTTATAAATGTTTTTACCAGAATTGGGCGATTTCAATTTTCGCCAGTCATTATAGGCTTTCAGTCGCGAAAAAACACGGTTTTCGATTTTATCGTTTATTTCTATTTAAGAATATAAAAACAAAACATAAACCTGTGCCCGCGCACCATCACTATTAGTCATATCTCATTACCCTGCCTGCTGGTAACGCAGCCTCAATGACCGGCTGGATGGCCGCGCAGTCTCACCGGTTGGCTGGACGGCACCGCAGCCTCACCGGTTGGCTGACCGGCTGGACGGCAGCACAGCCTCACCGGCTGGCTGACCGGATGAACGGCAGTGCAGCCTCACCGGCTGGCTGGATGGCCGGCTGGACGGCATCGCAACCTCACTGGGTGGCTGACCGGCTGGCCGGCAGCACAGCCTCACCGGGTGGCTGACCGGCTGACCGACTGGCCGGCGTCTTGACTATACCAATTATTTGACTCGAAATCGGGGCTTGCAGGATCGTAACGGACAGCCTTTTGTTTCTCAGTGACTGTGCGGACCAGTGAAAGTAAGTCTCGATTGTCAGGATATATCACCCCGCTTTGGGCGGCGAAATTTCTTAATCTGGCACTCAAAAACTTTTATGAAAATAAAATAGTTCGAAATATTTATACAGACTTTAGCGAGAGACGAAAGAAACGTGGTGTTCTTTTAAAAACCAAACTTGGTAGTATTTTGGTGAAGTAAAAATCTTTCGGAATTTTTGGTTCAAAAATATATTCCGGGGACATCTAGGATACCGAAAAAACAGCCAAGCCTATTTAAGATGCATGGCAATAAGGAGACATGTCTTACAAACTTGAATATTTGACATTTATTGTCTGCTGATGATTGAGAAATAATTATGTAAAGTTAACTTTAATCAAGAAGATTTTTTTAGAAACTACAAACCCATTATTTTGGGGAGTGGGAATATTTCCAAAAGGAATAAGGAAACATAAATTGGTGATACGTTTACAACCCCGCAACCCCCTCCACACACTTTGTAGAATATAGTCTCTATTAAGGATCCACTTTCAGAAAAGAACAGGACATCAAAACTTGAATTACAAAATCAAAATGTGCAAATTGTACTTGGTATCCAAATAAAAGGTTTACTAGAGGTATCATGGTGGCTAAGGTGTTTACTTGGTAATCAATAAATAAGGATATGGAACCTGGGCTCCGTGCTTGGATAAAAAGTAGCCTTTAGTCAAGGCCCACGCGCGCAGCAACCCAGAACACAACACACGAAAAAAGGCTACGCACGCGTGTAGCAGTCCGTTCTGTAGTCTTCTGTTTTTCTCTAACGATTTGATATATAAATGTTGATACATATAATGCATTAGGTAACTACGACCATCTCTATGCTACGATAGCCCGTTAGTATAGCACTCTAATTATATGTTGCATCCACGCAAAGTATATATTATGAGGTTTTTAAAAGTATACTTTGTTTCAATGTTATTAGTTCTTTTAAATGGGTTATTATAATGGTGACACAATGATGTGATATTTTGTATAATATCTCAAGAACGCTTTGTTTGTTTGTTTGTTTGTTTGTTGGTTTGTTTGTTTGTCTGTTTGTTTATTTCTTCTTTAACCTGGGTAACTCATTCAGTGGATAATACAAGTAATCCTCTGTTCTTCCAGGAGGCCTAGGGATCAATACATACCAGAGACACCGGGATAAACCCCTACTCTTGCACGATAAGTGTCATTATGGGTTCTTTAACGTGCACTGATGTTTTTTATAGACCGATCATGCTGAGTTTTTCTGACTTATCCTAACTATTCTTTGGAACTCCCTCATGCCAAAATCAACAACAGTGGGTTTTCATGGTTGCCATGCAAACTGTTTATATTGAATATGTTCAATTAAATCCTGACTTTTTAGTTTAAAAAATACCAGATTCTTGATACTGTAAAACTTTCCACATGAATTTCTTGGGTCCTTTTTCGGAACCTAATAAACCAAAACAATTGCTGTACATTGCCCATTGAGTTCCCACACTCAGAAAACAAATTAATGGTAAAAAAAATGTTATGTAGAAAAAGTTGTGTAAGAAAATACTTAATTGAAGTAAAATTCACCGAAAAAATATACTAAATTGTAATGTAAAAAAACCATACATATTTTGAGGGTAAATATTACTGTTTACAAATGTTTTGTAAAATTTACCAAAGTGAAGAGAAACTTTACATGTAACTTGTAAGTTTTACAACGAATCACATGGGAATCCTTCAGTTTACATGCATATCATGTGTTTTTCCCGCCGTACGTGCGCACGTGTGATTATTGCACGCACTCGTACACACACAATTGAATACAAGTACACCACCACATTGTCAGTATGAAGGAGAAGCTAAAGACCTGGGGGTTTGAAAACCTAATAGAATTGTTTCAAGGTGAGTAACTAAGTTAATTTAGATTTTAGTGATCTTCAGTTAAATGTATATAGACGCATATGGGTCATAGTTGTGATTGGTGTAAAAACAGAAACAATTGAGTTTCCATGCAAACGTCTGCTCGCAGTATCAAGTCGCAAAACTATGGTGTTCTGTAATGGACACCTACGCAGCAACTTTTTTTGGCAGCGACTTTTTTTTCATGCGGCGACTTATTTTTTTGACGTGCCGACTTTTTTTTACGCGGCGACTTTTTGTTTTTGGGCGGCGACTTTCTTTTTAAGCGGCGACTTTTTGTTTTTGGGCGGCGACTTTGTTTTTAAGTGGCGACTTTTTGTTTTTGGGCGGCGAGTACAGGTTACTCACGTGCATGCGCTGATAATAGTGGCTACTTCTGCATTTGTACTGCATGACAGCAAGATGGATTACACCTTATTGAATCCATTGGTTCCCGACCAGAGACAATATCCTTATTATAAAATGCCTTGTGCGTCATTCATGACATCAATGCATTCTGTATTATTGCACAGTACAACTTTGTTGATTTACGGCCTGAAACGCAATTTAAAACTAAATCAATATTGCTTAACATAATTAAAACAATCGCACCATGTGAACATTTACCGCTGTACATAATAACAGGAAAGGTTTTTATCGATGTTTAGTTTCATTGCTTATCTAAGTTCATGTAAAGTTCATGATGAGACCATCCTACTTTCATGATTTTAAGAATAAACATAATTATGTGACAAAGACGACAATCCAAAATAAGATTGAATACAAAACCCTCCTTTTTGTGATTTTAGACGCTGCAGGACACAATGTAGTCCCCCGGTGGACATTATTAAACATATTGTAGGGGAAGCTAAGAGATAACTAAGCCAGAGTATTTTACAATAAAACGAAAAGTAAGGATCTATATTTTGTATTTAAAAAACTTAACAAGCATGCAATAATAATATAATAATAATGTGTGGACTTATATAGCGCACGTATCCACCAACTAAGTGGTGCTCAAGGCGCATTATATTATTACCCCTGCTCATAAGGCTCATAAGGCTCATAAGGCTCATAAATCATTCCTGAAACCATCTCAGCTCCCTGGGGAGTATACAGCTCAATTGCTGCCATTACAGCGCATATAGGACTAATCAACCAACTCTGCCCTCACAGGTACCCATTTAACCCCTGGGTGGAGAGAAGCAATTATGGTTAAGTGTCTTGCTCAAGGACACAAGTGTCACGGCCGGGATTCGAACCCACATTCTGCTGCTAACACCAGAACTTGATTCCAGTAAGCTAGACCGCTCGGCCACGACACTGCAAGAGAAGGATTGGTGAGCCACTGTTTTAGTGCAGGATACAGCTACCGTGAAATATGTTCTATTTTGTTTCTGCGGCATAACATCAATTGTTGGTGAGAATGCCTATCATTTTTAAATTGTTTGGATTTAAAATTATATTTTATTCATTTAAAGATAAAGCACAGCTTTGGTCAAAACGTTCATAATTTATGTATAACAAATACGTAACCTGTGAAAGTTTCAGCGTTTCCCGTCAGTATAAGCTTTATAGTTATTCGCTTGTCCGTTTGTTTTTATTTTTCTCATTACCAAAGGAATAATTTATGGTTTTTAAATATGGGGCGAAAGGCAAGAAAAAATGTATGCCACGTGACAAGGCGGGGACTAAGGAAACATAATCAAATCTTAATTTTCCTACTTTGATATTTCTTGTAGCACCAGAACAATTGGAAGGATTCTACGAAGGCTTAATCTGCGACGCAACAATCCACCCGATGAAACATTGAACATGTTTCTTACGTCTTTAGAAGTAAGTTGAATCATGGAGGAAGACAACAGTATGGTTGAATGAATGGAATGATCACAGGGAAAAGAGCACGGCACATGGCCATTTGCTTTTTTCATAAATATGTTTGTTTAAATTTACGTAAATCATTAATTGTCGTTATTATACTAATTCCTCTTTATAGCTATATATCTTTAGGTGTTTGAAATGTGTCCTGTGTAATTATTCCTCCTGAATAGCCACCATTCAAAATTGTTTCCATGATTTACAAATAATTATCAAAATAAATATAAATTATGAAAACACACCCAGTTAACAAAACAATTAACAACAATTAATGAAAATAACCTTTGAAAAGAGAAAAAGTTCAGTCGACTTTCAAGCACAAACCAACCATGATGATGAATCTGTGGTAGGATAAAAACAAGTCGCTGCCACAAAAAAGGCGCCGCGTAGAAAAAAAGGCGCCACGTAGGTGTCCATTATAGAACACCATACAAAACAGCACATGCACATGTTACGACCATACCTAACTCTATGCATCTGAAAATGGTGCTGTGTGCTGGGCAGGGTTTAAGGGTTTTAATGCAGAGGGGATTTACAGTCTGTATTTCTCTTTCTTTTTTAGGGAGGCATGGTACTTTACTTTAGCAGTGTGCAGTTTATTTTGTACTGTTTTTACCAAATTGTATTATTTCTTTTTTATTTTTGTAATTTTATCAGGCATGCAACTAATTTCATCTTCCTCTTAGTCTGTTTCAAGAAATACTTCATCTGTGACCTCCATTACCAGGATGGATGTCCTGGTGTGTGCGAATTCATCGAATCTGTTGTCTTTGGCCTCAAAGGAAATGAGAGTTCCGTACGTATTGTTCCTTTAACGATTCAAGTGTTGAAGTCCAGTTAAAAGCTGGTTTGTGTTTTGTGTAACTCACATACCAGTGGCATTCCATAAGCATTTTCTCAGTAGCTGTAGTTTTTAGCATCAAAGGAGTCTCGGGTTGTTTGAGCTGAAATCCCACACTTCAAGGAGTGGGTTAGGGTGTTTTTTAACTGATATATCACATTTTTATTATTATTTCAGTGGCTGTAGTTTGTAACATTTCCACTCCTGTGGTCAAATGTTGTTTTTTACTGAAATCTCACAAATGTATTTTTACTTCAGTAGCTATAGTTAATTGTACATTTCTACTTCCATGGTCAAGGGAGGGGGCAGGTTGTTTGAGCTGAAATCCAACACTTATGTTTTTATTTCAGTAGCTGTAGTTAATTGTACATTTCTACTTCCATGGTCAAGAGAGGGGGGAGGAGGTTGTTTGAGCTGAAATCCAACACTTGTGTTTTTATTTCAGTAGCTGTAGTTAATTGTACATTTCTACTTCCATGGTCAAGGGAGGGGGGAGGTTGTTTGAGCTGAAATCCAACACTTGTGTTTTTATTTCAGTAGCTGTAGTTAATTGTACATTTCTACTTCCATGGTCAAGGGAGGGTGGGGGGAGGTTGTTTGAGCTGAAATCCAACACTTGTGTTTTTATTTCAGTAGCTGTAGTTAATTGTACATTTCTACTTCCATGGTCAAGGGAGGGGGGAGGTTGTTTGAGCTGAAATCCAACACTTGTGTTTTTATTTCAGTAGCTGTAGTTAATTGTACATTTCTACTTCCATGGTCAAGGGAGGGTGGGGGGAGGTTGTTTGAGCTGAAATCTAACGCTTGTGTTTTTATTTCAGTAGCTGTAGTTAATTGTACATTTATACTTCCATGGTCAAGAGAGGTGGGGAGGTTGTTTGAGCTGAAATCCAACACTTGTGTTTTTATTTCAGTAGCTGTAGTTAATTGTACATTTCTACTTCCATGGTCAAGGGAGGGGGGAGGTTGTTTGAGCTGAAATCCAACACTTGTGTTTTTATTTCAGTAGCTGTAGTTAATTGTACATTTCTACTTCCATGGTCAAGGGAGGGTGGGGGGAAGTTGTTTGAGCTGAAATCTAACGCTTGTGTTTTTATTTCAGTAGCTGTAGTTAATTGTACATTTCTACTTCCATGGTCAAGAGAGGTGGGGAGGTTGTTTGAGCTGAAATCCAACACTTGTGTTTTTATTTCAGTAGCTGTAGTTAATTGTACATTTCTACTTCCATGGTCAAGGGAGGGGGGGAGGTTGTTTGAGCTGAAATCCAACACTTGTGTTTTTATTTCAGTAGCTGTAGTTAATTGTACATTTCTACTTCCATGGTCAAGGGAGGGGGGGAGGTTGTTTGAGCTGAAATCCAACACTTGTGTTTTTATTTCAGTAGCTGTAGTTAATTGTACATTTCTACTTCCATGGTCAAGGGAGGGTGGGGGGAGGTTGTTTGAGCTGGAATCCAACACTTGTGTTTTTATTTCAGTAGCTCCGTGTAGTTTGTAATATCTATACTCCCTTGGTGTTTTTGGGGGAGGGGAAGTCAGAGTATTTTTGTTTACTGAAATCTCACACATGTATTTTTATTTCAGTGGTTGTAGTTCGTAAGACTACCATTTCCTTGGTCCGGGGGTGTGGTGGGGGTCAGAGTATTTTTTTAACTGAAATTTCACACTTGCATTTTTATTTCAGTGATTGTAGTTAGTAGACTACATTCCCTTGGTCGGGGGGGGGGGCATAGTTGAAGGCATAGTTTTGATAATCGTTACATTTTAGGTGTTCACACCTATGCTGTTTCTTCGGAGTTTGAAGTTTTGTAAAAGTTGACTATATGGTGTTCATATTTTGTTTTGTTAATACTTTTTAATGTTAGTTCAGAATTTGAAGTTTTAAAGTTTATCATTAATTTGTGCTTGCCCTAATAAATAATTTTAAGTTCTAAATTATATAAATTATAATTTTATAAATCAAGAAATAAAACAGAAATCTATATTTTTTTCATGTGAAAATGATGTTTCTTTGTGTATCTGTATGGAGTACAAGTTTGTAAATTATTACTTCTAAGATTAACATAGAAAAAGGTAATGTTTACCGTTACCTCTAGCAAAAGGTAATATTTAGGCTACATAGAATACAAGTAAAAATTTTACCTATACAAAAAGTAAAATTGATGAATAATTACACAGAATAAAGCTAAAGTATTTACCTATAAAAAGGGTAATGTTGATTAAATTTTACATAGAATAAAGGTAACAACTTTACGCAATAAATGTGTAAGATTTTACATAACTGGCATTTACCTAAAATTTTGGTAAATATATTAACCCAATAACGAAGTAAGATTTTAGGTCATTATTGTGTAACATTTTACCTAACAACTGTCTGGTAAAATTTTACCTAACAAGTTAGCAAGTTCACCCGCTACATCTAAAACATGTTTTTGTTTACACAACTTATGTATAAAAAAATCTGTGTGCATTTACCAAGGCATTGATATCTTACTCTGGTTTTGTCATATAGGTTTCAACGCATTTTCTAACACTAGATCCGATTGGTTCAAAATGTTTCACCTCCAATCGACAGCTGTTAACAATGACCAATCAGCATGAATTTTACATCGATTCAGGGATAGGCTTCTGTCTTAATTTTACCATTCAAACGAAAATAATCAGTCCAGGAAATGCAGACTTGTGTTTATTCAGGGATCGTGTAGTATTCAAATTGTTCTGAATGTATGAATATTTTTAAAGATCAAAACTGTTCACATGGGAGAGTGGCATGGCATTTTGTGCATTGGTACATTTATTGTGCACATTTGCACAAATTCAACCCAAATATTTGTGTTGCAAAAGGGCTTACCGTAGTGTTGTGTTGTATCATTATGATTGATATTGTTATAATTCAATCTTGATATCTCTTTTATTGTATGGTCTTCTGTTTACCAATTGACGTATTGGTTGTCCGTTGTAACTGGCTCGCTTGTAGCATTTTGACTGTACCACATAATTTATATCACCAGTTAAATTGTTTGTTTATTACTGGCATACTCATCAAGCCAGACTAGCGTTCCATTACAGGAATTAAAAATTATTTACATTCTGTATTGGCAAGGGGCAAAATTAATGCCTTTCTGTCCAACGGCGGCAGAATTATTTTATACAAGTGTGTGTGGGGGGGGGGGGGGGCAAAACCAAACCCAAACCCAAACCAGCGAGCCAGCGAGCCAGCAAGCGAAGCGAGCTCATTGCTTGCGGTCCGGGGCCCGCGTTTGCATTCAGGAAGCTATGTGTAGTCATTTGTGAGCTATGAGCTGAACTTATAAAAAATTAACCACAAAATTAGCTGTTTTGTTTTTTTAAGAAGGACCAGAATTTCTCCAAAATGAATATTGAATTGACAGTATTACATGAGCAGGAAAAACATTTGGCTAAAATCTATTAGGAATATTGGGGAATGGAATTAGGTGAGAGTACAGTATAAATACACATTATTATGAACGGTTGAAAATCTATGCAGAAATAATTATGGCTAAATTTGTAAAACAAGTCTGTTAAATTGATTGTATGATAATCCACTCTAGAATCATTAGGGCTTCAGATAAAAAAAAAAAAACAATCCTCGAGGATTTGAGATCCTGGAAATTTTTCCTTTTGCGGGAAGAATCAAAGTGTACATTTTGAAGGGTGATTCTAAATTTAAATGACCGCCCCTGAACGTTGGCGTGTCTTGTCCCCCAGACCCACCTCAAATTTTGAGAAATTTCAGATCATTTTGGAATAGTGTTGGAAACATTTTGGAACATTTTAGGAAATCTTGGGCTAGTTTTAGAAAATTTTTATTTAGTTTCAGAGAATCATTAACTCAACTGGTAAAAATATTCAATGCTACATGTAAATATTATTTTGATTCAAAAGTGGGGGCAAATCAGGACCTTATCTAAAGTGGGGGAAAGTGCCATCGTCTCCCCCCACCCCCACTTCTGCCGCCGATGGCTTGACGACGATGTCCGTCGAGGTACCGACCGATGGAAATTCCCGTGTTTATTGCGATCATCTCGGACATCCTTTTTGCACTGTTGCCACATATTTGGAGCATGAAATATGTAGCCTATATAAACTATAGGGCCTCTATACGAAGAGTCTAGCTTATAAATGTTGACAATTTTACCAGAGTTGGGCGATTTCAGTTTTCCTCGGTCATTATAGGCTTTCAGTCGCGAAAAAACACGGTTTTCGGTTTTCGGTTTTATCGTTTATTTCTTTTTTAAGAATATAAAAACAAAACATAAACCTGTGCCCGCGCACATCACTAATTATGTAAAGTTAACTTTAATCAAGAATATTTTTTAGAAACTTCAAACTTTACACTTAAAGTGGAACTCATTATTTTTGGGGAGTGGGAATATTTCCAAAAGGTCTAGAATAAGGAAACATAACTTGGTGATACGTTTACAACCCCGCAACTCCCTCCACACACCTTGTAGAAAATAGTCTCCATTAAGTATCCACTTTCAGAAAAGTAAAGGGCATCAAAACTTGAATTACAAAATCAAAATGTGCAAATTGTACTTGGTATCCAAATAAAAGCGTTACTAGAGGTATCATGCTGGCTAAGGTGTTTACTTGGTAATCAATAAATAAGGATAGGGAACCCGGGCTTCGAGCTTGGATAAAAAGTAGCCTTTAGTCAAGGCCCACGCGCGCAGCAACCCAGAACACAACACACGAAAAAAGGCTACGCACGCGTGTAGCAGACGCCCTGAGGGCCTTTACCATTTCGTTCTGTAGTCTTCTGTTTTTCTCTAACGATTTGATATAGAAATGCATTAGGTAACTACGACCATCTCTATGCTACGACAGACCGTTAGTATACCACTCTAATTGTATGTTGCATCCACGCAAAGTATATATTATGAGGTTTTTAAAAGTATACTTTGTTTAAATGTTATTAGCTCTTTTAAATGGGTTATTATAATGGTGACACAATGATATGATATTTTGTATAATATCTCAAGAACGCTTTGTTTGTTTGGTTATTTCTTTAACCTGGGTAACTCATTCAGTGGATAATAAAGTAATCCTCTGTCCTTCCATGAGGCCTAGGGATCAATACATACCAGAGACACCGGGATAAACCCCTACTCTTGCACGATAAGTGTCATTATGGGTTCTTTAACGTGCCCTGATGTTTTTTATAGACCGATCATGCTGAGTTTTTCTGACTTATCCTAACTATTCTTTGGAACTCCCTCATGCCAAAATCAACAACAGTGGGTTTTCATGGTTGCCATGCAAACTGTTTATATTGAATATGTCCAATTAAATCCTGACTTTTTAGTTTAAAAAAATACTAGATTCTTGATACTGTAAAACTTTCCACATGAATTTCTTGGGCCCTTTTTCGGAACCTAATAAACCAAAACAATTGCTGTACATTGCCCATTGAGGTTAAATTTAGCAAGGCATTGATATCTTACTCTGGTTTTGTCATAGGTTTTAACGCATTTTCTAACACTAGATCCGATTGGTTCAAAATGTTTCACCTCCAATCGACAGCTGTTAACAATGACCAATCAGCATGAATTTTACATCAATTCAGGGATAGGTTTCTGTATTTTACCTTTCAAACGAAAATAATTAGTCCAGGGAATGCAGACTTGTGTTTATTCAGGGATTGTGTAGTATTCAAAATGTTCCGTTAAAATGAAATTACACTGTAAAGCCGGCCTAAGTGACAATGCTTTATTGAAAATCGATAGGTCTGTATATAATGTTTTTAAATGAATGTTACACCATAAAGAAGGATAAATTGTCTACAATATAAAGCAAAAACGAAAATTATAACATAAGCAATTAAAAAGATATGATTTAAAGAACACCGAAAGTGACATTATTTTGCTGTCGTCTTGGCAATATTCCGCCGTGTGTGACGTTTGTGGTTTAAGTTCCTCCAAGAAATTCATATATAAACTCTAAACTGGACAACATTTAGTCATGTGACCACTTCCAATGCATTCTGGAAATTCAGTATGGCCGCTATTGTGTTTAAATGCAATAATCTTAGATTATGTCTCATGAAAACATGACTTCGATGATATCGATTTTAAGAATAGTCAGACAAGTATTCACCAGTCTGAATTTGTAAACAGTTCAAACATTTCTTGTTTAAAATTAAATTACGTATTTTGTGTTTGCTGAACGCCTATATTTTCACTATTTAAAAAACTGAAACTTTCAATCAATGGTTGTAATGCATTGTATCTTGACTTAGAGAGTGGGCTGCAGGCAATTTTGCCAATTAACTTATTGCCAATTTTGTACTTTCTCTTAAATGTTGAGTTATGCCTAAATGACTGATTGTATTAACTTACCATCTCCGTTGCATGGTACACACATACAGTACACAACCAGTACTCCCACAACCCATTCTGCAGTTTGGATTCGAAGCATCAAGACAAAAATCTCTCATCGATAAACTGAAATCATGAGTCGATCTCCTGTCATACAGTAGGTCTACGTGTTGTCAAGTACAGCTTGATACTACCCACAATATACAGTCTGCTCATCCTTAAAATGGCGCGCACACAGTTGTTGATTCTTGTACGTGACAACCTTCAAGTGCGCGCTCGCCAAGACTTCATCGACCAATCACAACAAAGCAATGAGGGATACACACCAATGCACAGCATCAATTATTGTCATGATAATGTTACAACAATAATTGGAACTGACCAGGATGTTTGATATCATCAACTTCACATCAAGTGAGTAATTAGAGTGAAATTCAGTAATTTTGTATCGGATTAAACGAGTAATTAAATGCCTCTTATGTAGTATACGCAATGAGGTGTTTAGATCCAACCTGCTTGCTGTGTTGACACCAGGGGCCAATTTCATACGGCTGCTCAGCAGAAAAAAATGGTTACCAAATAAATTTACTTAACAGATATTGTTTACCACCAGCTAAACCTTCATATAGAATGTGTGTATTTTGGCTGGTAGTCTGTTTTAAAATGCTTAGCAACAATATTTGCTGAGCACAAATCTCTACTTGGATATAGAGGCAACCTGCTCAATGTGACCAGCCTTTGATCGTCTCAACACAAACTGAAGATGTTGTGCGTGCAAGCACTTAGTATCCTAACAAGCGTGTACGCTATTGTTTAATCAAATACAATGGTTAAAGGTGGCTTTCTATCCTGTTGGTAAGTTTATAATTATACGCACGCGCATTGGTAGTACACGCATTATTTTGGCTACCTCCGGTTCCAAAGCTGGCCAAGTCGTTTAGGTTCGTTGGGTACTGAACATTATACACAAGTGCGCAATCTGGCCTCGTTCTTAGTAATGATGGACATTATAGTTTGTCCATAATACACCTCGTATCCCTCTCTTATGCAGTTTTATATAAGTTTTAAAAAAATATTGGCCTACTCAACATATATGAATGACAAAAATGAACGAGTCATTATGGATTTGTGTGCGAATAATCTGCTTATTTATTTCACATACAACGAATCACATACACTGATAATCATTAGGAGTCGCTATAAATTCAATCTCAAAACTTGCTCAGGGTGCACTCCACTAAGATATGCGCCAAGTTGTTATGCCCTCAATATTTTCTGAAACACAAAGATTTCAGGCCCATATATTAAAGAGGGACTATGTAAAAATGGTGCAATATCATGACCTGGGGGTCCCTGACTTTCAATTTAAAGTATTTTGGACACACTAGGCCTTGGAAAAATGGTTATAATTTGTAGCTCAGGGCCCTTTTCCAAAAATTAAGGATGCTTTTCAGTGTGGGCGTTTTCACTTGTGTAGAGATGCCATTGGGATGAGAATAACTCGATGGGCCTCTGGACTATCCACATTACATTGAGAATATTTTTGTTTAATGTGTTTTCGTTTTAAAAGTACCTTAACTTTTTGGAATATTTTGTATTTAGCATTGGTTGCTAACGGAGTTTATTCAGTGGGATACACCCCTCGGCTTCTTGTCAGGACAGACGTCGTTGGGAAACAATGAAAAAAGAGATTACCATGAGTAATTTTGTAACATTTTAAACTCTTCACTTGAATGGAAATGGAGCAAGTATGTGACAACCACTGTGTAAACGGCGCCCTCTTTAGGCCACACACGGAGCATCCATGACCATTCTGTAAAAGCTATTGTGTATAATAATACGTTACTTTTCACTAAATCTAATTTCAACATCTTTTTATGCAAAATTTCAAAACGGTTAATAAAACACGTGCAAGTTTCTGTGCTCAAATAATTACAAAATATACTAAAATGTGTAATCAACTAAGATAGATTGGGTGTCTGACAAGCACCTAACATTTCTTGTTTACTTAATCCGTGTGTATAAGGCCAATAAATAAGTCTCTAGTTTCTGATCTCTGCGCACGTCGCCTCAGACCCGCGTGTCGGCATTTTTAGTTCCATAGTTTGCTATGAAACAATGTCAAATAGATATTTATCATTGTGCAGCTATCTTGTTTGTTTGTTTGTTTGTTTGGATGTTTGCTGGGGTGTTTGTATGTTTGTTTGTTTGTTGGGGTGATGGGGTGTTGGGGTGTTTTTTTTTTGTTTTTTTTTGTTTGTTGGGGTGTTGGGGTGTTGGGGTGTTTGTTTGTTTGTTTGTTTGTTTGTTTATTCATTCATTCAAATCGATGTAAGCCAAACAGAGGCTGAAGGTAAAATAGTCTGGTCCTTTTGTTCTACGAGATTCTCTTAGCCACCATACTTTGTGTATGGGAATTTGGTCTGGCACCAATAAAAACAGATTAACCAAAAAACAACAAAAATAAAATAAAAAACGCGTCACCACACCGATTTTGAAGCCGACCTATGATCAGAAGCCGGAAACGTTTTTGTTGGCTTAAGTTAAGTTAAAGATACTTTTAAAATTACGTAAATTTAAAATATTTATTTAATAAACATAAACAGCTAAATACTGGTCGTGCATAATAAGTTTTCTTTTGTAAAATGTGTGGAAATGTAAACGTAATCTTCTGTGTATATTTTGTTGCTTCAATGATTGAATAAAGTCAGTTTATACAAATACTTCCCTTTTACATCCATAACAACCTCCTTTTATTTCCATATCGATCAGACCTTTTGCCCATATCTTAGGAGTTTTTCTACCTGAAAAAGAGATTCCCATTTAAGGTTTTAAATAGATGAAAACTCTTCACTTGAATGCAAATGTTGCCAATCCCTACTCTACATAAACGACGCCCCCTTTAGGCCACACACAGGGCCTCCACGACCATTTTGTAAAAGCTACTGTTCAGTGAGTCGAATTTCACCTTTTTTCTGCAAAATTCAAAATGGTTAAACACGTGCAAATATCTGTACTAGAATAATTACAAAATATACTACACTTTGTAAACAACTAACATAGATTCGGTGTCCGACAAATGCAAAACCTAGTAAATCCGTGTGCTGCTGTTCTTTTAAGTTTGTGGATACATATGAATAAATATACTTTTAAAATTACGTAAAGTTACAATAACTTTGAATAAATATAAACAGCGAAATGTCGTGCATAATTTTTTTTTTTAGAATGTGTGGGAAATGTAAACGAATTCTTCTGTATACACCGGAGGTGCTGTAATGTTGTTGCTTCAATGATTGAATCAAGTCAGGTTATATACAAACAGGAATTACTTCCTATTACATCTCATTCTATCACCAACCTGATCCTCTCATTCCAAATCATCCATACCTTTCCTATTTTGCCGAGTATGAGTAGTTTTTCTTTCTGAAAAAGAGATTTCCATCGGCCATTTGTAAGATTTTAAATAGATGAAACTCTTCATTTGATTGAGCAAGTAGGCTTGGCTAGTGACATTCACTGCTTTGCGTAAACGGCGCCCTCTTTAGGCCACACACGGAGCCTCCGTGGTCATTTTTAAGCTATTGTGTATTATAATAATACGTAACTGTTCAATAAATGTAATTTCAACCTCGTTTTGTGCAAAATTTCCAAACGGTTAATAAAACATGTGCAAATTTCCGTGCTCGAATAATTACAAAATAAGTATACTAACATTTGTAAGCAATTAACATAAATTCGGTGTCTGACAAATGCAAAACCCAGTATTTCTTGTTTAATCCGTGTGCTGTTAAAGGTGTTCTTTTAAGTTTGTCGATACGTATGAATAAATATACTTCTAAAATTACACAATTTACGATAATTGTGAATAAATATAAACAGCGATGCATAAAAGGTTTTATTTAATTATTTATTTATTGTTATTATTAGTTTTTAGAATGTGTGGAAATGTAAACGAATTCTTTTGTATATACCAAAGGTGCTGTGTAATTGTATTGCTGTAATGATTGAATATAGTGAGTTTATAATATACAAACAGGAATTAGTTCCTGTTACAACCTATTCTCTCACCAACCTTCTTTCCTTCCAAATCTATCTATACCTTTTGTTATGTTTATTTATTTATTAATTTATTTTATTTATTTTATTTATTTTATTTATTTTATTTATTTTATTTATTTATTTACTTATTTGTTTTATTTATTTACTTATTTATTTTGGGTATGAATAATGTTTCTACCTGAAAAAAGGAGATTTGCATCGGCCATTTTGTAAGATTTTAAAACGTTAAGAACTTTTCACTTGAATGGAAATGAAGCCAACAGGTTTGGCTGGAGACAATCACTGCTTTGTTTAAACGTTGTAAGCAACTAACATATATAGGTACGGTGTCTGACAAGTTAAAACCTAACATTTCTTGTTTACTTAATCCGTGTACTTAATCACTTAATGCCTGATATTTCATGAAATAAATATCGTTATTAAACGAACAAAAACAAATTATGAAATTTGGATGCTGTAAAGTGTATAAAAGCGATATTTAAAATGCGCTTTATTCTGATTGACAGCCGTGCTGGCCAATCAGAAGACTTCACACGCCCTCGTGCAAGCCGAGGATTAAAACAATGGGCCAGCATTTTATTAATTCGAGTTTTTATTTTACTGGTACTAATCCTTGACGGATTGTTTCATTCAATGACTCAAATGAAAGCTTATAACTTCCTTTAACCCCAGAAAAATAGCAATTCAACATTTAAATCTATTTTTTACCGTCAAATCGGTCTCTGTGTGTACTCCATTGGTAACATACGCTCTTAATGTAAAAGAGTGAAAACCACTCTTTTAAAGAGCTAAATGGCGGACAAGTCTTTGTGGAGTGAAACCCCCTCTGATTCGATTGAAAAATACAGTAAAAGGCTACCAATTCACTCTTTATACACTACTAATTTTACTCTTTATCCACTCCAAAAAGACTTGTTGTGTCCATATAGCTCTTTGATAGAGTGGTTTCACTCTTTTACATGAAGAGAGTAATAACCTAACATCTAACATCTCTTTAAATCTTTGTGGCTGAAGTGCTATAAGGCTAAAAAAAAAGTCTCCTGTTTCTGGTCATAAGTCGGCTTCAAAATCGATGCGGTGACGTTTTTGTTGTTGTTTTTGTAGTTTTTTTTTTGGGGGGGGAGTAATCTTGTTTTGTATTCAGTGATACATGTTAACATGACAAACGGAATTATTGGAACCACACCAAATTTTCAATACACGTACGGTGGCTAAGAGAGTCCGCACAAATCGGGCATATGTTTGCACCCCCATATATGAAAAAGTCGTTTAAAACACAGCACGGCAGAATTCCAAATAATCTAGCAATTTTGGCTACAATTGGACATCGTTTCATAGAAAAAAAACTAATGCCGAGGCGACGCGCTGGTCTGAAGCGACGCGTGTGAAGATCAGAAACCGGAGACCATTTTTTTTTTTTTTTTTTTTTTTTTTGGCCTTAATACTACGTGGCCGAGCGGTCTAGCTTACCGGATTCAAGTTCTGGTGTTAGCAACATAATGTGGGTTCGAATCACGGCCGTGACACTTGTGTCCTTGAGCAAGACACTTTATCATAATTGCTTCTCTCCACCCAGGGGTTAAATGGGTACCTGTGAGGGCAGAGTTGGTTTGCTCTATATGCGCTAGAAATGGCAGCAATTGAGCTGTATACTCCCCAGGGAGCTGAGATGGTTTCAGGAATGATTTATGAGCCTTATGAGCAGGGATAATAATATAATGCGCCTTGAGCACCACTTAGTTGGTGGATACGTGCGCTATATAAATCCACACATTATTATTATTATTATTATTATAAACTGAAGATTTCACAGGTTGGCTGTGTAAAGGGAAGGTGCAACTTTGGTAATTACCAGATTATCAAATTAACGAATTTTTATCAAAAAGTTAATTTGGTGTAAAGATTGTACACGTATCAATCATCATAATAAAACAATTAAGGCTGTGCCGAGTATCCGAGTATCCGAATACCCGACCGAAACTGTCATTACCCGGTTCCATTTTGTACACGTATCAATCATCATAATAAAACAATTAAGGCTGTGCCGGGTATCCGAGTATCCGAATACCCGACCGAAACTGTCATTACCCGGTTCCATTTTGTACACGTATCAATCATCATAATAAAACAATTAAGGCTGTGCCGGGTATCCGAGTATCCGAATACCCGACCGAAACTGTCATTACCCGGTTCCATTTTGTACACGTATCAATCATCATAATAAAACAATAAAGGCTGTGCCGGGTATCCGAGTATCCGAATACCCGACCGAAACTGTCATTACCCGGTTCCATTTTGTACACGTATCAATCATCATAATAAAACAATTAAGGCTGTGCTGGGTATCCGAGTATCCGAATACCCGACCGAAACTGTCATTACCCGGTTCCATTTTGTACACGTATCAATCATCATAATAAAACAATTAAGGCTGTGCCGGGTATCCGAGTATCCGAATACCCGACCGAAACTGTCATTACCTGGTTCCATTTTTCGGTTCCACTTACCCGTAAATGGCCTTTGAACATTTCGACTGAACATTTAAGCCACACACAATAATGTCTGTGGGGAATAGGGATTCTTCAGTCGTTTTTAATAAAGAGATGGGAAATTATTACAGTAAGTCCACATTTATTATGATTCTAATAAAACAAGAGAATCTTGTGTTCATATTGGTTATTTTATACATTCGGGAGTGTTTGTGTTTTTACAGGTACCTGGGTATCCGAAGATTTCCAATTTTGGGTATCCGATTCTTGAAATAACCGAAAACGCACAGCCCTGAAAACAATTATTCCATACAAAACATGGAACAGTTTATCCTCGTTTTCTTAAAAACCCAAACACGAACACCTATTTTGATGAAACGTTCTATTCTCAATCCATCACAAGAGAGCGTCCTTTCTCTATCTTCTTCACACGTAACACTCCGCTTGCCGCCTTTGCACATCTGTAATAGAAATAAGATCTAGTGTAGGACGAAAGAGTTGCCTCACTTTATAAGAACTCACTATCTGTTTTGTTGCAAGTTCCCCTTATATCAATCAGGGATCAAATTCGTTGGGATACGTTCTCTATCTCCCCGCCCCCCAAACAATGTTGTCTTTCATACGATGTGGTGTGCCTCATATCATCCATGCGTTTCCCCGCCTGCATTTGAAAAATTACCAATCAATAGTGTAATGCACAAGGGTGCAAACCACTCAATTGTGAGAAATTCATGCGCTGGGCTGTTTATGAGAGTATTGGGCTCATTGAATCATGTGTTTATGAAATTCTAGCTTGGATGCAAGATAACTTCCTTAAACTCAATTAAAATGATGACAAAACAGAGTTTATGGTAATTAGTTCAATTCAACAACTTTCTAAAGTTTCTATTCCTCATAATATTACTACTATTAGTGAATCTGAAATATCTCAAGTTGCTTAAGCTCGTAATCTTGGTACCATATTTGATTCTACAATGTCACTAAATTGTTCGCATCATTTCACATCCGTAATATAGGTAAAACTAGAGGTATTGAGTTTGTAGAAAACAAACTCAGGGTGTTCGAGTGTGCATCATATGTGTTGACGCCATCACCTAAATTTGTTAAAAGACAAGAGTTAATTCAGGAGATATGAGTTCCTATACTGAATACATTAACTTCTGGATCAGCCATCCCATATAATTCCAACCGTAAGTTCTGGTTCAATCATTTGACGTCATTCATACTTTAATTTTTCCTAATAATAATGGGTGCCAATTGTGCCAAACCTGATAAAATTCTGTCTGTTTTCTCAAGATAGCAAAAAGTGACTTTTTAAAACCTGGCGGTAGAGGGCGCTGTTAAGAGCGATGACATCATCAATATATTTTTGAAAAGAGCAGATCCCACTTAATATATAAATCCAGAATGTTTTTTCGAACACCCTTTCAGATTTGCGTCAATTTATAAAGAACTTGAATTTCCAGTTTGGAACAGAAGTAAGGGTCAATAAGGTCATGTCTTTGTATCAAATGTCGAGTCCTCCATGTTCTGTATGATTATGAAGGAAAAAAATTATGTTGTGGTTCACGAGATATAAAATATATTGTTTTAATTATAATTAATTATGTAATAATTCATTAGATGACCTCACCATGACGTCACAATTTTACCTGAAAATATATGTTAAGGTCTAACTATGTAAGTTTTAAGGTTCTTTGAACTCCTCAACTATGTTTTGACTCTACAAATACATTTACAGATTATTATACAGTCCATTTTCGTAGTTTACAGAGCGCCTACGTTCGTACTGACAAGATATAACAATAAAATGTAACACGGTGATCATATATTCACGAGCAATCGAATAGCCAATAAGAACAACATAAATTTGTTACTATGAAAATCTATCCAATCACGATGCGCAGAAAGAGGCACGTGGTCCTCAAACACTTCCTATGCACATTGCCACACAGCCATCATCAGCACCACTCGGTCTCACAGCTGTGTATAACAATAATAAACTTTGACTGGTGTAAAAATAGCTCAAGAAAGACTGTACACTATGAGCTAGCATTAATTATCTGGAAACATCAACACTAAACTATCGATAACGGTCCATAAAGACACAATTCTTCTTCTTCATGATCATGACAAAATAACATTAATAGTTTGGTTCAATTTCTGAGATGGGGGAGCTGTGGTCTGTGATGATGTCATGAAACATTTTTGGGAAATGTCACTAGTCACTTCTTGAATGAAGAAAACCTTACTTTTACAAACTCCACAATAATGCTTAAAATGTTTAGGCCTTAATCTGTTTGTTTATTTATTATTTTGTACTGTTTTTAGATATATATGAAAGACTAAAAATATAATGAAACATATCATTTGGTTATTGCATAAATTAAAATGAAAAAAACCCTGCACTAACCAGTTAGAAATTTGCTAACTGGCTAACCAAAACCAATATTTAAAAATAAACACCCAACAATTTTGGAAAAGTTACTAACCATTTTGTTGTTCCAGACGCTTTTTCTGCCACATTGTTTATTAAACAATCATTGTGGGAAGTTGTTGATTTTTTCGTTTAAAAACTATACACATTATGCCATTTGCATAATTAAATTTTGATAAAATAATAGTTGATAAAATAATAAAAAGAAAATAAATAAAATACATAAGTTAAAAAAAGATCTGGATCTCTTGTCTCAAAATCAAAATTAATTAATTTTGTATTTAAATTAACTCCAGTGCCTGAAAACCTTTTGTCAAGGGCGCATTGGAAAACTCTTACCATGAAATTGATTGCCCATAAAACGAAAGCAAAAATAACAAATAAATTATTTAAAAAAATCCTCTGCGCATCGATGACTGTTAATTTGACTGCATCAATCGCGAAAAGATGTGAAACATCATATTTCACGATGACGTAATTGAAGTCATGAATGCCAAAAACGATCTTAGAATTCACTCTTAGATTTAGAACAAGCGTTAACAGTTCCAAAACTGCTCAAAATAAAGGACAGCGATAGTGAAATTACCGTAAACTGTGGACACAAAGATGCTGGCAACAACGAAACGTAATGTATTATATTGTAACTAGAGAACTCAACCATGAGGTGAATTAAACTAAGGCAGAGTACGTGACGCAGATGGTTGTTGGAGATACTGCAGTGTACAAAAATCACATAATTCATGATCTTTCAGATGATGCAAAGATTGTGAAAATATCTTTTGTGGTTCATGAGATATAATTTTTTTGAAACAAGGAAGGGGAAAGGGGAAAGCATTGTATTCATACAATACGCCATACTTTCCTGCACCGTAACCAACTATCGATTAGGGGAGATGAGAGACACGGCGGCCCCCAAACCGTTGCTGCTGCCGCAGCTGCCATGTCCCTGAATTAGGTCTGTTCTAGGGCTTCGAACCGGTGCGTCCCGGCTCTGGAAGTCCCGCGATTGACACTTCCAGTGCTCCGGCCAACGTGCTGCGCCATCTGGACCATGTTGGTATCAGATAGGTTAAATTAAACCTACTTAAATAAAGGGTTTGAATTTTGTTGCTACACAATAAAAGAAAAAGAAAAAACACAGAAGGGACTCGAACTGGGATCGCCTGCCCAGATATCAAGCGTCTAATCCATTAGACCACGGCGCTTCCCTTGACTGTTTGCAATGAAAGGAGATTCATCTTTGTGCGGGATAGAAAAATAAAGGGGATGACCAATAACAATGGTTTCCACACGTACACATGTGTGTATAGTGAACTATTTAACAAAAGGGACAATAGATCCTCGGTCAGAACAATTGAAGAGAACAAAAGGTCCTTGGTCAACACCAATTAGTCTCGAACTGTGATCCAAAGTGATAATTCAGTGGAGCCTGTGGTTATGGGTTCTTATCCCTACCGTACCACCCACCCACCCCCTCAAAAAAAGGGGAACAAAGAAAAAGGGAAAACAATTATCATGTTGGATTACGGTTTGAGACTTGGCGTTGACCAAGGACCCCCTTTTGTTCTCCTCTATTGTCCCTATTGTTCACTGTACACACGTGTGCTCGTGGACTTAAAAACCAACCCAGGACATAACTGACAATAGAGAAACTATTGTTTCCTTTTGTTAAACGAATATGTACTGGTAACATGAAGAATTGAAAATGAATTAATATACCTACAAAATCAATGAGCATTCCATCACATCAAATGATGATGAATCTCCTTTCATAGCAAACAGTCAGGTGAAGCGGTGGGCTAATGGATTAGACGCTGGACGTATGTGCAGATTTTAAAACCTTACTCATTTTTTTTTGATGATTTTGTTAATGGAAAAACATGTCGTGCTTTATTATCTACTGCCACTGAATAGATTGGGAGACGAGGGACTTCTCAAAATTATAATCACTGCCGCTTAGTGAGATGATTTGGCTTATTACGTGTTGAAAGTGGGAACATACTACTTTTAGGAAAAATACCAGGCTTACTCCTGATTTTGAAGACAAAAAGGATTACTCCGTGTGATTTTGAAGACGGAGGTTTTAAGAAGATTTTTTAAACTACAAAGCTAAATACATTTTTATTTTGACTTTAGGGATAAACTAAAAGGGTACCCCTTGTGATATTGACGAGAGAGGGAGAAAAACTAAAAGATTACCCCTTGTATTGATATATTTTTCATCAAAACCACAAAAATATATAAATACAAGGCTTAGCCATGAGATTTTGATCAAAACAAAATATATAAATATAAGGCTTACCTCTTGTGATTTAAAAAATATATATACATATATATATATATATATATATATATAAATATATATATAAATAAATATATATATATATAAATATATATATAAATACAAGGTTTACCCCCTTGTGATTTTGATAACAAAAATATATAAATACAAGGCTTACCCCTTGTGATTTTGATGAAAATGTTTTGGGGAAAAATCAAGTAAATTTGTCATATTAGAGTTGTGTCGGTAAATTTACTAACAAAATATTTTTGCGCCCACCAACTCTGATATCAGTCGGCAAATTGGATCCACTCACCCCCAAAGAAAATGCCTTCGATACACCCCTGGCTCCACTGAACCTCCCCCAACTGACACCCTCTTCACGGTCGATTAATCCCAACATTTGTTACATGTTTTGAGTTAGAATAGGCCTCATTTGTGAAGTAAATTTTGATGGAAACAAAAATATATAAATAAAATGCTTACCTCTTGTAATTTTGATAACAAAAATATCATTACAATGCTTGTAAATTTTGATAGAAACAAAAATATAAAAATACAAGGCTTACTCCTTGGGATTTTGATGAAAAGGGATAAGCTTTGTATTTAAATATGTTTTTCTCAAAATCACAAGGGGGTAAGCCTTGTATTTATACCTTTTTTTTCTCGCAAAATCACAAAAGGTAAGCCTTGTATTTATATATGTTTTTCCCAAAATCACAAGGGGTAAGCCTTTATACATTTTTTTTCATCAAAATCACATGAGCTAAGCCTTGTATTTATATATGTTTGTTTTTCTCAAAATCAAAAAGGTAATCCTTGTATTTATATATGTTTTTCTCAAAATCACAAGGGGTGAGCATTGTATTTATATATTTTTGCTTTCATCAAAATCACAAGTAGTAGTAGTAGTAGTAGTAGTAGTAGTAGTAGTAGTAGTAGTAGTAGTAGTGGTAGTAGTAGTAGTAGTAGTGTAGTGGTGCAGTAGTAGTAGTGGTAGTGGTGGTGGTGGTGGTAGTAGTAGTAGTGAGTAGTGAGCAGTGGTAGTAGTAGCAGTAGTAGTAGTAGTGGTAGCAGTAGTGGTAGTAGTGAGCAGTAGTAGCAGTGAGTAGTAGTAGTGAGTAGTAGTAGTAGTAGTAGTTGTAGTAGTAGTAGTAGTAGTAGTAGTAGTAGTAGTAGTAGTAGTAGTAGTAGTAGTAGTAAATAATAATGTATTTATATATTTTTGTTTTCCTCAAAATCACAAGGGGTAAGCCTTGTATTCATATATTTTTGTTTTCCTCAAAATCACAAGGGGTAAGCCTTATATTCATATATTTTTGTTTTCCTCAAAATCACAAGGGGTAAGCCTTGTATTCATATATTTTTGTTTTCCTCAAAATCACAAGGGGTAAGCCTTGTATTCATATATTTTTGTGATTTTGATAAAAACAAAAATAATATAACACAAGGGGTATAGTCTTTTAGTTTTTTTCTCCCTCTCTCGTCAATATCACAAGGAGGAATCCTTTTAGTTAATCCCTAAGTCAAACCCTAACCCTAACCCTAACCCTAACCTTAACCCCAATCCTAACCTTAAGCCTAACCCAATTTGCCGACTGACATCATAGTTGGTCGGCGCAAAAATATTTTGCTAGTAAATTTACCGACACAACTCTAATATGACCAGACAAATTTACTTGGATTTTCCCAAAAACATTTTTATCAAAATCACAAGGGGTGAGCCTTGATATATTTTTGTGATTTTGAGGAAAACAAAAATATATGAAACAACGGGTAAGTCTTTTAGTTTTTTCTCCCTCTCTCGTCAATATCACAAGGAGGTATCCTTTTAGTTAATCCCTAAGTCAAACCCTAACCCTAACCCTAACCCTAACCTTAACCCTAAATAAACCCTAACCCTAACCCTAACCCAATTTGCCGACTGATATCAGACTTGGTTGTCGCAAATATTATTTTGCTAGTAAATTTACCGACACAACTCTAATATGACCAGACAAATTTAATTGGTTTTTCCCAAAAACATTCTAATCAAAATCACAAGGGGTAAGCCTTGTATTTATATATTTTTGTTTTCATCAAAATCACATGGGCTAAGCCTTGTGTTTAAATATTTTTGTTTTCATGAAAATCACAAGGGGTAAGCTTTGATATATTTTTTGTGAGTTTGATAAAAACAAAAATATTTATACACAAGGGGTAAGTCTTTTAGTTTTTTTCTCCCTCTCTCGTCAATATCACAAGGAGGAATCATTTTAGTTTATCACTACGTCAAACCCTAACCCTAACCCTAACCCTAACCCTAACCTTAACCCTAACCCTAACACTAACCCAATTTGCCGACTGATATCAGACTTGGTTGTCGCAAAAATATTTTGCTGGTAAATTTACCGACACAACTCTAATATGACCAGACAAATTTAATTGGTTTTTCCCTAAAACATTTTTATCAAAATCACATGGACTAAGCCTTGTATTTATATATTTTTGTTTTTATCAAAATCACAAGGGGTAAACCTTGTATTTATATATACTACTCAAAAGAAGTTAAGGGTCAAAGGAAATTTTTTGATCATTTTTGTAAGTATGTCTTTTTAAGCCAGGTAGGGTCAGAATATCCCCTTTGGGTTGTCATTTGGACTATAGACATCACGTTATTATGGGACATGTAATCATTGCACTTATCTTTAGAAACCTTTTAACTTAACCCAGATTTCCTTTTCATGGATTTGAAGCACGAACTTAGTCAGACTAAACTGACAAACTTCCTCGAAACACCCATTGTGCCACCTCATGCACCATTTGCACGTGTCATTCCATGCATGCCAATTTTAGCAATAAAAGGGCTGAGCATTTTCCATTCATCATCACTAGAAATTTGAAGATGGTTCGACGACAACTCAGCATCCAAGACAGAGGAAGGGCCATTGGTTGGCTACAAGATGGACAAACTCAGAGAACTGTGGCTCAGCGTCTAAATGTAAGCCAAAGCGTTATCTGCAGACTCTGGCAGAGGTTCAGGACAACTAATGCTGTTCAGAATCGCTCCCGTTCTGGAAGACCCCGATCAACAGCAGCACGAGAAGACCGCTTCCTGATGATAACGGCGTTGCGACAGCGCTTTGTGACCGCAAGACATCTTCGAGATCAACTCAGAGCTGCCAGAGGCACCAACGCGTCCGACCAGACCATTAGGAATCGTCTGCGAGACCGAGGTTTGCGATGCCGGCGTCCTGCAGTCCGACCACCGCTACTTGACCGTCACAGAAGGGCTTGCTGAGATTGGTACAGACGTCATATCCGGTGGAACCGTGGTCAGTGAGCAGAAACAATGTTCACAGATGAGTCACGCTTCTCGCTCCAGTTCAATGATGGCCGGGCTCGTGTTTATCGTCGTCAAGGAGAGAGATTTGCTGATGTCAACGTTGCTCAACGTCTACCATTTGGAGGAGGAAGTGTGATGGTGTGGGCGGGGATATCCATGAACCACAGAACCCCTCTGTACGTCGTCAACGGAAATTTGACTGGTCAGCGTTATCTCAACGAGATTGTTCAACCTCTGGTAATGCCACTTCTGCAGCGGATTGGACCAGGAGCTTGATTCCAGGATGACAATGCAAGACCTCATCGTGCCAGGGTGGTGACCGACTTCCTGCAGCAGCAGAACGTTCAGCACATGGATTGGCCTGCATATTCACCCGACTTGTCACCCATTGAGCATGCGTGGGATGAACTAGGGCGGCGAGTTCGATCACATCACCTCCCTGCCGTCAACCTCCGGCAACTGGCTCAGCGATTAGTCGCAGAATGGCAAGCGATCCCTCAACGTTATTTTCAACGCCTGATGAACAGCATGCGCCAACGTTGTCAAGAATGTGTGAATGCTAACGGTGGCTACACCAGTTACTGAAGCTTTTGCGACTTCTGTGAACATCATTTTGGGGGGTACATGACTTTTTTTCATCAGGGTAATAAACTAGTGTCTAATCAAAAGTTTTTTGTTTTGTGTTTTCTGTTTTTGAGCCTTCAAAGAATTATTTTGTCATTAGTCGTCACCATTTTAGCTCGTTAGCTTATATTTATATGCACAAATATTTTTGACCCTTAACTTCTTTTGAGTAGTATATTTTGTTTTCATCAAAATCACAAGGGGCAAGCCTTGTATTTATATATTTTTGTTTTCATCAAAATCACCCGGGCTAAGCCTTGTATTTATACCGGTATATTTTTGTTTTTATCAAACTCACAAGGGGTAAACCTTCTTCTTCTTCTACTTCTTCTTCTTCTTCTTCTACTTCTTCTTCTTCTTCTGACTAGCTTTCTGCAGAAATTAGTTTTGAGAAAAAAAATGTTTTAATACTATTCTTTTTGTTTTAAAATTGACTCACTCACAAACCATGTCACTTAACGTTTTGTCCCTTATTAACATACAGCTGTTTTGTTGCATTCCCCCACAAATGCTGACAAACTATTACATGGCTTACCACTTTTGATGAAATATTTTTTAAGGCTTACTCATTGTGATTTTGATGATTTTGTTAATGGAAAAACATGTTGTGTTTATTCTATTACTACTGAATAGATTGGGAGACAGGGGACTTCTCGAAATTATAATCACTGTCGCTTAGTGAGATGATTTGGCTTATTACGTGTTGATAGTGGGAACTTGCTACTTTTAGGAAAAAAATACAAGGCTTACTCCTTGATTTTGAAGACAACTGAAATTAAAAAAATATATAAACATAGAAGGCTTACTCAATGTGAATTTTAAGAATTTTTAAACGACGTGGGTTTTAAGAAGTATTTTTAAACTACAAGGCTAAACACGTTTTAATTTTGACTTTAGGGATAAATAAAAGGATACCTCCTTGTGATTGATGTTGATGAGAAAGGGAGAAAATACTAAAAGACTTACCCCTTGTGTATATATGTTTTGTTTTCATCAAAATCACAAGGAGTAAGCCTTGTATTTTTATATTTTTGTTTCTATCATAATGTACACATTCTAATGATATTTTAGATTTTTATCAAAATTACTAGAGGTATGCATTTTATTAAAATATTTTTGTTTCCATCAAAATTTACTTCACAAATGAGGCCTATTCCAACTCAAAACATGTAACAAAAATGTTGGGATTAATCGACCGAAAAGAGGGTGTCAGTTGGGGGAGGTTCAGTGGAGCCAGGGGTGTATCGAAGGCATTTTCTTTGGGGGTGTGTGGATCCAATTTGCCGACTGATATCAGAGTTGGTGGGCGCAAAAATATTTTGCTAGTAAATTTACCGACACAACTCTAATATGACCAGTCAAATTTACTTGATATTTCCCAAAAACATTTTCATCAAAATCACAAGGGACAATCGCCGCTAAGAAGAAGTAAAAAAATAAATTTAAAAAAAAAAAAAAAAAAAAAACAGTACAAAACAACAGGTTTTTGGGCTTCACCCGAACACCTAATAAGGAAATATCTGAATTCACACGCTACTGAGCAAATGGTTTACTCAGTTGTAACTTCTCGGTTTAGACATGGGCAACTCCACGTACACAAATTGATCGTCTTCAGCGCATTCAGAACTCTGCTGCTCATGTTATTACTTTGGACAAAAGGTCGTCCCATATTACACCTATCTTACAAGAGTTGCACTGGCTACCACTAAGTTGCAGAATTGTGTACAAATTGTTGCTCTTTGTGTTTAAAGCTCCGTGCTGGGATAAAAAGTAGCCTTTAGTCAAGGCCCACGCGAGCAGCAACCCAGAACACAACACACGAAAAAACGCACGCGAGTAGCAGACCCCCCGAGGGCCTTGACCAGTCCGTTCTGTAATCTTCTGTTTTTCTCTAATGATTTGATATAGAAGTGTTAATACATAATGCATTAGGTAACTACGAAAAACCGTTAGTATACCATACTAATTATATGTTGCATCCACGCAAAGTATATATTAGTTTTTTAAGTATATTTTGTTTAAATGTTAAAATTATATATTTTCAACTTATTTTCTTGTTTGAACGAGTTATTATCTCGTTTAAATGACATAATGATGGCACAATGATATGATATTGTGTATAATATCTCAAGAACGCTTTATCCGACCACGCTGAAATTTTCTGACCTATCCGAACTATTCTATGGAATCCCATCATGCCAAAATCAATGGCAATGGGTTTTCATAGTTGCCATGGCAACTGTTTATTTTGAACATGTCCAATTAAGTTGTGTTTTGGGATTTGTTGTCAACTTTCAATCTCTCAACTGAACACCATTTAGTCGTGTGACCACTTCAAATGCATTCCGGGAATTAAATATGACCATGCACTATTAAGTTTAAATGCAATAATTTTATATTATGTCTCATGAAAAACATGATTTTTATATACATTCGTTTTAGGTGCTATCGATTTTAAGAATAGTCAGACAAATATTCCCCAGTCTGAATTTGTAAAAAGTTTAACAATTCCACGTTAGATTCAAGAATTTCGTGTTTTCCGAACGAATATATTTTCAACATTTAAAAAAAAACTGAAACTTTCACATGGTTGTTTAATGCATTGTATCTTGACTTAATAGAGAAGATAATTTTGCCAATAAATTATTACCAATTTTGTTACCTTCTCTTTAATGGTGAATTAGGCCTAAATGACTGATTGTATTAACTTACCATCTCCGTTGCATGGTACACACATACAGTACACAGCCGGTACTCCCAAAATCCAACCCATTCTTCAGTTTTGATTCGAAGCATCAAGACAAAAATCTCTCATCGATAAACTTAAATCATGAGTCGATCTCCTGATACTACCCACAATATACCGTCTGCTCATCCTTAAAAAGGCGCGAACACAGTTGTTGATTCTGGTATATCCAGTATACGTGACAACCTTCAAACGCACGCTCACCAAGACTTCATTGACCAATCACAACAAAGCAATGAGGGATACACGTCAATGCATCAATTATTGATGTATATATGAATGACAAAAATGAACGAGTCATTATGCATTTGTGTGCGAATAATCTGCATATTTATTTCACGTACACGAATTACATACGCTGATAATCATTAGGAGTCGCTATAAATTCAATCTCAAAACTTGCTAAGAGTGCACCCCACTAAAATATGCGCCAAGCTGTTATGCCCTCAATATTTTCTGGAAAAATAATTTCAGGCCCATACATTAAAGAGGGACTGTGTAAAAATGGTGCAATATCATGACCTGGGGGTCCTTGACTTTCAATTTAAAGTATTTTGGACACACTAGGCCTTGGAAAAACGGTTATAATTTGTAGCTCAGGGCCTTTTTCCAAAAATTAAGGATGCTTTTCAGTGTGGGCGTTTTCACTTGTGTAGAGATGCCATTGGGATGAGAATAACTCAGTGAGCCTCTGGACTATCCACATTACATTGAGAATATTTTTTTAATGTGTTTTGGTTTTAAAATTCTTAGATTTCTAAGTATCTTTTAATTTTTTGGAATATTTTGTATTTAGCATTGGTTGCTATGGGAGTTTACTTAGTGGGATACACCCCTCGGCTTCGTGTCAGGACAGACGTCGTTGGACACAATGAAAAAAAGAAATTACCATGAGCAATTTTGTAAGATTTTAAACTCTTCACTTGAATGTAAATGGAGCAAATATGTGACAATCGCTGCTTTGTGTAAACGGCGCACTCTTTAGGCCACACACGGAGCATCCATGACCATTCTGTAAAAGCTATTGTAATAATACGTTCACTAATAAACTGTTCACTAAATCTAATTCCATCCTCTTTTTGTGCAAAATTTCAAAGCGGTTAATAAAACACGTGCAAGTTTCCGTGCTCAAGTAATTACAACATATACTAAAATTTGTAATCAACTAAGATAGATTCGGTGTCTGACAAGCACCTAACATTTCTTGTTTACTTAATCCGTGTGTATAAGGCCAATAAATAAGTCTCTAGTTTCTGATCTCCGCGCACGTCGCCTCAGACCCGCGTGTCGGCATTTTTAGTTCCATAGTTTGCTATGAAACAATGTCCAAATGATCTTTGTCATGGTGCAGCTATCTTGTTTTTTTTTGTTTTTTTTCATTCTTTCAAGTCAATGTAAACCAAACAGAGGCTGAAGGTAAAATAGTCTAGTCCTTTTGTTCTACGAGATTCTCTTAGCCACCATACTTTGTGTATGGAAATTTGGTCTGGCACCAATAAAAACAGATTAACCAAAAAGCAACAAAAATAAAATAAAAAACGCGTCACCGCACCGATTTTGAAGCCGACCTATGATCAGTAACCGGAAACGTTTTTGTTGGCTTTAGTTAAATTAATAGCCTTCTTGAATAGTACTCGAAATACGTGCAATGGGATAAGAGTTATAGGAGCAAGAGTTAAAATTGTGTTCGATTGTATTTAGTTCGTGAAAGTAAATATTCTGTGTGAAGATAATATAATTATATTTAAAAAATAATTTGTGTTAGGATAATGTCATTCACTTTTGTGTCATTTTGTAAGTTTTGCTGCAAGAATCTGTATTAATGTCTAATATACGTAAACGAAATAATCACCTTGTACGCGTTCCCATTTTTTTTATTTTTTTATTTTTTTTTGGGGGGACACACAATATTTTGTTTTTAATCTTCAACCGGTTTTTCATTTATCTTCGTATAGATATTATAGGTCAAAGAGGTCAACATTAAAAAGTCATGAAAATACTAACGTGATCAGTGGAAGCGTTCTGGATATTGAATACATTATTTCGTATTATTTAATCATTGAAACTATTTAATCAATGAAATAATCAAGAAATCCAGCCAAGCCTTGCAGCAATACTTAACCAAAATAATGGAATGAAATCTGAGACTTCTTATTAAATAAGTGAGATTATTGAAACTTTAGTAGCTACAGGATATTCTGATCGTCAGTAACTATATGCTATTTAGTGCTGGTTAACCGGTTAACTGGAAGTGCACTAACCGTTCAGAAATTTGCCAACCGGCTAACAGATACTACTATTTAAAATAAGCAAAACAATTTTTGGAAAATATGCCGCCCATTTTTTGGTCTAGACTAACTTTTGGCCGCATTGGTTATTCAACAATCATTTCAGAATTTGTATTGATACTTTCTGATTGAAAATGTATACATGTTGTTACATTTGC
The DNA here is from genome assembly GCA_029582265.1 of Zoroaster sp. YZ-2022. NCBI lineage: Eukaryota > Metazoa > Echinodermata > Asteroidea > Forcipulatida > Zoroasteridae > Zoroaster > Zoroaster sp. YZ-2022. Next base: position 34,819,132 of record CM055817.1, on the reverse strand, counting down.
CGTCTATATCTAATTTGAGTGGCCGTCGAGTGCAATCTGTATCCGGTTAACCGACCGTAGTAGTTTCGGTTAAACGGTTAGCGAACAAACCGGTAACTCCCAGCACTAATATTATAATAATGATGATGATGACGATGATGATGATGTGGATGTGGAGATGGATGGATGGATGGATGGATGGATGGATTATGGGCATTTTAAAGCGCTTTTAAACAAGGTATCAAAGCGCTGTACATTATTACCCCTGCTCATCAGGCGCATAAATCATTCCAAAAACCATCTCAGCTCCCTGGGGAGTATACAGCTCAATTGCTGCCATTTCGGCGCATATGGGCTAATCAAACACAACAACCAACTCTGCCCTCACAGGTACCCATTTACTCCTGGGTGGAGAGAAGCATTTATGGTAAAGTGTCTTGCTCAAGGACACAAGTACCACGGTCGCAGCTAGGATTCGAACCCACATTCTGACGACTCAGCCATCAGAACACAAATCCGATGCACTAAACCGCTCGACCATGGCACTCCACAATCATCCTAGCATAAGACACTGTAGACACAACGTAGTCATTGTATGTAGAATATTCATTATGAAATAGCGCCATCTGTTGTTGGTCTTTGACATCAGTGACGATTGGTAGTTCAATGACAATTCAAAAATGCCCGTTTCAATTTCGTTTTCAAAATTTAGTAAGTTTAACGTCAATGCTCAAATTAGTTTAGAAGTTCTGGGTCTCTGAATGTTTGATAAACAAACACCGTCAAACAACGATCATGCGTGTACATGAAGAACGTAACGTATACTACTATACAATGCATGACCGGTCGCGGTCGCTACGATCCCATGCCCAGTGCATGTGCCGTGCACATGTACATGTACGCTGACGTACACGCGAAAGCACACAGTACAATCAGGCCGGCAGGCTGCGCTTAAACCGCCCACTTTGGCGCTTGTCTACGTCCATTCGAGGTAAACATCCAAACTGCGCAAGCTCAGTAACCCGTTGACGCACTTTCGTCCAATCAGCTCGCTGGAACCCTACGACGTAGGCTTAGACTTAGCAACAAGGAGACTTTCTGTATTAAGTTTTTGGGCGCTTATCTTATTATTCAGTATTCAGACAGTGATGTCATTGCTACAGTTACAGAGGTCACATCATGACCTTTCTAACAGTACCAAACATGCATGTTAAATGATAATGGCGCGGCTCGATACGGCGCTTACAAAAGGAGTTCAAACTCGTCTTTTTGGAGCTAACGAGGACGATTTGCAACAAAAATGGACACAGACACGCTTGAGAAAAGGTCTTTATTTTCTACTTTATTGATATTTTTCTCAAAAAGTAAAATAACACACACAAACTTTGATATTTAATGTTCCTTAGTACACAAAAATCTCAAAATCGATTTCAATGCGATTTTTTACGTTATGTGAACTTCAGAGCTTGTTTACGTGAAACGGTCCCTTGGGGGACATTCCTCATTACGATAGAGCGGGTCACAATTATATATTTTTTTTTACCAGTGATATTGCGCTGTCTGCACAACATTACCAATGTTTTTGCTACATTATTGGCATTTCTTTATAGCACATTCACCGAACTAAGCTTTGATTTAAATTGAAAGCTTGAAACTCTCTATGAAAACTTTATACTCAAACTTCTAATATTTCGCTTAACCTCTTGATTTTGTTCCCTGTACACTTGTCTTTGACTTATTCCTCTGGCTTGTTTCTGTTGAGGTTTTCCACTGTATCCCTCACTCTGTGTAAAACAAAAAGGAAAACATGCGAACAATATTCTGTATTTAGTGATGGAGTCGATGGTTTGGTTGCAAGGGGAAAGTGGAGGAAAGTACACAAAGTATTGCTCATGGACGAAATCATTGTAGGACAATTTGAAAAAGAAAGAAATCATAAAAGAACTCAAAATTTTACCAGTCGCAAAATATAATGCTACTGTAGTGATTAAAACTACGCAAATGTTCTTACCAAACAAACGTTTTTGAATTGAATAATAATAAAACTGATATTCAAGTCAAATCCCATCCGATAATGTAGATTATCTGAAATCAACTGCCCTCTTGACCCCTTTGCATCCAACAATTTTAACTGTATATTCTGCATATAGTTAGGCCATTATTAAGTGTCATGTTGATTGAAAACACGATATTAATAACACTTCACTGAATCCTATTCAGTTGCCAAATTGACTGGTACGACTAGAAAGTCGATAAAAGGTTAAAGATGTAGGCATAACGCTCCTGTTTTTAGTCATTTTCATCGGAACATCGCTATTTTACTTGAAGAAGGGTGTGGGAATGCTTTAAAATGAAATATTTCACAACGTAATCGTGTTAGGCATGGTTTGCAGTAAATATGTGCCAACATTAATTTATAGCGGGTTCCACCCTAACAATAATGTTGACACTGTTTTACTGTAGATTCTAACAGTTGTTTTGTGACATATCTAATTTAAAAGTATTTATTTTCGTTTCTAAATGGAAATTATCATTGTTCAAATGAAAACAAAACATCTGGAAATTTACGGTAATACACGGGCGATACATCTTAAACAATTATTCACCACAGCTGAGGTCACAACCTGTCAGGACGTTTTAAGTGTAATAATAATAATAATAATAATGAAGATTTATAAAGCGCACAAATCCACACAAAAGTGCTCATGGTGCTGATACATAAGAACAAGATAACTTAAATACAAAAATACAAGGATATAGCAAAAAAAACAGAATAACAACATTATATAAATGCTTCATTAAAAAGATGAGTTTTTAGGTTTTTTCTTAAATTGGATAAGACAAGTCGATGATTTGACATATGATGGCAATTGATTCCATAGACGTGGTGCTGCATGAGAAAAAAGACCGATCACCCCAAGAATGATTAGATTTAGGCTCAATGAGGAGGTTTAAACTGTCAGAACGGAGTTTGCGAGGAGGTTTGTATTAAAGGTTTAAGTAATCATCAATATATGCAGAAGCACTGTCATTGAGGGATTTAAACACAAAGAGCAACAATTTGTACACAATTCTGCAACTTACTGGTAGCCAGTGCAACTCTTGTAAAAAAGGTGTATATTGTATATCGTGTGTTGCCATAACAACGGCAGGGAGAAAAGAAGAGATTAATTGAATTATGATGACCTCAAATTTCAATATTACGTTTAATAAGGAAACCTAATGACATTAACAGCGTGTTGCACACGTTGTCAAGCCATAATGTGTATTCCTTATACTGCCAATAGATAGTCTCGAGGAATCATAGATTCGCACAACTAGAAAAGAAAATGTTGAATTAATATTTGAAAAATCCTTGAAAAACGTACATTAAAATAAATTTTGCTTGATTTATTTATTTATTATTATTAATTAATTTATTTATTATTATTTTATTTTTATTTTTAAGATTTGTTTTATTTTTGTATTTATTACTAGGCCTCTTATAATGATTTGATTTGTTTGATTTAGATTTTTTAGATTGTGGGTACCGGTTGAAATTGAATTGATTTAGAATGATTTGACATCACTGGGATTTGTCTAATCTGTTCTGAATTAACCTAGTTTAGTCTAGTCCTGTACGTCCGGTTTACATGTAATGCACGCAATATGCATCTGTTTGCACACTCTGTATGCACACAGTTGTACATTTAAAAAGCCATATTATTTATTTGTAGATTGAACAAATTGCGACAGAAATACTTTCAACATATTTTAATTGAAATTTATGGAAAATGGGGGGAGGGGCTTAGGGTACATCATAATAAACTGTGTGCAATTGAGCATCAGTATAGTTGTAACAGGAACAGAGAGACACGCATTTACATGAAAATATAGTTCGAAAATGGGCTGCAGATTATAACTATATGTAAATAGTGTATTTAGAGGTTGGTGGGTCGTATGAGAAAGTTTACTGGTGTACGCGGTCAGGGTGTCAATGAAATATTAACAAATATGCCGTGTGCAAGTTACTATTGTGCATTTAACAGAACAGCACTGCGGTCACCGTTGATGCTACATTTGATTAGCGATGTAATTAATTCATTATTGGTTACAGTGGTTGTTCAATAACTCTTTTCCTTTAAAATGCTTCAGAGCTTATTTTCATGAATTTCGGCGGTATGTAAATTTTGTGTTATTTATATTATTATTATATCATACAATACCATTATTTAGCAATATCATCAATTCTGCATGGATTCTAGAGATCTAATGCTCTTTTAATAAAAAAAATATTTTCCCAATTAACGTTTGAATTCCGTAGACAAAATATCCACTCTAGAATGAGTACGAATAATTATGAATTTTCAATAATTTAACTTTAAAAATCTGAAATGTTCATATGTTGGTTTGTATACATATCACTGACTCTTTCAAAGTATTTTTGTCTATTTAATAGGCATTTACTAAAAAGTGAATACCACTCTAAGGTCGATTGGCCCGTTGTTTGTAATGAATCTGTCAGTGTATTTAAATAGATGTTCATGAAATCCCGCAAGTGTAAATTGTGCATGGTTGAAAGAAAATGTTTAATATACATCTTCGCCAACCTCCAAGTTCCTGCCACTCTCAATAGCAGAGTTCAGCTGTCCAGCTATTGTCAGGAGATTATAGGATTAGTTGAGTTGTGGTTGCTGTTTCTTTGTGTATCCACCAAAGCCACTTGGATTATTTGGGGGATTAACTCCTAAGTTAATTGACCTCTTGTCATTTGGCTACTGGAATCTGGCAGATAATGAGCTCATTTTATAATACCCGGAGGGAACCGGCCAAAATTGAGGTTTTGGGGGTTTGGTGGATGACTAAAAAATGGCCTGAATACGTGTCAAAACGTCGTTGGGTCGCAGGACTCGGAAATTAAAATTGACAGTTGAAGTCAGCTTAGGTCTAATTTCTCTGGTGCAGTTCTTATAATGACTTATTAATAACAGTATACAATTTGGAAGCGACTACCACCGCTGTTCTTGAACAATGGGAGATGTTTACCTTGAAAGGGCTTGTGTTTTTTTAAGTTTTACAAGCCGAGATGGATTTTTAAATGGAGTTATTGACGGTTTGCTTAACAGGACAGTATCAGAGCAGACATTCAACAGGATATATGATCGGTGCCCTAGTTGAAGATAGCCACATTGACTGACACATATCAAATGGGGTATTATTTTCAGTTAATCAAAAATAAGTTAATCAATTAAGTTAATCCCAAAAATTTCTGCAGGAAAAAATAGTGCAAGAGAAGTATTGTAACATGATGCAGGGTTTCACAATAAATTGGCAAAGTAAAGATTTAGTTCACATCAAAATTGGAAATTATTATAACACCTCATACATAGATGCTGTCTTGTGAGTGGTTGAGAGCGTGTCACATGATGTTAGGTAGTTTTTTACTTGAATGCCAAGCAAACATTGAACTAGCCCACAGCAACCACAATACCATGGTATGATGTGTCGTCATCTATAAAATGACGTCACTATTTGCGTATTTGTGCTTTGGAACGTCATGCTCTGAATAATTCATGAGCTGGACAAAAGACAGCTGCTCATCAAGTAGTGGCTGACTACGACTTTTTCATTATCATGAAACACTTAGTTATGCACGCGTCCGTATACCAATGACTTAAAAGTAAAAGGCAAAACATAAAATCGTTACAGTTTTCAGAAAGGGACGGTCAACTTCCATCAATAAAAATCCTATAATCTTGGTGCCACTCAAGCAGTACATTATGCAAGGTCAAGAAGGGATATTTAAATTGGTTTTACAGACACACTCAACAGGTTAATGCATTACATTAGGCCCACTGATTATTGCACATGCGTAGAACCCAAATGATAATATTGGGAAACAACCCAGTGACGAGTTGAATAGCATACTCCGCTCACATGCAAGAGACCAATTCTCAAGTAAAACACGAACATCTGATTGCGGATGAAGTCAGGCTGATTTTTAATCGTCGTATTTCTCGCATCACAAAGTTTGTATCCACGATTATTATTGACTTCAACAGCAAATAATATCTTCAAATATTACTAACTAACGGATACTAGCCTGTACAATTTATCAACATTTATCAAAATATACCAATACCACCTTTTCAGTAAGTTCGCGTTTAAACCAGGCAACCATGTATTTCAGAGTCAATATCAACATTGCATGGCTTTTTTTCGTTTGGAGACTAATCGAGGGCGTGGTCGGTGCCAAACTGACCTGCTCAAGGTTGCCGTCGGCTCACTTATGGACTCAACATAACGATACCTGCTACCTGGTGCGAAATGTGAAGAAATATACATACGACAAGGGCAGAAAATATTGCCACGACCAGTGCTCAGATTACGCACATCCAAATACCAATGAAGAGAATGACTGGATAATGGACAAGTTTGAGGAGCTCTACAGAGGTACCCCTGACAAGCTTTGGCTGGGATGTAACAACACCAGCGGGCAATGGGGTGTGCCATGGAGACACTGCGACAAATAAGTACCGCAACTGGCGTGATGGAGAACCTACTAATTCAAACGTGTTGGCGTACATGTGGAAGTCTGAAAACGGCGGCAAGTGGGGTCATGGCGGGCACGATTCACGCGCCAAATGGACCATGTGTGAGGCACCAGCAGAGCCCCTGCATCCCCTGAATGTCCGATGTAACGCAGTTGCCATACCCAGCGGAAAATGCCCCATCCCTTTCAACACAACGAGAGTAGTGAATCCGATGCAGTGTTGCCTGGCCTGCGCCAAGCAGTGTAACTGCCGCTCATTCAGCCTGACGGGGAATATCAACTGCCAGATGAACCTCGGCAAAATCAACGACCCGGTCACCTCTTTGCAGAATCAGCAATGTGAGTACTATGAGTACGAAATGCAGCATTAAGCCCTCTCGATATGTCGGGGCAAATTGCGGATCAAGGATGGCTAGCAACGAAAAAAATATGATAAACAAAGACAAATATTATCACATTTTCAGTGTGAGTGGCAATATTATGTCAGAGGGTAAATGGCAGTAAACTTTTTAAACAAAATAAATGAGAAGATAAAGTCATTTTTATTAGCTGTTAGACTGGAATACATATTTAGAGCCACCTTGATCCGCAACTGTTATGAATCGTTATGATGAGTTACAAGTTATTCTGAAAACATTTGGTGTAGTTTTGATCGTCTTCATGACGTGTTTCCTCTTGATCGTCTTCATGACGTGTGTCCTCTTGATCGTCTTCATGACGTGTGTCCTCTTGATCGTCTTCATGACGTGTGTTCTCTTGATCGTCTTCATGACGTGTGTCCTCTTGATCGTCTTCATGACGTATGTTCTCTTGATCGTCTTCATGACGTATATGTTCTCTTGATTGTCTTCATGACGTGTGTCCTCTTGATCGTCTTCATGACGTATATCCTCTTGATCGTCTTATTCATTCTCCTGAAGACGATCATGGCATACCTTTCGAAATGTCCAGTTGATTTGAAGGGACAGTATCGTCGCGATTACAGCAGACTTTCAATAGGGCATGGAATCAGTGTCCTAGTTTAAGTGACTGACAAGTACTAGCTCTTTATGCAGCAGCAACGGTAATGTGACTTTATCGTTTGGGGGTATTATTTTCAGTCACAGAGTTAATCTAAAACTACCACTCCGATTCCATGCCCTGTTAATTTAATCAAGACGATACTTTCCCTTTAAACCATAGGGTTATTTTCAGAATCACTCAAAACTCGTGAGGTTTCTTTCACTTGGTGTTAAATGGAATGTACACATTTGGTAATTAATCGAGTATACAAGTATATATTGTATTACAATCTACAAACGTAATTGACGGGAAGTTGGTGATGGTACCAAACGTCACGACTGGAATGCTGACTGACATATTTAAAACAATAAAAACGCAAAAATGTATTTTATGCAAATTTAAATGGATCACATAATGCATACAAACCAATTTGATTTAATTTTCACTTTTTTCTCTCTTTTTCTTATTCGTGATGAGATAAAACTTTAACATGTTGGTTTGTATAACTATATCTTGATTCTTAAGAAGTATCGGTGCATTCACAGGCATTTTACCAATGGTATACAGTCCCAAATACGCCAAATGTATTGATGAGACAATTTGTTTTAAATCACGTGTGATATTCAGTCATTGGCTCCACATTCAAGGTTCATCGGTCATATGACGACTAGATGTAAACGATCCCCAAATTATCCCACTGGCTGAATATACACTAACTTTCAAAATCATTAAATGTCACTTTGAATTAATATTCTTGTGATATTTTGAAATTTTACTTAGACACGAAGTGTTTATGCATGCTCTTGGATAGTTTCAACGATGTTTTTTTTATACAAATGAAGAATGAGTGTACTATTAAATTAAAGAAAATGTTAACGCTAATCGTTGACACAAGAGTGCGATTTTTTTATGAGATCCAAACAGGAACGTGTTATTACAGTAGCACTAAAAGTGTGAGCAAAAAACGTGCCCAATAAAGCAGTATTTATCTCTATCCAAACACTAACATTAGCAAGAAACCCTAAAATTAAATAATAATGCACTTGTATGCCCAAACCAACCATGACATTCAATCTGGTCCTGACATGACATCACATAAATGCTCATGAATATGCAAATGTTCATTATAGTGATTGCCATATTTGGGCAAACAATGTAATAAACACCCACTGATTAACAACATTAAAGTAGCATAGTGATGTCAATATGGATACACAGCTACGCATTTCCAGTTAGGTATATTGTTCTTATAAGAGCCCTTTGAGCAATTGTTAAACTATTCAAAGAAGATTCAGCAGTCGAACGATTGAGATTGATAGTTTTTTTCAATGCTTGAATCCAAACTGTCTATTGTGTAGGGGGATTAGTGAAAGATTAGCGGCGGTAGTGCCATTGATGTTCCAAGCAGCTGCAGTAACTGCTTGGTAGGTATTATATAGGACTGTCAATTATCACTTCTTTTGTCTGCTTCCAGAAGCTGTTCCGAGCAGAACAACTGCTTTTAAATCTGGTAATGACGCAAGCTTAATGAATAGTTTTGGCCAATAGTTGAACGATTGTCCAATGGGCCTTATAAGGACCGGATGCCTTAAAACATTTCTATTATGTTAGCCCTTCAATGGTTCATGTAAAGGCAACACCAAAACGTCACTTCCAAATGCTAGTAATTTAATTAAACTAGTTCAACAAATTATAAACAGTTTCTAACGAACAGATCCCTCATCAACATAAACTTGTATTGTTATTTTATACAATTGTGACAGTACGTCAAGTCATTCAAATTTCAGTTGCTACTTGCGAAGAGATTTAAATTCATTTAGTATTCTGAACTCGAGCACTGCCAACATTTTCAAGGAAATTAAATGTGCATCATTTAAAACAGATTTGCCATTGGAATAGCGAAACACAGGGATTATGCATCTTTAACACCGTTAGGTAAAACTTATAGCTTTGCATGGTGAAGAGGATAAGTAAGACTAATTGCCGAGACACCATGTGAAATTCTCAATTGAGTAGTAATTAGTTCTGAAAAGAACTGGAGGTTACAACTCGACGTTTCGATCAGTATGCTCTGATCGTCCTCGGGAGAATGCCAGACTCTGGGAAATGCTGCTACTTAAGTAGGCTGCTGAAGGATCACGAGATGACTGGATGCTTCCAGAAAGAATGCCTACATTTTCATTTAAACGTCAACATGCCATGAAAATAACACCGTTAAACAAATAGTAACAAACTTTATAAAAATCTTTAGCATTTGTAAATGTTTAGTCAAGGCGCAGACGTCAACGCGAAACACAAAATCTACAGTCATTCAGAAAGAAAGAAAAAATTATTGAATGATTTATTGAGATAATTGATAGAGACAAGAACAATATTACAATACTTACAGCACTAATGAAATTAGTATTCATTAATAGCCTTCTTGAAAAGTACTCGAAATACGTGCAATGGGATAAGAGTTATAGGAGCAAGAGTTAAAATTGTGTTCGATTGTATTTAGTTCGTGAAAGTAAATATTCTGTGTGAAGATAATATAATTATATTAAAAAAATTATTTGTGTTAGGATAATGTCATTCACTTCTGTGTCATTTTGCAAGTTTTGCTGCAGGATCTTTATTAATGTCTAATATACGTAAAAGAAATAATCACCTTGTACGCGTTCCCATTTTTTTAATTTTTAATTTAATTTTATTTTATTTTATTTTTTTTGGGGGTACACACAATATTTTGTTTTTAATTTCCAGCCGATTTTTCATTTATCTTCGTAGAGATGTTATAGGTCAAAGAGGTCAACATTAAAAAGTCATGAAAATACTAACGTGATCAGTGGAAGCGTTCTGGATATTGAATACATTATTTCGTATTATTTAATCATTGAAACTATTTAATCAATGAAATAATCAAGAAATCCACCCAAACCTTGGAGCAATACTTAACCAAAATAATGGAATGAAATCTGAGACTTATTAAATAAGTGAGATTATTGAAACTTTAGTAGCTATAGGATATTCCGATTGTCAGTAACTATATGCTATTTAGTGCTGGGACGATTAATCGGTTAACTGAAAGTGCACTAAACGTTTAGAAATTTGCTAACCGGCTAACCGATACCACTATTTAAAATAAACAAAACAATTTTTGGAAAATATGCCGCCCTTTTTTTCTAGACTAATTTTTGGCCGCATTGGTTATTAAACAATCATTTCGGGATTTTGTATTGGTACTTTCTGATTGAAAATGTATACATGTTGTTACATTTGCCTTCTATATCTAGTTTGAGTGGCCGTCGAGTGCAAACTTTCGGTTATCCGGTGAACCGACCGTGAAAGTGTCGGTTAAACGGTTAGCGAACAAACCGGTAACTCCCGGCACTAATACAATCATCCTAGCATAAGACACTAGGTGCATGTAGACACAACGTAGTCATTGTATGTAGAATATTCATTATGAAATAGCGCCATCTGTTGTTGGTCTTTGACATCAGTGACGATTGGTAGTTCAATGACAATTCAAAAATGCCCGTTTCAATTTTGTTTTCAAAATTTAGTAATTTATGTTGAAACAGTCCAAATAGAAATGTTGGGGACACATGAAACACTAACAAGGTACCATGCAAAGGCGACCATCTGTCGAATATAATTTGGGATTTTTCTCTTTTAATAATTTACTGTCTACTTTTGTACACATTTCAAAATTGTTTTTCCATAATTTATTTTGTATGTTGCAATGTGGAAATAAATGTGTAGTTGAATTGAACTGTAAAGAACAATTATCATTAGTGTGAGATGAAACAAACTTCGAAGCTGGCTCGTGCTCGCTACTCTTACTTTGATATAACCGGTCTTTTCCCCCAGATAATTATGTTATTGCACCTTTACATGATTAAGTTTCATACAATCAGATCGTCTGAACTCTCTTGGGCATTTATGAATGAATTATAACATTCAAATTATTTCAGACAGTAGCAATTGATGAGGCGGGTTTCCTAATCCCTACCAAGCCAAAAATATTAATTTTAATTCTCCAAATCACATTAATAATTTTATTTTGGGAAAGGGGATATCTCCAATGTATTTGCCCAACATAATAATATTGTAAATGTAATTGCAGGTGTAAATCTTCAGAATATCAACAATAGATGGCAATAGTACACTATTTGTTTTAATTAACTTTGCAAAAAGATTTAAATTACTAAGAATGTGTGTTTTTGATGACGTCAGCTCAGTGAGGCCATGAAATGACCTTCAATTGACGGGCATGGATTTGTTTTTTCAACAATTGAGTACGAGCAATTTAAACATTCTGCTGAAAATATATAATAAAAAAATGAAATGTAACTAAATTCAAAAATATTTTGATGTGGCTTCAAGTATTTTATTTTTATAATTTTTTTTTTTTAATTTAACAAACAAATTAACTGCCCCTTTAAAGAAATTATAAGTGCCAAACGCTGACAATAAAATATAAATTCAAACAAAGATTACTTGATCGTCTGGACCTATTTTGACAGGTTCTTATCTCCGTTAAACAGACGGTTATTTGTCATGCCCTCACTAAGCGTCGAAGTATCGCAAGTATTTGTGTAATATAATTGTTAATTTGGTAGCAAGTCTTCAATTTAGTTGGTATCGCTGCTGCTTAAATCGACCTGAAAACGTACTCTGATATATATCTTAATTATTGAATCTCAGAAGGTTAAACAATATATATATAATTATATATATATATATATATATATATATATATATATATATATATATATATATATATATATATATATATATATATAATTATATAAATTATTAAAACAATTAATAATTACCAAAACAAAACGTGGCGCGGGTTCTTTGTCGTGTGCGGGCGTCTTTGCCGCACCATTATCGAACAATTGAGCATTTTCGATTTGAACGTTTACGCCATTGTTACACTTTTTAAATGTTTTAAACAAATAATCACTTTTTGAAATACCTCATTGCAGCAATACAAACACAATTGTTGACTTGTTGAAACAAAATTTTAAATAATGTATGATATACTAGTGGTGTACTTATAATTACTCAAGCGTTGTATTGTTAAATAGTATCGTTGATAGATGTAATAGAACTACGATGTTTCTTCACCTTCACCTTCACCTATCCCATAACCCCGGAGGGTCGTTGGGGCACCACAGACGATCATCATGTGGTGTGTCTTGGGCAATTAAACCTGGCGGCGCCCATCCCTCTCCAGGTTGGATGCAGTTTAAAGTCGTACCCAGGACCATTTTACGTGCATTACACAACACAGGTATTTCTGCAACATTATCATGGTTCACTTGACGGTTTAGGAACTCTAATCTGCAAAATTATCTTAACCCTAAGAAACCCTTCCTGTGTCAATCTCTTACGATGACGCTCTTACGACGTAACGCTTCAGACCTGCGTATCGGCTTTTTTTTCTCCTTACTGTTTATTCTTTTTTCTGCATATGGTAAATTTAATTTGGTTCCAATAACCGCGTACACATGTATCACATATTTAACTGGTTGGCCAAATAAATGAATAAATAAATTAAATTAAATTAAATTAAATTAAATTAAATTAAATTAAATTAAATTAAATTAAATACAATTAAATACAATTAAATAAAATTAAATTAAATAAAATTAAATTAAATTAAATTAAATTAAATTAAATTAAATTAAATTAAATTAAATTAAATTAAATTAAATTAAATTAAATTAAATTAAATTAAATTAAATTAAATTAAATTAAATTAAATTAAATTAAATTAAATTAAATTAACCGACTTATTACCAGAGACCTTTTGGGGGCATAAGGCTACTGCAAACACAAGTTTCGTCAAGTTTGGTTTAAGGGAGAATATCGTCATGATCAATCGGGCATGGAATCAGCGTGCTAGTTTTAGATTAACTCAATGACTGAAAATAATACCCCCACATGATAAGGTCATAGCACCGTTGCTGCTGCATAAATGAGCCAGTATTTTTCAGTCACTGTGTGCATCTTAAACTAGGACACCGATTCCATGCTGTGTTGAAAGAAAAATGCTCTGATCGTGACGATAGTGTCCCATTAAATGACGAACATAGAGAACCAACGTACCGTATGCGTATATTGAGATATTTTTATCAAATCAACCAAACCATTACTGGCGTTGCATAACGGAACAATAAAGAATACTGACTTTGTAATAATCATGATTTGCAAATTGGTCAAACACAGATTGAAGGATAGAGGTAAGGTTAAACACCAATGAGACATTTACACGACATCAACAAGTCATATATTATAGGTTTCCCCGGTCAATTTCGACAAATAAGCAGCTAATTTCAATTTCATTTACTCATATTAAAGCGATTTCGCCTCTCCAGTTGTTACTGCGTTTCGAATTAAGAATTCAATCATTCAATTTCATTTTCAGGCATGCGAATGCATTTAGCATTATATTATTTAGTAACGCACATTCGTCATCCAATTTAGCAGAGTTGGTTCGACTGGAGATTTTCACTAAAATGTTATTTTCATTTTCGTATAACGGGCAATTAATTTCGCAAAATGAGAATTCAAAAATACGCGAAACAAATGCAAACAAATAGATTAATTGTACAAGACAACCGAATACGTTTCATATATTTACTTTAATTCAAACTTAATTTTGTTTTTCTTTATTCATGTGCGTTGCTCGTACACTGTATATAGGGCTTATCAGTTGTTTATTCTCTGATTAGATGTGTTTTTGAAACATTTATGTTAAATTGAACTGTTTCATTATTCTGATGATGTTTTATGATTTTTTTTTCCTGGTTTCTTATTGTCCTTTAAAAATCTATAGGAAACTAAAGTTAAACGAAGTTTAACAAAGCGTCAATTACGTTGCACAAATTCCACAAAATAATGCCTGCCCAATAATGAATTTGAATGACCAAATACGCACCGCGAAAAGCTCCTGTGAATTTGAATGCTGTTCGAGTGGATTGTTAAATTGGATGGTTATTTTGTTTAAATCGCATGACGCAAGAGTACTATTGCCTACTTATAAAACGAAATTGAATAATGATTTTGAGCAGCATTCAATTTCGCGCAAAACAGAATGACGCGGTGTTTAAATTGGCTGCTTATTTGCAGAAATTGATTGGGTAAACCTACATACAAAATAAAATATAATAAATAAATAATTTCTTCTCAAATGTCTATTAATACCTATGACAGCAGCTCATTGCAATTACACGAGTGCACTGATAGAGGCATTTAACGAGTTAAGACCGGTTAAACTTTGAGACTTTTCCTGTTTTACAGAAATACCAACCAAATTGCAGACTTGATAATTTAAATAAAAATGCTATTAGTTCAGTCCTTTTAAAACTTGAAATTGTTAACAGTGAAATTTGTGATATAGGCTGTAAAAGTTCATATGCACTACTGGTAATTTTAAAGTCGAAACCAAAATTATTTAATGTTCTCAATTTTCCCCTTAAATCATGTTTTGATTGGAGGTGTCTTTTTGTGGAAAAAGAGATAATATTTTAGAGATAAGTAAAATTGCAAATCAGATTCAGATTTCCGACACTAAAAATATGGAATTCAAAACGGCACGGTTGGATGAAATGTACTATCCACCATGGTTAAGAACACATGCCAACACTGCACGATACTGGTTTTTGAACACACAGTTTTTTCTCTCAAATAATGTTTGCTATTCGAGACGTATGGCTGCAAATACCTATTACCAGTAATGCATATGTGCTTTTAAAATCGTTGTAATAATTATTTATGGAGTAATTGGAGTAATAAAAATAAAAATATAAAAAAATAAAAATGGGGAATTATTTATGCATGGTCTGTTAATGTACGCACGCTACCCATTAGAAAACAAAACCAACTTACACAGTTGTTTTATTATTATTGTTGTTGTTGTTGTTGTTGTTGTTGTTGTTGATGTTGATGTTGATGTTGATGTTGATGTTGATGTTGATGTTGATGTTGATGTTGATGTTGATGTTGATGTTGATGTTGATGATTTGTGTTCTGATGGCTGAGTCGTCAGAGTGTGTGGGTTCGAAGCCTTGCCGCGACTGTGGTGCTTGTGTCCTTGATCAAGACACTTTACCATAATTGCTGCGAGGGCCGAATTGAACTCAGCCACTGGGGATGTACAAGCCAGTGCATGCTTAGTGCCTGTCCCAAGCCCGGATAAATGGGAGGGTTGCGTCAGGAAGGGCATCCGGCGTAAAACCTATGCCAAATCAAATATGCGGATCATGATCCGCTGTGGCTACCCTTAACGGGAACAGCCGAAAGAGGACAACGACAATCGATAACAAGGCAATATATGGATGGAAATAATTGGGGGAGGTCATATAATAATGTGCTTGCGTGCGTAATGAAGTGCATGACGTCACTAGATGAGTGTGACTGACATTTATCACACGTAAACACATCATTGTTAGTGTATCTCTACATTGTATATCACCAACATAGTTTGATGTCGTGATCTTCATTGAATAACACGAAGGGAAAATTTGGCCACACCGCAATAGACTTGCTTACT
This sequence comes from Zoroaster sp. YZ-2022, assembly GCA_029582265.1. NCBI lineage: Eukaryota > Metazoa > Echinodermata > Asteroidea > Forcipulatida > Zoroasteridae > Zoroaster > Zoroaster sp. YZ-2022. Next base: position 34,803,068 of record CM055817.1, on the reverse strand, counting down.
TGTTGAAATTACTGAGTTCTTGAAAATTCTTCAGAGAAGTAAAAACAAATATTTTTGGATTTATTTATTTTTATTATTATTATTTCCACACACATGTCACCGTTTTTACGAATGGACAATTTCGACCAAAACAAATAAAAATAGTTTAGTTTTTTTTCGACATTAATTATAATTACATTATTTAGCACTAATACACAATCTGCGTATTCACGAAGGGAAAATTACTTTCACCTTCATAACGCAAAATATTTATCAATATTGTGGAAAAGGATTTCAAACTTTCCAGACCGATTCGTTACAACGTAATTACTTAATTAAAACAACAGTCTCTTCAATAACCAAAAACGGTTTATTGTCCCTTCGTGAAAGCAATTTGCAAATTGTCCTAAAACGAAAATGTTCACTTGTAGCGTGCGTATAATACCAAAATTTACACTGGTTCACTTGTTAACGTAATAATTCTGCAAGGTTTTGTGTGAACAATTTTGTAAAACTGGCTTTTTCGGTTTTGAAGAGAGACCTTTCAGTTGTATGAAGACAAAGGTTTTAAAATATTGCAATATTTGGATGTAAAAATGTGACCTGCTCTGTGAAAATGAGTAACAAGTCGCAAATTTGACAAATTTAGATGTCTGTGTGGCTGGAAAGAGTACATCATCAGCTTTAATTTGGTATATGTTAGAGGTGTGTCATGTATTGCATTATGGAGTTAATTTCTAATAAGAATTTGCATAATTAACACAATCGAATTATTAGGAAAACGAGCTTCAAAAGGAAAACAAATGACAGAAATTAAACAGCCTACTCAAAAAAAGTCGTTGATTTTAATATTTTATTGATTTATATAAATATATTATGAAAATTTAGATCCTAATGATGTCAACAAACATGAAAACCCAAAATCAGATTTTCAAAACTGCCCATTACGTGTAAACGCATGGTGTGATAATCGGCCTGACCTACTTGGATGACCCTGTCGTCTTTGACCTTACTAGGCCTAACCAATGAAGGAATACAAAGGTTTTCAAAATATTGCAATTATTAGTGTTATAACGTGGATATTAATAAGTCTTCAATTTAACAGGTATTGCTGAATGATTAACTTGGTTCAATGGAACCATTGATTTAATTTTGCCCTACACCGACGTGTGTATAGCACAATGGAACTACACGTACGAGAAAAGTCAAAATGTGTGTGCTCAGGCGGATGCGTCATAATTGAGCTGTTTCACACATCAATGACTGTGGCGTTTGATCGTGACAATAGAGCAGCGTGTTTAGTTGTCCAACTCCCTGTGCGGTTAATGAACCATGAAGTCTCAGTTTCTCACAATAGATCTATTTTTCACTAGAAAGCCATCCACGGGTTGAAAAAGGCTAGGATATTTCCAAGGGAGAGCTTGGCAGCCGAGTCTATTTTATATATATTTTCTAAAAAGAACCAGTTTAGAAAACCAACAAGTTTATATTCGTTCTTGAAAAAAAGTAATAATAATAATACGCGGCACTAGAAATTACTCAAATTCGTTCAAAAACAAATATATAACAATTTAAAAATAAAATTTAGTTTTCGTCCTGCCATTTTGTTTGATACTTGTCATGTGACAATCTCAACGCTACGCAAAAGCCCCGGTTAGTTTAGATAAACCCTTTGATTCATCGCGAACTTTTAACATTCAAATGTACATAAATATTGTTTACTGACCCAATCAAATTAGGGTTTCTTTTTTTCTATATTTTGGCGTTCAATATTACTTTTCAAGCAATCATTATTTCTTTGTTGTCCTTCACAACTGCTTTTAGCGAGTTCTATTTCTTTAATTGACAATCATCTATGTGAAGAGGATTTTTTGGAATTTTTTTTTTCTTCTGTTTTAATTTTCGCTTTCGTTCATGGGCAATCAATTTCATCTTCAGAGTATTCTAACGTGCCCTTGGCAAATTTTGTTGAGTTTTCCCGAAGAATTGTTTGTGATTTATTACAGTCACTCGGGTCTATATTTTCTGTTTTTCTTTTGTTTCGCTATACAAGTTACAACCAAAACCAAATCCAAAAACTTTAACGAGAACGAATAAACAAGTTTTAAAATTGGCCGGGAAAACTATATTATTATTATTTTTTGTGATTACACAACAAGCCACTTTTTCTGTAACATAGCTTGGTGTAAAGGTCGCTGATATTAACGGCGTGTTCCAAGTCCAGCTAGTTAAATTTCGTGTGTATTTACAAGACAAATTCAGTTCATCATGCACAGCACGAAGCGGTGCAAACTGTAGCAGGCGTTTGCTCCACGAATTTAAGAAAAAATATATTGGGAATTAGACTGTTGCAAAACTATTTTGAGTTAAAAAGTAAAACATGGATAACATCGGATTCAAAAGCTCAGCCGGAGGGGAAATCGATGTCGTTTTCGTTCCAAGCACATTCGAGGATTCAAAATGTAAGAGGACATCGGAAGTATCCGCTGATAACAGGTCAGCTGAAGGCGTCAAACTCGATCGAACGATCAGCCTATTGAACGGGGTGACCATCATTGTCGGCACAATCATCGGCTCCGGTATATTCATCTCTCCCATTACTGTCCTCTCCAACAGCGGGTCGGTGGGTGTCTCCATCATCGTCTGGGCCGCCTGCGGGATGCTCTCCCTCGCCGGGGCGCTGTGCTACGCGGAGCTCGGCACCAGCATCACCAAGTCCGGTGGGGACTTCACCTACATCAAGACGGCGTTCGGTGCCGTGCCGGGGTTCATGTATCTCTGGGTGACTATTATGGTCTCGCTGCCGTGTCAACAGGCGATCGTGTCCCTAACCTTCGCAGACTATGTGTCGCTGCCATTTTTCACCGAGAAGGAATGTCCACCTCCAAGCGAGCTTCGTGCTATTCTCGCTGCGTTTTGCATGGGTAAGTATTTATATATATATTTTTCAGTTCCATATTTAGTAGTTGTTGTCAATTGTTATTATGGAGTTGAATATGGACAATATTATGTGGAACAATATGTAGTTTAAACACCAATTTGTTGGCAATTTCTTCAAATAATATTATTTATTTGACTTTCTCTCATAAATTTAAGCCAATTACGCTATTTAAGCCAAATATGGTGATATAAAACAAACCTTGATATATTGCAGACTGAGGTGTTATCAAACATAAACAAATTAATTAATTACTCGTTATTATGTTCAACTTCATGAGGCGAAATCTCCCTGTTGGAATGATTAATACGACCAATCTCAATGCACTTTTCGTATTTTCTCGTTAATACTACAATGGAATAAGATGCAACTTTCACAGAATGGTTTCAGGAAAATTTAAAAAAAAATGTTTTAAATTAATTAATTGTTGGTAGCTTCTGAAACGACTTGAATTCAACATTGCCTAACTACATCCAGAAAAAAAGGCCCTAAGTGTTTATTTACTTTGTCCCCTTCGTATAATACAGTCAACAAGAATCATTCGCTAAACTGCATTAACTCTCTTGGCTTATTTGAACATGTTGGATTTCTTTTAGTAGTATTATGTTTACATGAAAGGTGATTTGAAGGTTATGTGTACATGGAGATGTTACCTATTATAAACAGATGCCCCTATTCTGTTCACATTGATAAGTTGCCTTTAGAACGTTCTGATTGGCCGCCTGCGTTATTATATTCTTCAGGGAAGATAACGTTCCCGTTAATCACACTCGTGGTGGTAGCCAGCTGTGAAGCATCCCATACAACAGAGCGCTCAGGGGCGCTTACAATAAAGCACAGGCCACTTGTAAATTTGAACTGGTATACTGGAACGAAATTATAGATTTCTCTTATCAAATACTTGACAAGTCAAATGCGTTGTTGGTCATACCCTGTGCTTCGTTGGTGCTTCTTTGTCTGGTGTGTTAGTTTATCGTTCAATTGTATATAGATAGTTTGTTGTTATCAATGTGATAGCCTATTATTCTTCTGTTACAGTATTGGTATGTATATGCATGGTATATGGCAGTAGTTTCCTGCCTTGCAATCCACCCGTGCGCTTCTCTGTCCGTATGCCTGCATGATCGACTGTCTTTCTGTTCCTTGTTTATATTTTTAGGCACAATATTCGTTTCTTTAGACGTAATTTATGTATTTGTTTTTATTAATTTCAATCTATGCAGTTTTAAGTTGTTTTATTTGATTAAATTCAATAGAAATGTTTACTCATTGTAAAGTTATAAATTGTTTATGACATCCTCTTCAAACATCTCAAGGTCAAACTTTTCCAAGCTTGGGTTGTTTATATATATATATATATATATATATATATATATAAACAACCCTAGCTTGGAAAAGTATATATATATATATATATATATATATATATATATATATATATATATATATATATATATATATATATATATATATAAACAACCCAAGCTTGGAAAAGTTTGACCTTGAGATGTTTGAAGAGGATGTCATAAACAATTTATAACTTTACAATGAGTAAACATTTCTATTGAATTTAATCAAATAAAACAACTTAAAACTGCATAGATTGAAATTAATAAAAACAAATACATAAATTACGTCTAAAGAAACGAATATTGTGCCTAAAAAAAAAATATATATATATATATATATATATAACGCGTAGCGAGCAAAGAAAAATTGGCTGATGCCGGACTCGAACCCGCGACCTCTCGATTACCGTACGAGCGCTCTACCAACTGAGCTAACCAGCCCCTATGTTGGTGGGCGGTCCACTTATGTCAATTATCTATTGCTCTATGGGGCCAGGACAGAGGCCAAACCATATCTGCCGAGTAGCCAGGGATCAAGTCCCGGTCAGATGCAAACAACCTGGGTAACGGCAGTAGCGGGGATCACACAACTTGGGACACAAGCCTTTTACGTAGTAAAATGCCTTAACAAAGTTAAGCCCTTTTTTGTACTTTTGCATATTAATTATTTAACCAGTAAAAATTTTCACGTTTTAATAAATGTGATGTAATTACTCCATGTAATTGGCCAAGTCACAAAACGCGTTGTTTTTAAACTGAGGTCTCTCGTTGTTTGTATTTTATCGACAGTAACGCTAACGCTCATCAATGGTTTCAGTGTGCGCTGGGCTACACGGGTCCAAGACGTCTTCACACTTGGCAAGGTCCTGGGATTAATTCTTATCATCATCATGGGTATCATTGAACTCGTCAAAGGTACACCACAGTTTAGAAAACTTGGTAACATTAATTCAAATTAATATACATCGCCACCAACGGCGGCTGGTTATGGCAATCACCATCCCTCACAACGCAATCACCATCGGTGATTAGTAGGGTTTCCCTTATTGAAAAACTGATCCGACCAGCACGATCGTTTTGTAGAAAAAAAATGCATCACCAATTGGCAGTAACATTAATTCAAATCAATACACACCGCCACCAACGGCAGCTGGTTATGGCGGTAAACCCAAAAGTCCCTCACAAAGCAATCACCATCGGTGATTGGCTGGGTTTCCCTTATTGAAAAACTGATCCGACCAGCACGATCGTTTTGTAGAAAACAAAATGCATCACCAATTGGCAGTAACATTAATTCAAAGCAATACACACCGCCACCAACGGCGGCTGGTTATGGTGGTAAACCTAAAAGTCCCTGACAACGCAATCGCCATCGCTGATTGGCTGGGTTTCCCTCATTGAAAAACTGCAGATAAGAAACTAATTGCGCCCTCAGCTTCAATATTCAGTGTTCCCCTAAAACCGCATGATTTCGATTTACCACTTCTAGGTACCACAAACAGTTTCCACAACAGCTTCCATACAGTACCAGGACTGTCACTTTCTGCTTCTGGGATAGCACAGGCAATTTACGGTGGACTCTTTGCATATGGTGGATGGTAAGAGGTTTTCAAGCCCAAATAAATCATTATGTGACTTTGTTGCACAACGCAACTCATGATAGCTTGTGCAACAACAAATTTGTCGCGTATTCTGTTTACTCTCGTTGTATTGTGTATATCTCCCAAAACATGTTCCGTGTAATGGACGTCCCAAAGTTGACAAAACGTGCATGACTGCATTATTACATTATCAATTTATCACATCCTAACACAGGAATGAAATGAACTAAAAAATGAATGTTTGGCATCATCAGAAAGCCCATTAAATTTAAGTTGATATCCATATCTCAAAATGTGAAATTTGGGGGACATTCCTCATTTTGATGAAGCGGGTCACATTTGTACACGTTTGAGATAACAAAATATTTATTATCAGAAAGCTCCACTCAGAGGGATGATAACAGGAATGATATTGTCCTAATTAACAAGGAGAATAAAATAATCTGAAGCGTAACATTATTATTATTAAATTTCTTTTCCCATTGCAATTTTTACAGGAATTTTCTGAATTTTCTGACGGAGGAACTGAAACAACCTAACAGGTAAGAAAACAGCTGAGTGCGATTTATAATTGTAGGTGATAGGCTATTTGTGCAGTTTTCCAAGTGAATATTACCATTCGTGCATTCATTGGGTCTTAATTTGTAAGCATTCTTATCACATGCATTAACTTGTTTTGTTTTAATAATTCCCTGAAGAAGATACATAAAAAGATCACGCACATAAGGGGTCATGAATAAGTACCGGTATACCAGTGTGTTTTGTACTTTTCAAAACTGTAATAATTAAATTGACTTCGATTCACCCACCATAAGTTAGAGTACATGTTACCATTTAAATTTGATGAAACACGCATGCGCGTTCCATTCAAATTAAAATATTAAGTGTATGGGGGGCACAAACATGTTAGGCCAAATTGCATTTTTTTTTAATTCAGAAAACACGATTGAAGGTTTGGACCATATTCAACGATCAGGTTTCTGATCAAGTGGAAATAGGAATATGCACTTATTTCTCATGCACTTTTCACCATCAATGCATGTCATTGGCGTTTATCTGATGTGTACATCATCTAGAGAGTATAACATTACATCATTAATATGCGTTGACAAAATATATATTTTTATTTCCTATGTTGAAAGAAAATCAAAATGTACAAGTATGCTCTCTGTAAACAATCCTTTCAACCATCCAATGTTCTATGTAATGATGTGACCTGCCCCAGGGTAAAGGGGTTTGTTCTAGATACAATACAATACAATACAATACAATATTATGCCCAATACACGTTTGTGCTCCAAATACTCGACATTATGCCTGTATTATGGTACAATAAAGAAAACCATGAGCAGTTTTGAATAACACGAGCGTGGTTTTTATTTTCATCATTGACAAGGAATTTGCCCCTTGCCATCCTAATTGGCTTGCCTATTGTGACATCCATATATATCCTGGCCAATGTGAGCTATCTGGCTGTTCTCAGTCCACAGGAGATGCTCATCTCGGATGCCGTCGCGCTGGTAAGTCAACAGCCACCCCTGGAACATAATTAGTTTCGATCCAAACAAGTAGACCTATTCCATTATTGTTCTCACTGGCCTTGGCCCAATTTCATAAAGCTGTTAAACCGGAATTATTGCTATGTAAATTTATCTTCTGAGCAACATTTAACCGCTAGAAGCAGTATACAAATAATATATACAAATGTATAATATATACAAATATATAATATATATACATATATATAATATATACAAATATATAATATATACAAATATATAATATATACAAATATATAATATATATACATATATATAATATATACAAATATATAATATATACAAATATATAATATATATACATATATATAATATATACAAATATATAATATATATACAAATATATAATATATACAAATATATAATATATATATATATATAATATATACAAATATATAATATATATACATATATATAATATATACAAATATATAATATATATACATATATATAATATATACAAATATATAATATATACAAATATATAATATATATACGTATATATAATATATACAAATATATAATATATACAAATATATAATATATATACGTATATATAATATATACAAATATATAATATATATACAAATATATAATATATACAAATATATAATATATATACATATATATAATATATACAAATAATTGCCAAATTAGCTGGTGACCTATTTTTGCCAATGGTAACTTTTCTCTGCTCAGCAAATTTGTGGTTTAAGGGCATCAGACGTAAATAAATAATAATAATAATAATAATAATGAACATTTGTAATGCGCCTGTATCCGTCAAAAGAGACGCTCATGGCGCAGTGACACATTAGAGTAAACAATAAAACAAAATACATGGTAAGAACAATGCAATATAAAATTACAAGGAACAATGATTGTAAAAAGGCTGACTGGCCCTGGTCAGGATATGCTAGACAAAGACGATATTCTGACAACAAGGAAAAACCCTGCATACACAACCATGCAAACAAGGTTGATTTGCAAAAAAATATAAAAATATAAACACCGTAGCGATACTGTTGACATATTGAACATAAACGTACGTCGTGATGGATGCGTAATCAGAATGTGGGTTTTAATGCAGTCCTGGCCAGGATCGTTATACCTCTGTGTTTGACCAAGGAACCGTAACCATAATTGCTTCCCTCCACCCAGAAGTATGATATATAGAATTGAGAGTGATATTGTGTTTGATTAACATTTCTTCACTCGTTATGATGGACAAGCAACATCCTCTCATTTTGTGTCACTATTCCCGATCCCCACTTCTGTTTCAGTTTCTCCATCCACAAGCGCCCATCCCATCTGGGTTGCGCCATGGTCCTACATCTGTCAAGGAGGTTACTTTGATAACTATTATGGGATCGGAATTAAACATGTCTAGATTGTGTATTATAACTGTATTTGTGTTAATACCTAAGCGGGATTAGAAGCTGCGACTTTCATCTAACCATGTTTTTCATCTTTCATGTTAGCGGTCTCCCAAAACAATCAAAATGTTTGATACTCTGGGTGTGATAGTCAAAAGTCATTGAAGACATGTATGTCATGTAGCCAGAGATCACGCCCCCAAGTTAACTGGAGAAGCGGCAAATCGGAAGCGTTGTTAAATACTTGCCTTGATTTGTTGACAGACATTTGGTGAGAAAACCCTGGGTGTGGCGTCCGTGATCATACCCATATCCGTCGCCCTGTCCACGTTCGGTGGAGTTAACGGGCTGCTGTTGGCGAGCTCTCGGTGAGACATCGTTCCTATATCTTAATCGTGCGGCAGTCTTGCCAGATTCCCATTAAGCAAGTACTGATGAGCCGATTCTCAGTGTATAAAAACGAGTAGTGTGTTCTTTTAATAGTGAAATCTGAAACCATTTTTTAACCTCCTCTAAACACTTGTGGGCAAGGGGGAAATCCGACCTGAAAGTAAATGATTTTTAGAAATGAGTGATGATTACGTAAAAATAAGATTTGAGTTTTGTAAGTAGACATGATTCTCTATACTGGGATTGGGTGTGGTCTGGAAATTCGTTAGTCAAGTAAATCGATGGGATCTCTTAAAAATTAAATCTGTTATTATTTTACTAATTCTAGATTTGCAAAAGGGTAACAGCTAAACACTATGATATGATGGTGCCTAGCACCCGCAGCGACCTTGTCAGTGGTAATGGTAACATTTTTGCTGAGAAAAACAAACTAACTTACAAAGATACTTTTTTTGAAATACCACACCTCATACGCGCAAGCCGATTTGTGTAATACATGCTGTTATATAGTCAATCAAAATACATACAAAACTTACCTTAGTTCCCCAGCTGAACCACATTGAACAACAATAACCCATGTTTTTATATTATTTCATGTGTCCAGTTTAATAAGAAAAACTGCGTATTTTGTGCGACTAACGTTTATTTGAGAAGTAGTCTATGACGCCTTCTATTTTTTTTCCATATCAATAACACAGACTTAACTATTCTGGTGCCAGGGATGAGAACCTACCACAGATGTTAGGTATGATCCACGTACAACAGAGAACACCTCTGCCAGCTCTCATGTTTACGGTAAAGTATTTCCAGCTCATTCGCCTCCAGAGCTACCTGCCGGTATTTCATCATCATACTGGGGCCCAATTTTATGGACCTGCTTAGCATAGAATTTCGCTCTCCAATCATTATTATTCTGTAATGTTGCCCTTGAGCCATTTCATGCAAATGATTTCATCTGAGATACTGTCAATACAAATAAATAAATAAATAATATTTGTAGCTTTGCATGGTGGAAAGGAAAAGTAAAGACTGTTTGCGGTGACACCGTGTTAGATTCAACTCGACGTTTCGATCATCAGAGCATACTGATCGAAACGTAGAGTTGTAACTCCAGTTCTTTTCAGAACTAATTACTACTCAAATGAGAATTTCACATGGGTAATAATATAATGCGCCTTGAGCACCAGTTTGGTAGATACGTGCGCTATATAAGTCCACATTATTATTATTATTATTGTTGTTGTTGTTGTTGTTGTTGTTGTTGTTGTTGTTGTTGTTGTTGTTGTTGTTGTTGTTGTTGTTATTATTATTATGGTGTCATCGCAAACAGTCTTAAATAACTGTATTTAAATAAATATGAACAATTAAAAATGGATTACAAAAAGAGTATTTACATTTGAACGAAAGCAAACATTTTAATTATTTTTTGCTAGTAACACAAAATAAAATCACGTGAAACATTGGTTTATATACATCTATCGTTCATTTAAGCCACAACCCTTCTCAGTGTGCATTCCCAAGACATGTGTACGTATATTAATGTGTAATCCCTATTGTGTCCGGTCCCAGGACCAGTTAAACCTGACTCTGCTTGTTTGTACCCTTTTCTTTTGTGTTCATTTCACACTTGACTTACTTCTGCTCACTGTTGCGTTTATGTATGAATATATGTTCCGTCCCATTTTGCCTTTGAGAAAGAAATTTCTAGATTCGAAACGTATAGTCAATAACCATTATTTTGCATTTATACTTCAGGTCCTTTAGGTTGGTATGCAGTTTGTAACAGTTAATTCTCTATTTATTTATGCGAGACATTGGAAAGCTCTGGACTTGCCTTTAACGTATAATAATAATAATAATAATAATAATGTGTGGATTTATATAGCGCACGTATCCACCAACTAAGTGGTGCTCAAGGCGCATTATATTATTATCCCTGCTCATAAGGCTCATAAGGCTCATAAATCATTCCTGAAACCATCTCAGCTCCCTGGGGAGTATACAGCTCAATTGCTGCCATTTCTAGCGCACATAGAGCAAACCAACTCTGCCTTCACAGGTACCCATTTAACCCCTGGGTGGAGAGAAGCAATTATGATTAAGTGTCTTGCTCAAGGACACAAGTGTCACGGCCGTGATTCGAACCCACATTCTGTTGCTAACACCAGAACTTGAATCCGGTAAGCTAGACCGCTCGGCCACGACACCTCATATGTGTTGTAAAGACACCAAATGTTATTATCAAAGTCAATTTTTGCCTCAAGAATCGCTTGTGAACCTACAAATCAAGGAATTTATGTTTTATTTATGTCTTATTTAACCTGAGGAGACCTTTCAGTGAAACACTGTTTTTCAAAGGTGCCCAGGAAACCTGTAAACAAGGGTGCTTGCTGTGTGAACCAGAAACACCGGGGTAAACCCCCACGATAAGTGTTCTGTGTTCGTGTACGTGCATTACACGGGACTTATGGTTAAGTGACTTGCTTTAGGGACACAAGAGTCAAAACCAGCCAGGATTCAAACCCCACATTCTGACAACACCTTGAGTACGATGCACTAGACCACTCGGCCACGACACTCCATAGGTTAAATTGCACAGTCCTCAAGCTTTGGAACCGGAAGTAGCGAAAGGAATGTGCGTACTACCAGAGGGCACATGTATCAAATCTCGAAAAGGATACTCCTGATCACTCACTCGATAATGTTCATTTGTATTTACATCTGCAGATTTTATATTTATTGTTTAATTCCAGTGTTTTGTGTCATTGATGTATCTCTTCGCGAGTGACATCGGACAGCTTCTTAACTACTTCAGTTTTGTGACTTGGACGAGCATTGGCATCTCAATATCCGGCATGTTATTCATGCGATGGAGTAAGCCAGACTTGGTCAGACCAATAAAGGTAACACGGAGGGTGAATTTGCACAATTCGTCCCTAATTTGCCATTGTGACCAATCCCGAATTAAGTTGGCATATTGACCAATGCGGTATTGGTCATTTTGTCAAATTACAAAAATAGCCAGTTAGAGCATTCGTCAATTGAATGCATGCTTTATTTCCAAAACTATAAGGAATACATGCATATGGATTAGATACAATGGTAGGTCTCTTCCTGAATGTACTAATGGGCGGGAAAACTTAAAATTGAAAAAAAGTCGGATTGGTCTCTATGGCAAATTAGGGACGAATTATGCCTTTTTAAAAGAAAATACAACCTACCTATAACCAAAATTCATTTTGTTATAGGTAGTTCTGTTAATATTACTAATATTTCAAGAAGATAATTAAGGAGATAATGACATTCACCTTCAAATTAATTCCACAAATTTCGCCCCTCTAGTCAGTATAGCATTCTATCCAGCATTTAAAAAACCAAAAATATAAACAAAAAAACCATAAATAAATATTTAAAAAAATAATAAATAAAAACTTAAATTAAGATACAGTGTTATTCATTAAATATATTTTATATGAAAGACCATCAGGCAAAGTGATTTCTGGTACGTGCACCTGATTATATTGGGGGAAATGTCACCATAACACGCATTTATAATTCTTATTTTCTGAATCCTAAGAATACTAAAACCTTATCCATTGGTAGGTTTCACGGTATACGTACTTTATGTTTATAATGAGGAGTATAACATGGATTTCAGTGTTTAGCAAAGTGCCTGCTGTGGAATCACACTAGGGCTCTCAATGACACACCAAATGTATTACAACATATGGTGATATGGTGTAAAGACAAATGGATGCTGCCTATTTGATCCTAGAATTATGAACTCTTAGGGGCGGAGTCAGGGTTGGAAAAAAGAGGAGGCGCACGATAATAAAGTGCGGCACAAATCCAAAAGCGGGAGGGCAAAGGATAGATTGATTTTAAAATAGATGGTAAATTTTGAATTTGTGTACATTGTTGATTGTCAAAAATGGGGGTACACGCCCCCTTTGACCCTCCTGATTGCTACTGTAAGTTATGTATTTTTGGTTCAACTATTTGGTTTTGGAGCGAGTGAAACATTTGTCTATTCACGGTGGTCTTTTCTGCGCTCAGTAAAAGTTTTCATGGTATTTTTTTCCCTGGCACCTAGATACCCTGGATTTTCCCCGTGACTTTCGTTCTCGTCTGTGTGTTTCTCGTGGTATTTGGAGCTATCGGTCAACCCATTGATACACTCATTGGCTTTGCTATCTCACTGAGTGGTATCCCTGTTTACTTTGTCGGTATCTACTGGGAAAACAAACCCAGATGGCTGTTGGATTCCATAGGTAAGAAACCAGAAAATGCATTCGCCAGTTTTAACAGTTAAAGGCACAATATTGTCAGGATCAACGGGGCATGGAATCGGAATGCCAGTTTTATATTAACAGTTTTATATTAAAATAACACCCCACATGATAAGGTCATATTATCGTTGCTGATGCATAAACGAGCGAGTAATGTTCAGTCACTGTGTTCATCTTAAAATACGGCACCTATCCCATGCCCCGTTGAAAGTCTGCTCTGATCGTGACGAGATTGTCCCTTTAAGCCTACACGGACCTGCTTGCTGTTAAATACTCACTGTTTATCTTTTAGGAATGTTCAATCATTAATTATTATTCATTCTATCTGATCTGCTGGAGTTCTGTACATATTTGTCTTTTGCATATTATTTAAAGATAAGTATGTTGATTAAATCCACACTGTTGGTATCTCGAAAAAAGTAAATGATTACAGCTTTACATAAACCTCACTTGACGTTCAGTTGATGATGGTATTAAACATCCTTGAAATGTTTTTTTTTGTCAGAGGTCAACATTAAAAATAGTAATGCTATTGAAAATGTAATGCGTTGTCAAAATTAAGTCATCCAAATGCAGAAATTCCACACTAGAATGAGTACGAACAAGAATGCATAGAGATAACCTGAAAATATAACAGGTTTGTTTGTCCCCCCCCCCCTCCTACTGTAGCTGCAATGTAGTGGCAAGTAGCCACAGAGGTCAAAATCAGTCAACTGCCTGTTTTGACTGTTGACCCAAATGTGCACACAGGGGCATTTTGGACTGCTTTTTACTGTCATTTTGACCACCCTCAACAATACCAGACTATGCTTTTTACCAGTCAAAAACGGTCGAATCATTTTAACATTATTCGACTTTTAAGTGCACTATACAGTATGTCCCCCAAAAAAGTGTCACTCGAACTATTTCTGAGAAATTACATAAAACTCACAGGTGTTTAGGCCAAGGATTAGGAGTATCTGTGCAATTGAAAAAGTTCCAAAATGTATTTCGGGGATTTGGTATATTTTCAGAAATAGTTAGAGTGACACTTTTTTTGGGACATACTGTATATACCTTGGCAAGTATATCAACATTTTGACTGATTTTGACCCGTGCAGTTATAGAAGGGTTAACAGCCATTTCACCAAAAGTATATGTACTGGATTTAAACAATCCTTATCTCTCTGTTTTCCAGTCAAAAACGGTCAAATCATTTTAACATTGTTCGACTTTTAAGTGCACTATATATACCTTGGCAAGTATATCAACATTTTGACTGATTTTGACCCGTGCAGTCATAGGAGGGTTAACAGCAATTTTACCAAAAGTATATGTACTGGATTTAAACAATCCTTATCTCTCTGTTTTCTCAACTGCAGATTCTACTACTGTAATACTACAAACAGCGTTCTTTGTGGTACCCCAGGACTCGAAAGAAGACTAAGAATAAATTAATCTACATAGCCACTGATCAACCATATTTATAACTTCACAGTGTTGTAAATCTGTTGTCGAAGGTCGGATTATGATTCTAAATGGCCAAATCCGATGAACGTCCGTGAACCTCACCTGAGCCTAATTCCTCCCCCTCCTCCTGAACAAAATGACAGTAAAAACCAGTCAACATTGCTTATGTTTCACATTTGGGTTCAACAGTCAAAAACAGCCAGTTTTTGACCACTGCTTTTGACCACTACAGCTACTTGCAAAAGAAGTTCAGGTACAGTATGAGGGTTAATAAGATTGAGAAATTGTGCCTTGTTTAAAATTACCAAACCAAATGCTTTGATGGTTTATTTTGGCTCTGGTGATAAATTATTAGAATACAATATCGTTGGTGCTTGCCGTTGACAATACATCGCCTATAATGTTTTAGTCTGGAAGTACTGTCCTCAGTTACTGTCCTCAGTTACCCTTAAAAATGTTTCAACTTTAGTTTCTTTACATTCATTCTTTGATCCTCATGTTGAAGTAGAAATGAATAAAAAACCATTGAATTATAGGTAATTTTGATTTAATTTTAACCCATTCTTTGCAAAATTCGTCCCTAATTTGCCACAGCCACCAATCCAACTTTTTTTCAATTTTAAGTTTTCCCGCCCATTAGTACATTCAGGAAGAGACCTACCATTGTATCTAATCCACATGCATGTATTCCTTATAGTTTGGAGATAGAGCATGCATTCAAATGACAGATGCTCTAACTGGCTATTTTTGTAATTTGGCAAAGTGACCAATACCGCATTGGTCACTATGCCAACTTAACTTGGGATTAGTCACTATGGCAAATTAGGGACGAATTGTAATGGTTGTTGTAAGTCGCATTTGAAAATGTTTGTCTTACAAGTGTACGGTATCAATACAATTGTGATTTATAGAGATATCATTTTGGGACACAATCAACACTTGCCAGTACGGTAATCTGCGAGGAACATGTCAAAAATCCACATCAGTAAAGTTGTCTTGGTTAACCGTGCAGTGGTGTAACTGGGGAGCGGGAGTGTTCGAACCCACGACCTTCTGCTTACTAGTGCAGACGTCTTAACCTTGCCCGATTACAGCCGATCGTCGGTGTAGGGCAAAATTGCAATTGTTTTGTTTTCAGTTTTTTGTTTGTTTGTTTTGCCTGATTGTGGGGGAGGGACTTGGAGGAACCGGCATTTTCATAATATGGAAATACTTTTGCAGGGGATCGGTATTCTGAGTGGGGAGGTGGTCTGGGGAAACTGGAATTCGAACGGAAGCATCGCCCTCCCCCACCCCATTACATAACTGCAGTTGTTCACTCAAACAATTACAATTGTAATTTTTAAAAGTATTTATTTCATTAATTTTTTTGCACTGTCCCATGTTTGTGTTCATGGGCTATATCGTATCACTCTTCACTGGTCAATATACAAATAATGATCAGTGAAGAGTGATATAGCCCGAATACATGTAAACATAGCAATTTTAATTTTAGTTTGAGTTTATTGAAGGTTGATGTACCATGGTGACAAGGACGAAATTAACATATTTTATTTATATTCCTATTTATGAAGTGTAATTTTTAACAGATTGTGAGGATTAAAATTTTCTCTTACCAATCAATTTCATCGACATTATTCTGTTTTATAAAACATATTTTCCATTTAATATTGCAAATAAAATGATAAAAGGATTATGTTGAAAGCCACTGTTTCAATGCAGTTATTTGTTTTTTCTTCTTTCTTGGGGGAACAAAGATGGCGAACAGCGAGCTTCAGCCAATCGGCGCGATCTCCTATCCAGTTAGTATAGAGATCAGTGGTCCGAGGTTGCTTCGCAATAGGGCGCCGCCAAGAGGTAGAAAAACACATTTCTTAAGCACCATGCTGGATTATTTCTGACGGGAACTCGGATCCATTAACTGTGATTAACATTGCATATATTTACATCAAAATATTCCAGATAAAAACGATGGTATGCCTATAACAAACCTGACCCCAAAGCGCTTGTTCAGAATTAATTTTACGAAAAGGGAGGAGAGAGACGGGAACTCTTAATGTAAGTGAAGCAGTAGTCTCATGGATTAGACGCTTGTCTTCCGTGCAGGCAATCCAAGTTTGAGTCCCGCTTGTGTTTTTTTTCTTCTTTTTATTGTGTAGCAATACAATGCAAATCCTTTATTTAAGTAGGTTTAATAAGTGGTGTCTAATACCAACACGGTCCAGATAGCGCAGCACGTTGGCCGGACCACTGGAAGTGTCAATCGCGGGGCTTCCAGAGCTGGGACGCACCGGTTCGAAGCCCTAGAACAGACCTAATTCAGGGACACGGCATCTGCGGCAGCAGCAACGGTTTGGGGCCGCCGTGTCACCCCCCCCCCCCACCTATTCGATAGTTGGTTACGGTGCGGGAAAGTAAAGGGGGGACCGGGGGTCTGCCGATTCCTCCAGAAGGTTGCTAAGGTGGTTATCATGCTGGGTTCGCCTAGAAGATTCAACGCTCCCCAATGCCGGTCATTACCTCTGACTAACTTTCTGCAGAAATTAGTTTTGTAAAAAAAAAATATTAAAATAATTTGTATTACTATAGGTTTTCCCGGCCAATTTCAACAAAAAATCATTCAATTTCATCAACACGCTTTCAAATTCACGCGATTTTGATAATTCAATCCTATTAGGGTTTCTCTTTCGATATTACTGCATTCAATTTCGTTTTCGTGCACACATGATTTCTTTCTTTTCATTCTATTTCGTTTATAGGCATTCAAAACTACAAGATCACCATTCTTATGTTGAATATCTACCACATTTTCGCAATAGGTGCAATCAAATTCAGAGTCATCGAAGCGCACAGGATTTTGTAGCTGTTGTTTCTTTTCTTTTTCGTTTATGGGCAATGCATTTCAACATTTGAGCGTTCAAATTCAACATGAGTATGATAGGGCTGAGTTTAAAGTTAGCAATTGTTCTTTTACTGGCAGTTTTTGTTCCATGTGTTATGCGTTTCCATGTTTTGAGTTTCATTTAATTCTTGTTGTTTGTCTTAATTGCAATAATTGTTCCTTTTGCGTTTGTTACCCCATGACTAAACTTTAAATATTGTTTCTAAAAGGCAGTTAAATAAAGTTAAAAAGCTTATGGCCCATAAGTATGAAATTAATACACAATTATTTGCGCTTGCCTTGTTACTGCTTACATTGGTCTTTACTTTTCTTTTTTTTTTGGTCGTCTTCTTTATTCGTTTATGTTCAGACCATGTCAAATTACAAATTAACAAATTATTTTTTTTATAAACAAAAGCTTATAATTATAAGGGGGCATCGTTATAAAAATTAAATATTGTTGTTGTTTCCCTGTGGATTTTTTTCACAGGTCCTTTTCTTTTTCTGTTTATTTCGTCTATAATTCTACGTTTATCTGAAACTGGTTTCTTTAACCTTCAATGTTTTGACGTGCTAGGCATCTGGGCATGTAAGTTTGGCTGTTGTTGTACCATCTCACGCACTTTTCATGAGTTATTTGTCCCACATTCTGTTGAGCCACTTCTTGAATGAGATCACCCCTCCACTGATGAAGATTCACTCCTGCTTCATGTGCTGCGTCCCTGTCCCCTACTCGTAGCTGCCATTCTGGGAGGGCCAAATCTCTTTTGACACCAGCTTTGAATAACGAATGGGCCATTTCTGTCATGTTCAGGAATGGTGGGTAGGGTGGTAGACGCTTGAACTGGATCTGCTGGTTGATTCCTGCTGGGAGCTGGGCGCGTACATGGGGTCTGGCATTGTCGTACACAAGAAAGACTGGCTCATCTGCAGGGAACATATTTTCGCACTCACGAGCTGTGTCAGCCAGAAACTCTTCAAATATTTCTCTCGTAACAGTCTCAAAGGCTATTCGGTGGTGTACAAGACCAATCTCCCCAGAAACAGCAAATGTTACGTTGCAGTTGCGTCCGCGTTGTGCGTGTACCACGCGTCTCGCTGGGATACCGCTGGGATACCATAATTATGTTGTAGCCAGTTTCGTCGATGAACACGCAATGGCCGACAACTCCGTACTGCATGAACCACTGCGCGTACTCTACACGCATATCGAGTACTCTGGGCGAGTTGCGGGCATCAGGCACGTCCTCTGCGAGTTTAAGGGTCATGAGCATGCCGTCCAGGGTTCTGGCAATAGTGCTGGGAGACACGGTTGGTTTGTCTGGTAGAGAGTGTTGGAGTTCATCTTTCATCTGAATTAGTGTTAGTAGAGGGTTGTCGTCCAGCAATCGCTCCAGCTCATCTCGCATCTCCTGATCTATCTTGGTGTTGTGTGCCCCTTCCGTAGGCAACTTCTCGCGACGACTGGTACACAAGTACATGTATGTAGCCGCGATGGACCTTGCGGTAGATCTCTTGATGCCGAGAGTGTCTGCAAAGTCTAAGTAGTCAGCCTGATTGTTCTCGAATGCTTCAACCAGCCTCCCTCTATCTACATTATTCACTCTTCTGTAATGACCACGGGCAGCCACCTTTGCTTCGGAAATCGTCTATTTACTGAGAGGTGTATAACTCGGAACTAGTGTAGAAATGATTTCTCCTCAGAATATCCTGGCTTTATTTATAGGCAAATACAAACCAGAAAGCACATTATCACAGAAACGAATTTGAATGCACACATTTGGAAAATGGTTGCTCATTGATGAAATTGAATAGTCGACCAGCCTGTTGCTGCTGGCTTTGACGAAATTGAATGAACTTAGCGACCATTTGAAATTGAATGATCTTATTTGTCGAGTGAATGCTCAAGTGTTGAAATTGGATGACTCTTTTTAACTGTTGAATGCTGATGAAGCTGAGCATTTATTTTCAAACGAAATTGAATGAGCCGAGTATCAAATTGAATTATTGTTTTCCGAAATTGGCCGGGAAAACCTATAGTATTTTACTTTAACTCACTCACAAACCATGTCACTTTACGTTTTGTCCCTTATTAACATACGGCTGTTTCATTGCATTCCCCCACAAATACTGACAAACTACTAAACGGCTTACCCCCTTGTGATTTTGATGAATTTTTTTTTTAAAGCTTACTCATTGTGCTTTTGATGATTTTTTTAGTGGAAGAAACATGTCATACTTTATTACTTTAGAATAGATTGGGAGACGGGAGACTTCTCGAAATTATCTTCACTGCCGCTTAGTGAGATGATTTGACATTGAATAAAAACACGTATAGTTCTTTTTAATTTTTGGTGATTTCAAACAAAGTCAATCAATATTACCTGATAAAGGTGGCTGCATGACATAAATATCTAGCAACGTTTTCGTCTGAGGTCAGCCACTCTTTTTGAGTAGAACTGTAAGTGACTTATACGAGTCTATAATCAAAGTGCAGGCCATGACACATGTGTTTACAATACAATGGTGATTTCATAATAAACAGAACCACCCATTTATAGTTTGATGAACCACCCATGTAATGGCAAGCAACGATGTGAATGTTCACATGTGTAGTTTTTAAATGTTGACCTTTGAACTTCACATAACACTCATCAGGTGAAAAATTGATATTGGCTCAATGACCAGGGATAATATGTGAAGTGCATCAGGACATTATGTGAAATGATTTAGTGAGATGATTTGACTTATTACGTGTTGATAGTGGGAATTTAATACTTATATATTGTTGTTTTTCTCAAAATCACAAGGGTTAAGCCGCGTATTTACACATTTATGTTTTTCTCAAAATCACAAGGAGTAAGCCTTGTATTTATATATTTTTGTTTTTATCAAATTCACAAGGGGTAAGCATTGTATTTATATATTTTTGTTTTCATCAAAATCACAAGGGGTAAGCCTTGTATTAAAATATTTTTGTCGTGGCCGAGCGGTCTAGCTTACCGGACTCAAGTTCTGGTGTTAGCAGCAGAATGTGGGTTCGAATCCCGGACGTGACACTTGTGTTCTTGAGCAAGACACTTAACCATAGTTGCTTCTCTCCACCCAGGGGTTAAATGGGTACCTGTGAGGGCAGAGTTGGTTGATTAGCCCTATATGCGCTGTAATGGCAGCAATTGAGCTGTATACTCCCCAGGGAGCTGAGATGGTTTCAGGAATGATTTATGAGCCTTGTGAGCCTTATGAGCAGGGGTAATGATATAATGCGCCTTGAGCACCACTTAGTTGGTGGATACGTGCGCTATATAAGTCCACACATTATTATTATTATTATTATTATTATTATTATTATTATTATTATTATTATTCATTAAAATCACAAGGGGTAAGCATTGTATTTATATATTTTTGTTTTCATCAAAATCACAAGGGGTAAGCCTTGTATTTTTGTTTTCATTAAAATCACAACGGGTAAGCATTGTATTTATATATTTTTGTTTTCTTCAAAATCACAAGGGGTAAGCCTTCTATTGATATACTTTTGTTTTTTATCAAAATCACAAGAGGTAAGCCGCGTATTTATATATTTTTGTTTTCATCAAAATCACAAGGGGTAAGCGTTGTAATGATATATTTTTGTTTTCATCAAAATCGTTAAAGAGTTCACTGTACAAATGTGTACGCGTGAAAACCATTGTAGTTAGAGTTAAAACCAACCCAGGACATAACTGACAACAGAGAAACTATTGTTCCCTTTTGTTAAACGAATAATTATGTACTGGTAACACAAACAATTGAAAATAAATTAAAAGACCTCCAAAATCAATGAGCATTCCCTTTATTTTCCTATATAAATACATGGCTTACCCGTTGTGATTTTGGTGAAAACAAAACTATTTTAAAACAAAACAACAGTAATATATATATTTTTTTTTTTTTTTTTTTTTACAAAACTAATTTCTACAGAAAGTTAGTCAGAGGTAATGACCAGGCATTGGGGAGCGTTGAATCTTCTAGGCGAACCCAGCGTGATAACCACCTTAGCACCCTTCTGGGGGAATCGGCAGACCCCCCGGTCCCTCCTTTACTTTCCCGCACGGTAACCAACTATCGAATAGGGGAGAGACATGGCGGCCCCCAAACCGTTGCTGCTGCCGCAGCTGCCATGTCCCTGAATTAGGTCTGTTCTAGGGCTTCGAACCGGTGCGTCCCAGCTCTGGAAGCACCGCGATTGACACTTCCAGTGGTCCGACCAACGTGCTGCGCCATTTGGACCATGTTGGTATTAAACAGGTTAAATTAAACATACTTAAATAAAAGGGTTTGAATTATATCGCTTCGTAACAAAAGAAAAAAACACAGACGGGACTCGAACTGGGATCGTCTGCACGGATGTCAAGCGTCTAATCCATTAGACCACCGCTTCACTTGACTGTTTGCAATGAAAGGAGATTCATCATCATTTAATGTGATGGAAAAAATAAAGGGAATGCTCATTGATTTTGTATGTCTTTTAATTACCCCTTGTGAATTTGATGAAAACAAAAATATATAAATACATGGCTTACCCCTTGTGATTTTGATGAAAACAAACAAATATAAATACAAGGCTTTCCCCTTCTGATTTTGAGAAAAACCAAAATATACCAATACAAGGCTTACCCCTTGTAATTTTGATGAAAACAGAAATATATAAATACAAGGCTTACCCGTTGTGATTTTGATGAAAACAAAACAATTTTAAAACAAAACAACAGTAATAAAAATTATATCGCTTCGTAACAAAAGAAAAAACACAGACGGGACTCGAACTGGGATCGCCTGCACGGATGTCAAGCGTCTAATACGTTAGACCACCGCTTCACTTGACTGTTTGCAATGAAAAGATATTCATCATCATTTGATGTGATGGAAAAAATAAAGGGAATGCTCATTGATTTTGTATGTCTTTTAATTATCCCTTGTGAATTTGATGAAAACAAAAATATATAATTACATGGCTTACCCGTTGCGATTTTGATGAAAACAAAACAATTTTAAAACAAAACAACAGTAATAAAAATTATTATGTATATTTTTTTTTTACAAAACTAATTTCTGCAGAAAGTTAGTCAGAGGTAATGACCAGGCATTGGGGAGCGTTGAATCTTCTAGGCGAACCCAGCGTGATAACCACCTTTAGTTAGCACCCTTCTGGGGGAATCGGCAGACCCCCGGTCCCTCCTTTACTTTCCCACACCGTAACCAACTATCGAATAGGGGAGAGACATGGCGGCCCCCAAACCGTTGCTGCCGCCGCAGCTGCCATGTCCCTGAATTAGGTCTGTTCTAGGGCTTCGAACCGCTGCGTCCCAGCTCTGGAAGCCCCGCGATTGACACTTCCAGTGGTCCGGCCAACGTGCTGCGCCATCTGGACCATGTTGGTATTTGACAGGTTAAATTAAACATACTTAAATAAAAGGGTTTAAATTATATCGCTTCGTAACAAAAGAAAAAAACACAGACGGGACTCGAACTGGGATCGCCTGCACGGATGTCAAGCATCTAATCCATTAGACCACCGCTTCACTTGACTGTTTGCAATGAAAAGAGATTCATCATCATTTGATGTGATGGAAAAAATAAAGGGAATGCTCATTGATTTTGTATGTCTTTTAATTACCCCTTGTGATTTTGATGAAAACAAACATATATAAATACATGGCTTTCCCCTTCTGATTTTGAGAAAAATCAAAATATATCATCACAAGGCTTACCCCTTGTAAATTTCGATCGAAAAAATATACCAATACAAGGCTTACGCCTTGTAATTTGATGAAAACAAACATATATAAATACAAGGCTTACCTCTTGTGATTTTGATGAAAACAAAAATATATAAATACAAGGCTTACCCCTTGTGATTTTGATGAAAACAAACAAATATAAATACAAGGCTTTCCCCTGCTGATTTTGAGAAAAACAAAACAATTTTAAAACAAAACAACAGTAATAAAAATTATATCGCTTTGTAACAAAAGAAAAAAAACACAGACGGGACTCGAACTGGGATCGCCTGCACGGATGTCAAGCGTCTAATCCGTTAGACCACCGCTTCACTTAACTGTTTGCAATGAAAAGAGATTCATCATCATTTGATGTGATGGAACAAATAAAGGGAATGCTCATTGATTTTGTATGTCTTTTAATTATCCCTTGTAAATTTGATGTAAACAAACATATATAAATACAAGGCTTACCTCTTGTGATTTTGATGAAAACAAAAATATATAAATACATGGCTTACCCCTTGTGATTTTGATGAAAACAAAACAATTTTAAAACAAAACAACAGTAATAAAAATTATATCGCTTTGTAACAAAAGAAAAAAAACACAGACGGGACTCGAACTGGGATCGCCTGCACGGATGTCAAGCGTCTAATCCGTTAGACCACCGCTTCACTTGACTGTTTGCAATGAAAAGAGATTCATCATCATTTGATGTGATGGAACAAATAAAGGGAATGCTCATTGATTTTGTATGTCTTTTAATTATCCCTTGTAAATTTGATGTAAACAAACATATATAAATACAAGGCTTACCCCTTGTGATTTTGAGAAAAAACAAAATAGGCCTATATCATTACAAGGCTTACCCCATGTAAATTTCGACGGAAAAAATATACCAATACAAGGCTTACCCCTTGTAATTTTGATGAAAACAAAAATATATAAATACAAGGTACCCCTTGTGAATTTGATGAAAACAAAAATATATAAATACATGGCTTACCCGTTGTGATTTTGATGAAAACAAAACAATTTTAAAACAAAACAACAGTAATAAAAATTATTATAATTTTTTTTTTTTTACAAAACTAATTTCTGCAGAAAGTTAGTCAGAGGTAATGACCAGGCATTGGGGAGCGTTGAATCTTCTAGGCGAACCCAGCGTGATAACCACCTTAGCACCCTTCTGGGGGAATCGGCAGACCCCCGGTCCCTCCTTTACTTTCCCGCACCGTAACCAACTATCGAATAGGGGAGAGACATGGCGGCCCCCAAACCGTTGCTGCTGCCGCAGCTGCCATGTCCCTGAATTAGGTCTGTTCTAGGGCTTCGAACCGGTGCGTCCCAGCTCTGGAAGCCCCGCGATTGACACTTCCAGTGGTCCGGCCAACGTGCTGCGCCATCTGGACCATGTTGGTATTTGACAGGTTAAATTAAACATACTTAAATAAAAGGGTTTGAATTATATCGCTTCGTAACAAAAGAAAAAAACACAGACGGGACTCGAACTGGGATCGTCTGCACGGATGTCAAGCGTCTAATCCATTACACCACCGCTTCACTTGATTGTTTGCAATGAAAGGAGATTCATCATCATTTAATGTGATGGAAAAAATAAATGGGAATGCTCATTGATTTTGTATGTCTTTTAATTACCCCTTGTAATTTTGATGAAAACAAAAATATATAAATACAAGGCTTTCCCCTTCTGATTTTGATGAAAACAAACAAATATAAATACAAGGCTTTCCCCTGCTGATTTTGAGAAAAACCAAAATATACCAATACAAGGCTTACCCCTTGTAATTTTGATGAAAACAAAAATATATAAATACAAGGCTTACCCCTTGTGAATTTGATGAAAACAAAACAATTTTAAAACAAAACAACAGTAATAAAAATTATATCGCTTCGTAACAAAAGAAAAAACACAGACGGGACTCGAACTGGGATCGCCTGCACGGATGTCAAGCGTCTAATACGTTAGACCACCGCTTCACTTGACTGTTTGCAATGAAAAGATATTCATCATCATTTGATGTGATGGAAAAACTAAAGGGAATGCTCATTGATTTTGTATGTCTTTTAATTATCCCTTGTGAATTTGATGAAAACAAAAATATATAAATACATGGCTTACCCGTTGCGATTTTGATGAAAACAAAACAATTTTAAAACAAAACAACAGTAATACAAATTATTATGTATATTTTTTTTTTACAAAACTAATTTCTGCAGAAAGTTAGTCAGAGGTAATGACCAGGCATTGGGGAGCGTTGAATCTTCTAGGCGAACCCAGCGTGATAACCACCTTAGCACCCTTCTGGGGGAATCGGCAGACCCCCGGTCCCTCCTTTACTTTCCCGCACCGTAACCAACTATCGAATAGGGGAGAGACATGGCGGCCCCCAAACCGTTGCTGCCGCCGCAGCTGCCATGTCCCTGAATTAGGTCTGTTCTAAGGCTTCGAACCGGTGCGTCCCAGCTCTGGAAGCCCCGCGATTGACACTTCCAGTGGTCCGGCCAACGTGCTGCGCCATCTGGACCATGTTGGTATTTGACAGGTTAAATTAAACATACTTAAATAAAAGGGTTTAAATTATATCGCTTCGTAACAAAAGAAAAAAACACAGACGGGACTCGAACTGGGATCGCCTGCACGGATGTCAAGCATCTAATCCATTAGACCACCGCTTCACTTGACTGTTTGCAATGAAAAGAGATTCATCATCATTTGATGTGATGGAAAAAATAAAGGGAATGCTCATTGATTTTGTATGTCTTTTAATTACCCCTTGTGATTTTGATGAAAACAAACATATATAAATACATGGCTTTCCCCTTCTGATTTTGAGAAAAATCAAAATATATCATCACAAGGCTTACCCCTTGTAAATTTCGATCGAAAAAAATATACCAATACAAGGCTTACCCCTTGTAATTTGATGAAAACAAACATATATAAATACAAGGCTTACCTCTTGTGATTTTGATGAAAACAAAAATATATAAATACAAGGCTTACCCCTTGTGATTTTGATGAAAACAAACAAATATAAATACAAGGCTTTCCCCTTCTGATTTTGAGAAAAACCAAAATATACCAATACAAGGCTTACCCCTTGTAATTTTGATGAAAACAAACATATATAAATACATGGCTTACCCGTTGTGATTTTGATGAAAACAAAACAATTTTAAAACAAAACAACAGTAATAAAAATTATATCGCTTCGTAACAAAAGAAAAAAAACAGACGGGACTCGAACTGGGATCGCCTGCACGTATGTCAAGCGTCTAATCCGTTATTCCACCGCTTCACTTGACTGTTTGCAATGAAAAGAGATTCATCATCATTTGATGTGATGGAAAAAATAAAGGGAATGCTCATTGATTTTGTTTGTCTTTTAATTATCCCTTGTGAATTTGATGTAAACAAACATATATAAATACAAGGCTTACCCCTTGTGATTTTGATGAAAACAAACATATATAAATACAAGGCTTTCCCCTTCTGATTTTGAGAATAACCAAAATAGGCCTATATCATTACAAGGCTTACCCCATGTAAATTTCGATGGAAAAAAAATATACCAATACAAGGCTTACCCCTTGTGATTTTGATGAAAACAAAAATATATAAATACAAGGCTTACCCCTTGTGAATTTGATGAAAACAAAAATATATAAATACAAGGCTTACCCCTTGTGAATTTGATGAAAACAAAAATATATAAATACATGGCTTACCCCTTGTGATTTTGAGAATAACCAAAATACATCATTATATATATATATATATATATCGGTTGAAAAAAAATATCAATAGAAGGCTTACCCCCTTGTGATTTTGATAAAAACATAAATATATCATGACAAGGCTTACCCCTTGTAAATTTCGATAGAAACAAAAATATATCAATAGAAGGCTTAGCCCTTGTAATTTTGATTTAAACAAATATATAAAGATAAGGCTTACCTCTTGTGATTTTGATGAAAACAAAAATATATAAATACAAGGCTTAGGCCTACCCCTTGTGATTTTGATGAAAACAAACATATATAAATATAAGGCTTACCCCTTGTTATTTTTAGAAAAACAAAAATATACTAGAGCTCAAGTGTTTGTTGGAACAAACACAAGGTGTTTGCAAGAACTTCCGGTTTAGTCAAATTACCATCGATGATGTCACAATCATATTTTTGAAATGTGGATCATCTTTTATTATAAAAATATCAATTTCATATTCAAAACACCTATCAAATTTGCGTTAGAATGCGTTGAATTTGAACTTCCTGTTTGGACCGGAAGTAAAGTTCAGATCAGTTTATTTGTAGGTCATACATCTGACACAATAAAGCTCCCTCATGTTCATGAAAAAAATAACGTTAGTATCTACTTTGGTTCAGGAGATGTTTTGTTTTTTTAATTATAAAATTAGAACTACATCAGCGTGCAAATCTGACATCTTAACTTCCACATCTTAACTTGCAGTTCAGTTACCTTACTAAATTTATCACGAAAGTAATACACTGTATGTATTTTATCGTCGAACTAAATTTTGTGAAATGGAATTTCTGAGATGGGAATATTTTGGGATCATGTCTGTGTATGACATGTCGCATAATTCGTGGTCTATAAGATGATTCAAACAATGTGAATATATATCTTTTTTTGGTTAATGAGATATGATTTTTTGAAATATTAAACCTCTGTTTGATCTTAATCGATAACTGATGATGTGCATTATTTATAATAATGTGCATTCATGAGCAGTGGGTACGAGGCTGCTCATAAGCCCTGGGAACGAGGATAATTCGTGGGAGGATTGTATATAATCTGCTCCTAAATTTCTGTACGTGGTTCATAGTTACAGTTTATATTTCAGGTTTTCCTTTTCTTGAAGAATTCGCAAAGTTTCCAGATGTAAAAAACGTTGGTAAAAAACCGAAAAATTTCAAGAGGTGTTCGCGCTGTCGCACGCGAACACCTAATTTTGAAGCCTCAAATATATTGCCTAAATGTGTCTCCAGTGCTTCCTCAGTGGTTAACATTATACACTGTACCGATATTCCGTTCCTCCGGTTACAAGGTACACTCTAAGACTCGGCAAACTCCCACCTGACCTTTCCTGGTCGTTTGGGGGCAATGTTCAATTCATGAGCCTGGTGCTCTTCCCGTTTCCAGTTCTGGTATGGTGGTCGATCCGTCAATCCGCATCATCTTCTCCAATGTCTGTACACCACTGAGACTAGCACCAACCACCACGTGCATTTGCATGCACGAATCACTGCACTGGGCCGAACGTCCAATCATCACATACTGTGACTGTATCCACGTTGGTCTGGCTGCCCAATCAGCGTGCGCACCTCTAGTCCCCGCCCTGATGTAACAGTAACTCCTTAACTGTTTTACGCCCTCTGTTGGTAACAGGAATATTTCTGCTCCCTTGTTTCCGTACTGCCATATGATATTTGGGGAAACAATTATAATAAACGCACATCAGGTAGAATGTGTTATTTTGCACTTTTCTTCATAGCCGCTGGACAAAAAAGGCTAGGCAATATTTACCAGATTTAATCAAGTTTTTCAAAGTTTCTCGCAAAACACTGTTGTATCCTGTGAATCAAACTGCACTGGATTTACCAATATGATTAACTTTTCCATGGCATTTGATGTATTCTATAAATAAGTCATGTGCTTTATTTTTATGAGGTGGCGTGACCCAGGATTTTTAAAGCGTTTCTGACGGTGCCCACCAGGTGCCCGCCCCCTCCCCCACGAAAAATCCTCATAGTGCCCCCAAAAAAATATTTTAAAAAAGAAAACGAAAATGGAAATAAAATCCATACCCCTTGGGCCTCCACTGAAAAAGTCCTGGCTATGCCGCTGGGAAAGGGAGATCTAAAGCCAAGGTAGGAGTAAGAATGCTTGATTGTTCAGTTGAGTAGAATTGCTAACACCTTGTAGGTTTAAGATTGGAGTGCATTTTGTTTTTACTTCGCATTGTTTTGATTAGTTTATTGTATCCTAACTAAGAGTCTGATGAAGAAGAGAGATGCTAGGGGTAAGTGGTTGGTTGAGTCGAGAGGGAGTAAGGAGACAAACAGTCACGTAAAGCACAATGGGGGAAAATAATGTAATAAATGAAATGATAAAACACAGAGTTATCACACGGTTTATTTTCATAGATGAACATTTTTAATTCAAGAAAATCAACTCTTAATTTTTTTGAAATTTTGGAGAAAACACATTTTTATAAATTTTCATGGCAAGGAAAATGCAACATACAGATTGTTAGTTATAGAGAAGATCCATTCTTTCATTGAAAAGTCGACGTTTGGTAGGGTTGGTGTTTCTAGTGACAGTTGTCATCAGCTTCTTTCTCAATATATAATCTGAACGTGCGAATAGGTCGAAAAGTCAACTCGACCATTATTATTGGAGTAATACCAATTAATGGGGATCAAACAGCAATTTTATAAGGCAATATTGTTGAAACAGATCTCCATTCAAACAGTTTGTGTACGAACAAAAGCTTTTGGCGGCCTTTCCTTTATGGAAAAACTTCAGAGGACAGCAAACAAACTTAAATTACACACAATTACCAGGCATTTGTGTTATACTACCGACCAAAATTTCACGTTATCAAGTAGAAAAGCTTGTAGCTTTGCATGGTGAAAAGAATAAGTAAGGCTAATTGCGGTGACACCATGTGAAATTCTCTACTGATTAGTTCTGAAAAGAACTAGAGTTGTAACCTTGCGTTCTTGTCAGAACTAATTACCACTCAATAGAGAATTTCACATGTTATCAAGTTGGTTATACTAGAACTACTTTGTTTATAAAGCGCAAAATTGTTAAGCATGATCTTATAATAATGTGTTTGTTAAGTTATCAATTACCTGCCCCTAATATTATCATAATCTAATTACGATGCTTTGTTTCGACAAAATGACAAGAATTTAACATCATGTTGTCGACTCTATACTGTATATAGGCATTTTAACACCATATGTGGACACCATGCTGTCAGCATTTCGGAAATATGTCGACATTATAGTATCAACATATAGACAGTGTGTCGACATCATAATGCTGTCAATAATAACACACGTCACACGACGGTATCTCACACACGAAGCAATTCTTCCGGCCACAACTGCTGTCCTTCCACTTGCCGTCACTATACCGCATCTTGACGCAGTCCTCGCCAAAAAAGTTGTTTGGTTCCAGGAATGCCCAGTTGGTGTAGTCCAGCTCCTTCATCGTGTCGAGCCATTCGTACCGCCTCTCTGTCTTCTGGTCGTTGGCGCCGATCCAGTAGTCGTCAATGCCGAACAGGCCGCACGCGAAGAGCGGCGGCGGGTTGGCGTGCACCATGGTGTGAATGAAGGTTTTTTTGTCGTTGGAATCGACAACAGCCAAATCGGCACCAGGCTCCTTGAAGTCACATTGCCGCCTGAAAGTAATTGAGATATACATATAAAACTCCTTTGAGACAGACTGCTAAATGGTCTAACCTAGAGGTTACTAATTACTATAAATTATGTTTGCACTTCTTAAAACCTTTTGTCCATTTTCTCAGTGTCGAGTCCGAGTCCGAGTCTCGAGTCACGAATGTCGAGTCCGAGTCACGAGTCCCAGACGTTAGTCTTAGACCGAGGCACGGGAAATTCAACGTTGGATCCAGACCACCATCATTTGACTTCGACTGGTGACTCGACTGTGAGTCTGAGTGACTTGAGTGCGAGTCCGAGTTACTTGAGTGCGAGTCCAAGTCACTAAAAATGTGACTCGAACTCAGACTCGAGTCAGACTCGAGTTTGATTTGTAGCACATTTCCTCGTTTTCCTTTTTGTTAATAAGCCATTTTTGTTTAAATTGTACATATATATGGCGTTTGGCGTCGTTAATTACACAATTTCGCGTAGGTACAACAAACGGACCTCAATGGAAGTTATGTTGCTAGTGGTTTTCATTATTTACCCGGTAATTTTCAGGTTTAATTTGACTGATACCATCATGGATTAAAGAACAATATATGTAACAGTGCATTTGTTTTTTACGACACAAACAGAACCATGTAAAGAGTAGTTTCTGAAAAAATATGTCAGCCTTGGTCCTTGGAGAAATTAATTGTGGACACCGTCGACAATTCCAAATTCGGGTTCCTACCTTGCTTCACCCCACGGTTCCTTTTGCGCAACTAGCTTCAGACAGTGAGTTCCATCGTAGAGGGACCAGCCTTTCGGACACGGCGAAACATCCGAGTCAGGCCAGAAGGCTTCAATGACCGTCCCCGCAAACAGCAATGCCGTCAACGCTACCAAGAAAACCTTCATGATGTCCGGGATTGTTCTTCCACGTGCGATCTCTCACAAAAACAAACCTTTGCTGACAAGTCAAGTGAGAGAGTAGTCTTTCCTCTTGTGCTTCTCCCCGCAGAATGAGTTTCACCGCCCCGTCGTCACAAGTGTATATTCTCTGCGCGGCGATTACAGGTTGGATCTTAACAGGCAAGGTAACCTTAATAATGACGACACCATGACAGCACAAAGACATCCCCTTTTCATTCGAGTGCCAGTGGGCGTTTTCCCACAATACACTGCTGAAGCCTGTCAATCAAACAGCACCAATTAGCCAATTATGATTCCACCTTTCCATGACAATTGTTTCTGTATACGGCAACAATAATCATAGCATGTGCATGGTGGGTAACGTGACCCAGGTCACTGATGGGTTGCTGACGGTGGAAGGTGACTATTTGGCCAGTGGAACGGTCTATTGAAAATATAGGTAAAGGGAGACCGGGGTTGGGAGTAGAAATGCTTGATCTTTCATTTGAGTAGAATTGCTAACCCCTTATAGGAAATAGGACTGACGTGAAATTTTTTGGCTTTTTACTACATTTTTGTGGCGGTATGGACATAGATATCGTTTTGGTTTGCGGTATTAGGCCTACACCATGTTTTTATATCTCAAGTATTGCTAAGTGTGGTACAGGTTTCTGACAAGAACGATGTCCCTATAAGTACATGTGCATGTTACATGGGCGTACCACACCAAGCGTGTCACATACATGCGAGGTCAATGTATTTATTTTTATTTTTATACATTCATAATTCCAATGTATTTTAGTATATTACTTATATCCTGATGTTGTCTGTTGGTTAATTAAGTTTAATTAAATGACTAAATCGAACAATAGTTTGTTTATGAAGTCATGTAAACAAAAAATACCCGCAGGTTGATTTTGTAGAGAGCACTTCGCCTGAACTACACGATGAAATCTCTCTCTTTCTTGCTGTCAGCACGAAATTGTTTCTCACAATTATTTTGCTACGGTTCTTTCACGATTTTTGCAGCGGGATTTGTATCTAATTTTGAACAAGGCTTATTACTTGTTATTTACCATCTATCTACCGTTCACTAGCAAGTTTGATATACAATCAAATATTGTCGAAATGAAAAAAATCCCCGATTTTGTTGACTGAATCATGTAAAGCTTTGCTTGTTACACGTTTACATGAACAATTTAGTCTAATACAACGGCTGTTCATTGTTCATTTTTGACATCTATGTTTTGTAATCTGTTTTATGGAACAGACAGAAAGGGATTGAACTAATTGTATGAGTCATAGTCATTACTAACAAATATAAGGATTTAATTAATAAATTATTCAGAGTTAAGTGCAGACTTAAATTCGAGTCCTCAAACCTCGAGTCCGAGTCCGAATCCGAGTCTCCAGTATCGAGTCCGAGTCCCCAGTATCGAGTCCGAGTACAATTCCAGAGTCATGTGGGTAGTGTCCGAGTCCGAGTCACGAGTCACTAAGTTCGAGTCCAAGTCTGAGTCGCGAATCACTTAAACAAATTTACAAAGGTGCAAAGTTAAGTGAAAAAATTCGGCATAATTATGGGCTAGTATGCCATCAATCTGACCAAACCAAAGACTTATTTCCAAAACCAACATTGTTTGATTTACTTTTCTTATTTTAATTAACTGGAGTCATGACATTGAATTAGGAGTTATGGAGTATTATTTTGTCAGTTCTCAAATAGGCTTAGGCCTTAAGTCCTTATATAACTTATAATAATAATAATAATGTGGACTTATATAGCGCACGTATCCACCAAACTGGTGCTCAAGGCGCATTATATTATTTATTACCCCTGCTCAGCAGGCTCATAAATCATTCCTGAAACCATCTCAGCTCCCTGGGGAGTATACAGCTCAATTGATGCCATTAGGCTACAACGCATATAGGGGTAATCAAACACAACAACCAACTCTGCCCTCACAGGTACCCATTTACTCCTGGGTGGATAGAAGCAATTATGGTAAAGTGTCTTGCTCAAGGACACAAGCACCATGGTCGCGGTTGGGATTCGAACCCACATTCTGACGACTCGGCCATCAGAACACAAATCCGATGCACTAAACCGCTCAACCATGGCACTCCAATCATTATTTCTGATGTATGTTCCCCTTATTGACCTTGTGGGGTGGGAGATGACAACCTTCACGTGGTCCACCCTGTTTCAACTAATGTCATCAAACCGATGTATGCAGCTACTAGCACTCTAAGCTGCTCATCATCATACGAAAGAAGATTGACCTTGTGTACTTCCCATGACTGACATCCCCTCCTCTTCAATGTATTGTTGTCCCGCATACTTTCACTAATAGTCACTGATAGCTCAGTCGGTAGAGCGACCAACTGCGAATCGAACAGTGCCGAGTTCAAATCCCGCTGGCGGCAATAATGTTTTTTTTACCCAATTGATCCCGTTTGGTAAGATATTTGTGCTTTCATTGTGATGGTTTTTCTTCACTATTTGGTAGTTAATAGCTAGATTTTGTAGATTTTTATCTTCGTTAAAGTGTACTGTTTTGCTATGTGTATTTAACATGGCTGCCATCATTCGTGCCTGTGCTCGACTTTTAATCTTAGTGTTTTTGCATCTTGTTTGTGTTGAACACAAGTCACACCCAGTTCAATTCTTTGTTGACGCCGAGACTATCAGAAATGGTGCGTCTTTTGAGTATTATGTAACTTCACATCTTTATACATTCCAGTCTCACTTTGTCGTCAAATCAGTTTTACCTCGTCATGTGGTATGGAGGCTGTGCCGTACAGGATTTAATTCCTCTATCAAGGTGCCACTAGTTAAATGGTCCAAACATGGGCAAACTAGTCTAGTCATACCTGGTCATGACCCTCCGCAGGATATAACGATATTTATAGATATTTCGGTTAACACATGTCCCAATAGTACAGGGTACACCGACAATGATGGGTCGCATGTCAGTCTTTCAAATAAAACAAAAACATACTCCCGCAGTCAGCTATTTAGAATTCGAAAGACTTTTCATTGCACTATTCAGACTGAATTATTTCAGATTCTAAAAGCAAATGGAATTATTCGGTTCAGGGGAAGGAGAGCAGGTTGTCGTAACAACACACGTAAAATCTCTGTTCATTTAGGCCAACGATTGGATTATGTTCATCATTTCCCAGTTCTTGAAAACCGTGTCTCTGTTCTTAAACATGTTGTGTTACATTCCATGAACACTTCTGATAATCCGCTTAAACTTTGTTGCTTGAACACAAGATCTCTAAAAAACAAAACGGATGAATTTGTTGCATATACTATTAATTGCAAAACAGATCTCTTTGCTCAAAAAATAAACCTGGTTTACAGATATGGATAGTTGCCCACAAGGTTGAAGCCACTCCACCTCGTTTTAGATTACTCGATCAACCTCAGAAAATTGGGTTGGTGGAGGTACTGCTTTACTTTTCAGAGATCATCTGCATGTCAAGATGACTGCTGGGGTGAAGTAGACTCCTTTCAGTATTCAGAATGGTTTGTGGGAATTAATTCTTATAAACTACGACTGGTGATAATTTATAGGCCACCATACTCAGTAAATCACCCTTTTACAGTAAATCGGTTTATCACTGACTTTGCCAATTATTTGGAATCGATTGTTTTATCACCTGAGCCACTTCTAATAACTGGGAGATTTTAACATCCATGTGGACATTTCTGATGATCCAAACACGAATCGTTTTTAGTGCTTCTTGAATCTATCCCAGGCTTTACTGCAAAACGTATAAATCTTTCGCCTTTTACTAAAGATTTCCGTGCAGGAGGGCAGTTCAATGAGTCTTTGAACAATTTTGTGTGGAGTGTCGTGGAGTGTCGTGGAGTGTCGTGGAGTGTCGTGGAGTGTCGTGGAGTGTCGTGGCCGAGCGGTCTAGCTTACCGGACTCAAGTTCTGGTGTTAGCAGCAGAATGTGGGTTCGAATCCCGGCTGTGACACTTGTGTCCTTGAGCAAGACACTTAACCATAATTGCTTCTCTCCACCCAGGGGTTAAATGGGTACCTGTTAAAAGGGCAGAGTTGGTTGATTAGCCCTATATGCGCTGTAATGGCAGCAATTGAGCTGTATACTCCCCAGGGAGCTGAGATGGTTTCAGGAATGATTTATGAGCCTTATGAGCAGGGGTAATAATATAATGCGCCTTGAGCACCACTCAGTTGGTGGATACGTGCGCTATTATAAGTCCACACATTGTTGTTGTCGTCATCGTCGTCGTCATCGTCGTCGTCGTCGTCGTCGTCGTCGTCGTCGTCGTCGTCGTCGTCATCGTCATCTATGGGTCTTCAGCAACATGTTAACAAGCCTATGCATGAGATGGGTCACATACTGGATCTTATAATTACCCGGCAATCAGAGATAGTCTTGGACAATCCTCCAACTCCACACCATCTTTTCTCTGATCACTTGTCTGTTCTTTGCAACTTGAAACATAATAAACATTCTCTTCCCGTTAAACAGGTTGTTTATAGGGATGTTAAATCTATCAATATTGACTCCTTGAAAAGTGACCTGGAATCTTCCAGGTTGTGTATGGATGCTCCTCGAGGTCTTGAAGAGCTTGTGAAGTGTTACAAAACCACAATAGCTGAAAACCTATGATGCCCCACTGAAGTCCAAGACGGTCACTGTTAGGCCCCGTCTGCCCTGGTTTGATCAAGAAATCAAGTCTGCAATAAGGGTGAGGAGACGGGCATAAAGGAAGTGGCGGCAAACTGACAAGGTCTGTGATCTTTTAGATTATAAGATTCATAGAAATAAGGTCACTTCTCTTCTAAACAAAGCTCGTTGCGACTTTTACAAAGACTTTATCAATAGTAGTAGTTCTGATCAGGGAAAACTATTTAGAGCATCAAAAAAGCTGCTTCAGCAATTTGATGATGTCCCCTTTCCGCCATTTACTGATAAATTGATGTTTGCAAATGACATGGAAAAATATCCAATATCCATGCTAAACTTGATGACTTTACTGTACCAACCACAATTGATGGAACATTCCATTCCAAACCGGAAGCCTTGTCCAGTAACATCTTGTTTGACCAATTTATACCATTAACTGAGTCACAGGTAAAGCAGCTTGTTGTGAAATCTGCAAAGAAATCATGTGCCCTGGATCCAATGCCTACCAAGCTGGTGAGTGATTGCCTTGATGTTTTGCTTCCGGTACTCACCAAAATTATAAATTCATCTTTAGAATCTGGTATATTTCCTGAGGACTGGAAAGAAGATCCGATCTGTTCTTTGTTAAAGAAGGATAACCTCGACTTGATTTTAGAAAACTATCGACCTATCAGTAATTTACAAATCATATCTAAATTAACTGAGAGAGCAGTGTGTGACCAACTTTACTGTCACATGTCCAAACATTCCCTGTTTCCTGTTTTCCAATCATCTTACCGAAACCACCACAGTACGGAGACGGCTCTTCTAAAGGTTAAAAATGATGTGCTGCTGAAAATGAATTCCCAGCATATTACTTTGCTTGTTCTATTAGACCTTAGTGCAGCCTTCGATACTGTTGACCATGGTATTTTACTGAAACGTCTGCAGTCTAAAACCGGAATCTCTGGCAAGGCCCTGGACTTGTTTTCATCTTATTTGTCAGATTGGAGCCAACGTGTATTTATCCAAGGTACCCTGTCAGAGAGGTTTGATCTCAACTGTGGTGTTCCTCAAGGATCTTGCTTAGGACCACTTCTATTCATTGTTTATGCTTCTAGATTGTTCGATATCATTGAGCATCATTTGCCTGATGTTCACTGTTATGCTGATGACACACAGTTGTATCTATCTTTTAGACCTGATGATACCTCTTGTCAAGCTGCTGTAGCTGCAATGGAAAGTTGCATTCGGGACATCAGGCAGTGGATGTTGCATGACAGGCTCATGATCAATGATACTAAGAGTAAGTTCTTGATCATCGGAACTAGACAGCAGTTAAAGAAAATAAACTTTGCCAACATCACTGTGGGTGATGTTGAAATCTCTCCAACCGCCTGTGTTAGAAATTTGGGGTCATGGTTTGACTCGCAACTGACAATGAACACCCACATTACTAAGGCTTGTTCCGCGGATTTTTTCCATCTTCACAATATTAAACGGATCAGTAAATTCCTGTAGCAAGACTCTCTTTTAACACTAATTCATGCATTTGTGACCAGTCGTCTGGACTATTGTAATAGCTTAATGTGCGGCCTGTCAATGACACAAATAACTAAATTACAAAGGGTCCAGAATGCTGCGGCTAGACTTGTTACAAATACACGCAGGTTTGAACATATAACACCAATACTACGTCAATTACACTGGCTGCCTGTTTCGCACAGGATTAATTTTAAAATCATTCTATTAACATTCAAAACTCTTCATGGCCTTTCTCCAAGGTACTTACAGGATCTTCTTACCGTTCGGAAAGAATCCAGATATCATCTAAGGTCAGAGAACAATGGACCCCTTTTGGAATATCCTAGCGGTAAAGTGTTGTATACACTTGGTGAATGGGCGTTTTCTGTGGCAGTCCCTAAGCTATGGAATGCATTGTCATGGCACATACGTAGTGAACACAGACTTGCCACTTTTAAATGTAAGATAAAAAAAACTTTTCTTTTTAATGTAGCATTCGTAAATTAATATGTGGGTGTAATTTTGGTGTGAATCAATGTGTGATTGTAAGATTAAAATGTAATGTTGGTTTTATTGCCTTCTCTCTATATTTCTACTTCTAGGGTCGCCGTGTCAGGTAGTTAGATCACATGCACAAATTACCTTGGTATACGTTAGAGGCGTCTGTTTCCTGAAAAGGTCGAGACATTATCGATGTCGGCAAGGGTAGGCTTAAGTAACTATTAATCCCCTGTCGGCGGGACAGACGTATCCCCATACTGCGGTTTGGGCTCTGGCCCAGTGACATGACTTGATCTCAAACTTTTTCTCAAATCTTGTGTTTTTTGCATGTCTGTTTCAAGTCATTGTCATGCGCTTTTGATCATTTCCATGTAAAGAGCGCAATATAAATTTTTAAATTATTAATATTATTATTACCAGGAATCGGGGCAGGGAAGGATATATATCGGCGAGCCGGAACGCCAGACCAGAAGGGCCATAATGGAAGCCGGTAAAGGGACCTTATATGACTTTAGAGCGCCGGTAGGGATCATTCCCGATAAATTGCGGCTCCTGAATGCCTGGTATTCGCGGAGTAACTTTTTTGAACAAAAATATCCATCTGTCTGTCTGTTCAGTATATAATAAAACAATTAATTATACAAAATATTCATTTATTTTGCTAAATATTAGTCAATGAAAAACTTCTCCAATAGCCGTCAGTGACACCAACCTCGTGTCATTTTGCCATCTTGCATGGTCGCAGTCAGGCATAGATTATACGCATGTGGGTACCATTACAGTTAGACAAAAGCTTGGGTAGTGGGTACATCGTTCACTTTGTGTTCATACGGCCGCTGCGTAAGCGATTCCGATCGCATTACTACAACGGAATAGGATGCACGGTATACTTTATAAAACGCATTGTTTATATTAAATAAGCCTTAAACACAAATTTTGCAAGTAACTTATTTATTTTGTTAATGTTTTAAAATAGTTAATATTGGGCATTTTTCCGTCGAGTCTCAAACATCGAGTCCGAGTCCAAAGGGTCGAGTCCGAAGGGTCGAGTCCAAGTCATTGTACACGGTGACTCAAGTCCGAGTCCAAGTCACCAAAGAAGTGACTCGAGAAGTCCGAGTCCGAGTCACGAGTCATACAAGTCTGGTTAGGCCCAAAGGCATACATAACCCAGTCTTTAAAAAAAAAACGGTGTTGTTCCGGTCTTAAATTAGCCCGGTGTGACCATGGAGGAAGCTTCCTCCATGGTTATTCAAGCGTATCGCTTGGTTGCCTTCTCGTCTCTGGTTCTGGGGTCGTAAAAAAGGCTGTCTAATTGGATAAGTCACTATTGTTAAAGGATTATTTGCTGGCTGGCGATTTTGGAGTGTGGCAGAGATGCCAGTTATTACGATTTTGGTTTATTTTAGACAATTTCTTCACTCCTTTTAAGACTTTTCCGTGGGAAATTTCCGTTGATAGCATGCACAAGTTAGTAGGTCTTGAGTCCTTAGTATTTCCCCAGCACATAACATTAGGATGCACATACCTGGTAACAGACTAATAATTATATCGTTTAGGTTTGCGGTAACACCATGTGTTTATCTCAACTAACGCGAAGCTGAGGTACTGGTTTTGAAAAGAACCTTATCGTCCAACTCGTATCTCAACCTTCGTTAAGTGAGAAAGGTTCAAGGGAGAACCAATTTCGGGCAACTCGTTTTTCTCTACTGTCGCTAAGTGATAAATACGGTTCAGGGAGAACCATGGGGACTTCACGGGTTAATATGGTTCAGGGAGAACCACGGGGACTTCACGGGTTGTTCTCAACGTTTCGATTAGCCTGCTCTAATCTTCGTCAGGAGAATGAAGAGGTTTGCTGAGATTATGTGTAGAATGGGAGAGACCGGCAGAGACCTTACGACCAGGGGAATGTGACAAATCTGCGATCATCAAACACTCCACCGATTTAGACCACATCATTGACTGGCAGAAGGCAGAGATCATAGCCCCGGAGAAGCACTGGTACACCCGTCGTATCAGAGAGGCTATTGAGATTCATAAACATGACACTGTTCCCCAGGACATCGGCTTTTTCATCAGCAACATTTGGCATTCAATCCTACCATCCAACAACACTCACACCCCACAGTCAACTGACACGCCTCAGCGAGCAGGCAACTCACATACAGCAGGAAACACACACAACAAGAACAGTGCCACGGTGGCAACCAATCACAACACATCACACAACAGTGGCACCAATCGGAACACTTCCCATTCTACACATAATCCCAGCAAATACTACTTAAGGAGCTGCATCGGCAAACCTCTTCATTCTCCTGACTAAGCTAATCATTCTCCTGAGCAGGCTAATCGAAACGTTGAGAATAACCCGTGAAGTCCCCATGGTTCTCCCTGAACCATATTAACCCGTGAAGTCCCCATGGTTCTCCCTGAACCGTATTTCTCACTTAGCGACAGTAGAGGAAAACGAGTTGCCCGAAATTGGTTCTCCCTTGAACCTTTCTCACTTAACGAAGGTTGAGATACGAGTTGTGCGATAAGGTTCTTTTCAGAACCAGTACATCAGCTTCGCGTTAGTTGAGATAAACACATGATGTTACCGCAAACCGAAACGATATCGATATTCCACCATGCAAAGCCTCAAAACTTATATTTGTACGAATCTTAGCACATAAATCAGCGACTACGTGGCTGTGTGTACATAAAAAGATAATTCTCCTTGGTAAACAAGCGCCACAGCTTCCCAGGTTTCCGCAGTTTACACGCAAACATAATACGTCTATACGTTAGGGACCGGCGTAGACAAATCGTCTTAAAAATACTACTGTAAAAAACTACTTCTTTTCCATGGGGCGACGAATAATATTCCACATGCCTAGCACGGAACATGTACAGTATACAAATGAAAATTTGAACGTGGATGCACATTTCAGCTGTAGCGAAATTACGCTTTCATTTCGAATTTCGTTGGCATGGTGGTTTTGGTTTCCGTTCATAAGTGAAGCACATAATTATAGAATACTGATATATTTTATTTGTGAACTAGTTTGCTTTCGTTCATGACAATTTGAATCAAAGTAAAACAGAGAACTGCGATCGTGATGTATCTTTGGCTACCTTCAATGAAGAAATCCACATTTATTAATTAATTTTCTGTTTGCTTAGACAAGTCATATCT
The DNA here is from genome assembly GCA_029582265.1 of Zoroaster sp. YZ-2022. NCBI lineage: Eukaryota > Metazoa > Echinodermata > Asteroidea > Forcipulatida > Zoroasteridae > Zoroaster > Zoroaster sp. YZ-2022. Next base: position 34,761,284 of record CM055817.1, on the reverse strand, counting down.
TCCATAAACGAAAGTACCGTAGTACGTTTAATTTTGCCATCTGCCTGCTGCTTTTTGTCGTTTTTTTGTAAAATCATTGATTTCATAAATTCCAACGTCAAGAACATTTTTTGTATAAAAATAAATAACATAAAAATTATGTATTTATGAATATGATGGGAGGGAGAGAATGGAGAAAAAGAGAAAATATGACTATTTATTATTTTGATGAAAGCTACATTGAAATATCTCTTTTTTGGAAATTGTGTGGCTCTGAAAAGAGCCGTTTTTAACTGGTGTGCGCCCCAAGGAGAACAGTTGACTTGTTACAACTTGTGGATGAGGCGGTCATGATGATCTCTGCTGTTCTCTGGAATACCTTCCTGCAACCGTTCTTGCACGCGCGTGAGTGATGCGGTTACAGATTTTTAAGTAATAGATATTCGGGGTCCTTCCTGAAAAAAATGCAATGGAAATTTATTGTATAAGCGTTGGAACCAAATCCATTCACATTAATACAACACTGAATTTTAAAGGCTATGTTTGTATTTTGTCCTGTAAGAGTTTACATAAAAGATTTTTTTATTCTTATTTCACGAGCCCATCACAGTTGAAGTAGGTTCAATAGGCGGAGCAGCCAAAAGAGCCAATAAAGGTAACCCTTCCAATCACTGAGTGCGTTACGGATCACGTGATGCAATTCCTGCTATTCCGTGTAAGACGTACTCTCCGTACACAGATTTTTTAAATCACAAACCATTTCCTAGCTTGGCAAAACATGAGCTGATTCGGTTTGGTGCCGTGAGCACTTTCGCTCGATTTTCAAAAAGGGCTGCGCTGAAAGTGTTAAAAATTTAACCATTTTCAAACAGTACTAGTAGCACTTGTCCTTTTTTCGTAAGGAAACTTGGTTTATATTGAGAAAAATAATTCTTCCTCTCTTCAAATCTGGAATCATAACTGAATAAAATGTATTCTTGTTCTTTAAAAAATGATTTTGAAAAGGGCATGTTTTCGTACTAGTTTCTGGGTGCGTGTACGTAAGGCTGTGGTATTTCAAAAGTTATTACTGCTTCCTGTGACATGCCTAGCAATATGCCATATATTTAACGTTTCTTTTACATACATGAATTATTGACCTCAATTATAGTTCTCAAATGCTTGCCCATGGTCATAACTTCTGTAAAAGTATTACACGATAGACATAATTAGCGAAACCTATATCTTTCGTTGATATAATGTTTCAAATAATATACATAGTTTGTGAAGTTCCGTTTTTTGTTTTGTTTTGTTTTGTTGTTTTTTAGGGAACTCTATAAAAAACACATATCATTAAAGCTGGCAAGTCTTGCGGTTTTAAGGATTAGTGCTGTAGGCCCTTTGAATCTGCTGACTATTGTTCCCTTACCCTTGACGATTAGCACTTAGCAAATTGGTTCTTTTGTTGTCCCATACTGGTGAGCTCACAAGTCAAGATCTCTCCAGACTCCATAATGAGGATAAACCCGGTCTGATTAAAATTTTAGCCCGGTAAACAAAACAGGGTTCTCACCGGGTCCTCACCAAGCTAGCAAATTGCACCGTGTTATTTATGCATTTGGGCCTTAAGAGTGGGATATAATATGAAGCCGGTTTTATATGTTGTGTTACTCTCTGTATCTACTCATCTAAAGTAAACAACTCTGTATATTTTTTAGATGTTTTTAGATAATCTTATAATAATAAATGCAATCATTGTTATTTGTGAATCAAATAACTAATTGAGATGTCTTATGGATAAGTAAGACTAATTGCGGTGACACCATGTGGAATCTCAATTGAGTAGTAATTAGTTCTGAAAAGAACTGGTGGTACAACTCGACGTTTCGATCAGTATGCTCTGATCGTCCTCAGGAGAATACCGGACTCTGGAAAATGCTGCTGCTTAAGTAGACTGCTGGAGGATCATCCCATGAATGGATGCTGGAGGATTAGTTCGTTGAGGCGCGCAGGCGGGAACTGTTGAGACTAGCATCCTAGGGGTTGGGGGAGAGGAGTGTATGCTCACTGAACTGAATCAGTTGTTGACAAGCACAGGGGATGGAGGGTGGTTGACTTAGGATATAGGAGATCCCTCAGTCTGGGGTGGGTTATGGACTTTGGATATAGAAGATCCTTCAGTCTGTAGTAGTGGTCGCCAAATGTCGCTGATGTAGAAGCCGATGTCCTGTGGCACAGTGTCGTGTTTGACAATCTCGATGGCCTCTCTGATGCGTCTGGGGTGCCATGTGTCGATGGGTGTGATGAGTTGGGCTGCCTGCCAGTCGATTTGGTGGTCCTTGATGTGCGAGTGCTTGACGATGGCGGACTTCTCGAAATCTCCTCTGCGGCCGTGTGCTCGGTGTTCCTTCAATCTGATGGGGAGGTTGCGTCCTGTTTCGCCGATGTACACCTTGCCGCACTCACAGGGGATCCGGTAGACTCCCGCTCTGTTGTTTGGGTCCGGTTTGTCCTTGTGGGTGTGTAGAAGTCCTTGGAGTTTGCTGGGGTCTGAGTGGAACACATCGATGCCTGCTCGTCGGAGGATGCGCTGTAGTTTGTGAGACGTCGAACCTAGATAGGGGAGACAAGCAGAGAGGGTTAGATTACTTACCTTGCTTTCGGGGTCCTATATCCTAAGTCAACCACCCTCCATCCCCCTGTGCTTGTCAACAACTGATTCAGTTCAGTGAGCACACACTCCTCTCCCCCAACCCCTCGGATCCTAGTCTCAGCAGTTCCCGCCTGCGCGCCTCAACGAACTAATCCTCCAGCATCCATTCATGGGATGATCCTCCAGCAGTCTACTTAAGCAGCAGCATTTTCCAGAGTCCGGCATTCTCCTGAGGACGATCAGAGCATACTGATCGAAATGTCGAGTTGTACCACCAGTTCTTTTCAGAACTAATTACTACTCAATTGAGATTCCACATGGTGTCACCGCAATTAGTCTTACTTATCATCCTCACCATGCAAAGCTACAAGTTTTTACATATCTTATGGATGTTAATTTATGCATATTACACCAATCTCTGTACTTAGGTTACGGGATAGAGCATGGCTGGGAAGGCCATTGTTGTAGACTGGAATAAAAACCATGGAGACACAGTATTTCAGGTGTGATTCAATTTGCCATTTCTCTAGTTAAATCTGCGTGTTATTTACTTTCCTCAACAGTTAGGGTAACATTATCCTAACCAACTGATCTCAAATACTTTGACTGAATAGATATTTCCTTCATGTCAACAATGGAATTGTTAAGCAGAAAATAACTTTCCTTAACTTTCACGTTATCAAGTTAGTTACTAGATGTATTTTGCTTAAAAAGCACAGAAATGTTCACCATGATTTTTGTTATCATTATTTGGTTTAATTTAGCGATTACATGCCCCTAATATAATCATAATCTAAATATGATGTTTCATTTCGACAAAAGGCTGTAAGAATTTTACTATCATGTTGTCGACTCTATACTGTGTTGGGCATTTTAACACCCTGTGGACTATTATATTCTGAACTATGTCGACAAAAACATCATAGTATAGTGTTGATATATTGACAGAAAGTCAACATCATATGATGTCAACATTTTATCAATGTGTCGACACTATTATGTCGACATTTGTAAGACTAATTGCGGTGACACCATGTGAAATTCTCAATTGAGTAGTAATTAGTTCTGATAAGAACTGGAGGTACAACTCGACGTTTCGATCAGTATGCTCTGATTGTCCTCAGGTGAATGCCGGACTCTGGGAAATGCTGCTGCTTGCTGGAGGATTACGCTATGACAGGATGCTGGAGGATTAGTTCGGTGAGGCGTGCAGGCGGGAACTGTGGATCCTTGGAGTTGGGGAAGGAGTTTGTGCTCACTGAACCGAATCAGTTGAAGACAAGCACGGGGGAAGAAGGGTGGTTGACTTAAGATATAGGAGATCCCCCAGTCTGGGGTGGGTTATGGACTTTGGATATAGAGGATCCTTCAGTCCGTAGTAGTGGTCGCCAAAGGTCGCTGATGTAGAAGCCGATGTCCTGTGGCACAGTGTCGTGTTTGACGATCTCGATGGCCTCTCTGATGCGTCTGGGGTGCCATGTGTCGATGGGTGTGATGAGTTGGGCTGCCTGCCAGTCGATTTGGTGGTCCTTGATGTGCGAGGGCTTGACGATGGCTGACTTTTCGAAATCTCCTCTGCGGCCGTGCGCTCGGTGTTATTTAAGTCTCATGGGGAGATTCCGTCCTGTTTCGCCGATGTACACCTTGCCGCACTCACAGGGGATCCGGTAGACTCCCGCTCTGTGACTGGGATCTGAATGTCCAGTTGGTGTAGTCCAACTCCTTCATCGTGTCGAGCCATTCGTACCGCCTCTCTGTCTTCTGGTCGTTGGCGCCGATCCAGTAGTCATCAATGCCGAACAGGCCGCAACCGAAGAGCGGCAAGTTGGCGTAGACCATGGTGTGAATGAAGGTTTTCTTGTCGGTGCAATCGACAGTGGCCAAATCAGCACCAGGTTGTTTGTAGCCACATTGTCGCCTTAACATAATTCATATATAAACGTCAGGCCACTAATGATTGCACTGATTGTAAATAATGGTGATAATTGAGGCCGCCAGAATTGACATTGGGACACTCAGATCGGGGTATTTGTTTTGTCTGTACAGGCAGTGCCCCTCTTCTCCACCCTGGGCGCGACCACTTACTCTGTACACCACTGATAATAATACCGTGTTAACAACACTAGGTAATTATGCCCATGCACAAATATACGAAGCTTTTAAATCAGTTCGCGTTGGTCGGTTTTAACGGAGAAGTATCGTCATGATCAGAGTAGACTTTCAACATGTCCTAGATTAACCATGGTTTAATTAACATGAACACAGTGACTGAAAATTGCTGGCTCATTTATGCAGCAGCAACATTAATATGACCTCATCATGTAGGGAATTATTTTCAGTCATTGAGTTTCATCTAAAACAAGCACTCCGATTTCATGTCCTGTTGATCCATTTTATTTTTTTCATCCGTTGGCTATGAAATGTGGCACTTATGTTGTATTTACTACAAGCAGCAATGTGACGTCACTCAGAGGGAGCTTTAAACATGTTTTGGGTCATTTTGTCATTCTGTTAGAAAACATGATTTGGGAAGATTTTTACCCAAAGTTCAATAAACGCAGCTATTATCACATCCATAGTACTTTTCATGTCATAAATTTATAGATTGAGCAAATAAATTAAAAATGTCCAGCTTAGCGTTTGAAAGTTGACAACAAACCCCACAACACAGATTAAATGTCTTACAGTAAACAGGTGGCGTTTCAATTGGACCTGTTCAAAGAAACGGTTGTCATGGCAACCATGAACACTAATCATCATTGATATTTTGGTATGAGAGGGTCCCAAAGGATAGTTAGGAAAACTCCAAAAAAATAAGCGTGATCGATCGAAGCGTTCTTGAAATAGGGTTAACTATTGTTGGTTTCTTCCCTCGGGTCGTCTTGTGTGCGAGTTGTTCTTCTAGTCTTTTCTTTCCCCGGGTCGGTTGGTCTGCACCCTTTCCTTTCTGCGGCTGGAGGGGGGTGACACAGTATTTAAAATTTAAAAAAATACAAATAAATATATAATAAAATAAAATAAACAAGTAAATATATTATATTAATAATATATTTATATAGAATTATTGGGTAATCCGATCGATCATCTTCTTACCTTGTTAAACAACCTCCTGGCAGTGTTCTTGTTGTCAAGAGCAACTCCAGACAGTGTTTTCCCAAATGGAGGTTGAGTTTCTGGGATCCGTTCCGGCCAAAATGAACAGCTGGGTTGGGGTAATACATCCATCCTCGGTCTTTGTAACCGCTCTGGGTTAATTGGTCATCTACATCGTCCCAACACGAACACTCGGGCCGATAAGGCTGTCATCATGGCGGTTAAACTGGAATATATGTCGGTACAATTAAGTTTATAAAATACAGACGGATACCGATTACACTCAAATTATATATTCAACTTACCTCTTCAATCGGTGCGGTTTCCATCCGATCGATCGCCTGAATTTGACTGGCCGTATAATCTGGACTCTCGAAATACAGGTTCTCCAAGCCCTCGGATCCGACAAGGCTGTCATCATCACGGTTAAACTGATGAAGTAACAAACAGTTCAATTGGTACGATTAATAAACAAACGATTCAATCGACACAATTCAGTTTATAAAATATAGGCCTAGACGGATATGCTACATCAAATACATGATTCAACGTACCTCTTCAATCGCTGCGTTTCTATCCGATCGATTGCCTGAATTTGACTGACCGTATAATTTGGACTCCAATCGTAGTTTTGTTCCGCCGTGATGCAAACGTGTACTCCCCCACACCCTCTCTCGAGGTTGTCTCTCTTGTTCGCATTGATGCATTGTGAGTGACCAACCCATCATCGCCAGTATTTTAAACACGCTAAAAGGAGATTGTTTTCTAGTTATTAAAAGTGCGGGGAAATGGACAAAGGAAATCGTTAAAAGAGCGGGAAAATGGACAAAGGAAATCGTTAAAAGAGAGGGAAAATGGACAAAGGAAATCGTTAACAGAGCGGGAAATGGCCAAATGGCCAATTAGTGACGTCACGGATGTGTCCCAACGCGTTACGCCAAGTTCAAAAGTTCAAAAGTTCACATCTATCTATCACTCATCCCTTCGTAACACCTGCCACTTGGTGACTTCTGTAGTTGTTAAATGAGCGGAAGAATGGACAAAGGAAATCTAATCAGTGACGTCACCTACGTGTCCCAACACGGTCCGCCGAGTTCAACAGTTCACCGAAAGTAAAAGTACAAACCAGACGTACCACAACGTCTTCGTGGCTGCTACTTTAATTTCACTTCGTGAAAATACAAACGAGACGTCAACGTCTCGTTTGTGCTGCGTGGTTGTGTTGTCGGCGCTTCGTAATTTACAATCACTCGCGCACCTCCCAACTTAGTCAAAACAATAACGTTTTTTTTCCTCAGTTACACTAATGAGAACACACTCACCACTAAGTGGTTCGACACACCCTTTTACTACCAAGACGTCTTGTAGCACGCTACTTTTAATTTTCACTTCGTTAAAAATGATTCATCATCACTGCGTGGCTCAATCACTCACACACAACCTTCCTCATTCATCCTCTTTCCATTCTCACACACACACCATCCATCCTCACGCATGGATGGTCATCCTCATGCGTGTGCGGTCATCCTCACGCATGCGCGGTCAAACTCATTGATCCTCAATTGATCCTCTTTTTGGGGTGTGTGATGCTTGCATATTACTACTTGAATTATTCTTGTACATTCTATACTGGGTGGATAAAATGGTACCATGTTTGTATATACATACATGGACATCAGACAAAGGTAAAGTTGCCCAGAAGGTTGACAAGTAAAACCACACTTATACAATTTGTTTTATTATCCCCATACAGATCAGAGAACCAACTTGGCACATAGGAAGCTGTCAGCTGGGAGATGTCCGTTCAACGATGCTTCAAAGCGGGAAGCATTTATTGATACTCAACCAGTGAGTACAGTTCTGAAGTTGAACCTTAGTGACTGTAATAATCACAAGTTGTTAATTTTCTGTCTAAGTGTTTTTCCCAACTTACATGAATCAATTAATATCTATCATTAATGTGATACTGTGTCTAACATTCTGGCCAAAACTAGTCAAAGTTGTATTTTGTTTACAAATTGGCTTAAATGGTTCTTTTATACTGACTTACATAGCCATTGAAAGTGATGCAGGTGTATCCATAATCACTGTAGATGAAACAGGCGCATTTGAAAATTTGTAGTTGAATTTGCGCCATATAAATAAATATTATTATTATTAACAATACTTAGGCAAACTAGCCTCACCCCATCACAATAATGCAGAACGGACCGTTTGTCAAATTCCATGTCAATGTTAAGGCACAACATCTTGAAAGCAGAAAATTGCCTACTGTAACTGGTTGGCAAGGGAGTTGCTTTTGCGAAATTTACCTCAGCATTTAACTAAAGTTTTGTCATTTATGAAGGTACCACAGTACTTTATTGCACCGATTGGTATAAGCACAAGATACTGTGGTATGCAGCACCATGAAGCTGGACCCTGGTAACATCATACGCTGTCAATATGTCGACAGTCTTATGTGGGCATTTCGAAACCACGCCAACATCGTGCTGTCGGCAGAACGCGTTTGTTTTATGAACTGGGCAACATCTCACACACGAAGCAATTCTTCATGCCGCAATCTTCATCGCTCCACTTGCCGTCATCGTACCTCGACGCGGTACTTGTGTAAAAATGGTTCAATATGACATGAGGTCATTGACTTCAAAACTTTGAGGTTTTTGGATACACTATAGGTCCCGAACAAGATGTCCTAATTTGCTTCCAAGCATAGGAACTTTTTCCCAAAATGGATGTTTGCCAGAGTGGGCGTTTGAAATTGTGCGGATGGAGGTTGGTTTCCTTTAGGATGAGAATAACTCGACGGGCTTCTGGAATATCCACAATAAACTGCTAATTGTATTAAATGTTAGACTATCGACACTAAACTGATAATAAAATAAGAGGTTAGACATTAACTAATATTTAGTTTTTAATGATTTTTTATTTTTTATTATAATTTTTATTTATAAATATTTTGTAATGATTTTTAACATTTTGTCTTTAGCATTGGTTTCTATGGGATTCTTTTTTGTTGGGTTCACCCATATAGGTGATCGCTACTTAGAAGTGGGGGACTTAAAGGCAGTTTTGGATCCAGGATGTTGTCATATATGGGCGTTACCCGGGTCGCTCAGTCTCCCCACTTTTAAACATCATATTTGGGGAAAACCAATTGCGAGTTGATAATTTATTTTTCTTGCAGTAATGTTTTTAAACAGTTTAAAATAAAACAAGAAATCTAGCTCGGACCGAGCGGAGTGGGGGTGGGGGGGAATGGGGAATGGTCTGTGCGCCTTCTTCATCCACCCATCCGCCACCAAGGGCAGATGTAGAACCCACAATTTCTGGGGCCAAATGCTGGACGAGGCTATTCACGGCAGTCGGTCTGGGTCCAGCTTAATGACCCCGGCATTTTTTTCTTCTTTTTTATATTCTGTGCGCTCTTTGACGCAATATGATCGAATTAAGTACCAAATTTGTGAAGTAATCTAGCTAATGAAGCTGATGTGAATCCCAACCCCCCTGGATCCACCCTCGTCCGCCAATCTGCATGTGTGTGACTCGGTGTAAGGGATGGTCTTACAGACCATCCGGGAAATGTTTGATTCATGATGCTCAGCAGTGCGTTCTGAGCGCTTTGTGACGACTTCTTTTAATACATTTTGTGGGTTGCAAGAAAATTTGTGACATAACCCTCATCTCAGGATTCAGGGTAGGTCAACATAAATATTTAGGGCATTATATAACATGGGCCATCAATAGTGAGGGCAATTATTGATGTACTGACCCCACCCCCACTCTAAAATGTTGGGAATGCGTGTCCATCAGATTTATCTCAATTCAAAACCGATCAACGCCAATGGACGGGAAAATGGGATAGTGGGTTCTTGTTCCAGTGTCCCAACAAATTTGTCCAATACTTGCCTCTGTGCGAGTAGATTCGCCTCTGTGCGAGTGGATTTGCCTCTGTGTGAGCGCGTAGCCGCCCGCCTTCCAGCATTCAGGGTCACGAAAAATGTTCGAATCTGTGGTGCGTTCTGAGTGCTTTATGAATATATTCTGTGTTGCAAGAAAAACGGCTGGCTACTCCAGAATAGGCTAAAATAGGTCAGAATAGGCTAAAATATTTATTTATTTTATTTTTAATTGATTTATGGGCCATCAAAAAGTGAGGGGGTCATGTCCCCTACCTCCACCGATCGACGCCCATGCATGTACCGTGGCTTCATGTGATCTTTCTATTTTCACTAGTCTAATTAGGCCATCGCGCCTCAATAGGACTGAGCTAGTGTTACATGGTTTTGGTATTGGATTGGCTTAAAGGGGCAGTATCGTCACGATCAACATACAGGACATGGAAACGTAGTGCTTGTTTTAGATTGATTCAGTAACTGAAAATAATTCCCCACATGATAAGGTCACATTACCGTTGCTGCTGCATACGTGACTCAGTAATTTTCAGTCACTGTGTTCATCTTAAGCTAGGACATCGATTCCATGCCCTGTTGAAAGTCTCTGATCGTGACCATGCTGTCTCTTTAATGGGGGAATACAATGGCATAATATTTATATACATCAGGAGTTCAGAAAAAAACAGTTCGCCTCAAGATCACTTATTTGGTTCTTCGAAATGTCCCTTCAATACAAAAATCAAAGTATATGAACAATTTTGTTTTTCTTTTAGAAGAAGTTATGCTAAAATTATGTGAGATTATGGTAATTAATCTGGGTTTGGGGCTGGTGTCCGCATGGAGTAATGAGAGTGTTATACAATATGCTTATAGGTTATCTGTGTGAAATGTTGCAATATAAACACCCCCACTGTATTAATAATGATGAACCATTTTGACAAGCTGCCGCTCAATAAGCCTTTTGCGTGTTGATTAACATATCGGCTCGGAACCCTGTAACACTGATACCGCAGATCAGTTTATAGTGCGCCCGCACCAGACTATTCGTGACCGGATGTCAGCAGCCGAGTCTCTGTTGCCAGTCACGTGATTCGGGGCAAGCTTTTTCCGCTTTTTCTTAGAAACCAACAATACTGCAGCGGTGCGTGGTCTGGTACCTGCAACATATAACTCAATGATCAACGCATTAATAACGTTTAACTTCCTTAGAACTAAAGTTAATGCAGCTGTTTTGACGTATTTGATTGTCCACTATACGTTAGAAAAAACACGGAAATACATGTACTTCGTCTTTTGTTGCAAAGAAACTCCTGCAAAATCATGTCACCGAAACTCTTTAGAAACTACATAAAGGCCTATTCAAACACGCATGGTTGCATCGTTTACGTCCGGCGCGGCCGTAAAGCTTGCCCCGAATCACGTGGCATAGTATAGTAACAGTCGCTACGCACAGGGGTCAAAGTCTGGGTCACTTGCACAAGGCTTATTGCATGTATCCTTAAAAACATGTAGTTGCGGACGTTATACAAGGTTCGATTTATTGATAAGTTTTAACCTTAATTAAGCCCACGCACATGGTTTAAGAAGCTTTGAAATCACTTTGTGCTGGTCGGGTTAAATTTGCGGATATGTAGTGCACAGGGAAAACAATAAATTTCGTATAACATGCTGTAATTATTATTTTGTTTTTTTAATTCTTAATACCTTCCCTCGTTTTCCATTTTGCTAATAAGTATTTAATTGTACCGGCGTCTGACGTCATTTAATAATACACAATCCCATGGAGATACCACGAATGGACCTAAAAGGCACAGTACTTTTTGTTAGTATCTTGTAATTTTCAGGTTTTATCGTGGATTAAAGCAAAATAATAACAATGTATTTATAACAATATAACAATGTATATATAAACCTGTAAGTATAACAATGTATATATAAAGGTTCAGAAGGTAAATCGACCCTAGTCCTTGAACCAGATTTTGACAAGCTCCCGATCAATTACATATTGTGTCCTTAAAAAAACATGTAGTGAGGACGTTATACAAGGTTCGATTTATTGATAAGTTCCCACCTTAACTAAGCCCACGCACATGGTTTACGAAGCTTTCAAATCAGTTTGTGCTTGTCAGGTTAAATTTAAAGATATATATATATTTTTTTTTAATTCTTAATACCTTCCCTCGTTTTCCATTTTGCTAATGAGCAATTAATTGTAACGGCGTCTGGCGTCATTCAATATTACATAATCCCATGTATATACCACGAATGGACCTAGAGGTACAGTACGTTTTGTTAGTATTTGGTAATTTTCAGGTTTTATCGTGGATTAAAGCAAAATAATAATGTATTTATAACAATAATGGAGTGTCGTGGCCGAGCGGTCTAGCGCACCGAACTCAAGTTCTGGTCTTGCCAGCAGCAGGGTGTGGGTTCGAGCCCCGGTCGTGACACTTGTGTCCTTGAGCAAGGTACTTAACCATAATTGCTTCGTCCTTCGGATGGGACGTAAAGCCGTAGGTCCCGTGTGTTGTGTAATGCACGTAAAAAGAATGCGCCTTGAGCACCTCTTAGTTGGTGGATACGTGCGCTATATAAGTCCACACATTGTTATTATTAATAATTATAACAATGTATATATAAACAGGTAAGTATAACAATGTATATATAGTGACATGCGGACTACAATCCCGGCCAAAATAGTTGGGACACGTGACAATAAACATACCCTCCTCTGTCCCCCGCTCCCCGCTCTCCGCTCCCTAGCTCCACCGCTCCCCCACCAATATTGTTATCTCCAGCCGGAGCACAGACCTTGGAATGAGAGCCAACATTGTCAGGGGGGGCCGGGGGGCCCAGCGAGATTTGACCAGGATTGTCTGAATTCTCTTCTAGTATATGTGAGTGACATGTCCATTTTATCCATGCGCTTATTGTCTGTCTTTGTGATTTTTTTCAGTTTATTTTATTTTATTATTACAGTAGTATTATTATGTTTTCCCTGGAGAGTTGTTTGGTTTTGTTTCCCAAACATGAAATGACGTCCAAAGGTTGAATTAAAGAACATTTTTGGGGAAAAAAATAATAATAATAAAATATTATTGTATATTTTACCCTAAAGTGTGATAAGTACTATATACCCTGAAAACTCAGTGTTTCCAGAGTGCTGACAAAAATACACAATCATTCTACGCAGGTGGGACTCGGGCAAACCATTTGCGAGTTGGTAATTTATTTTTCTTGCAGTAAAAATAAGAAATCTAGCTCGGACCAAGGGGAGTGAGTTGGGGGACCGGGGGAATGGTCTGTGCGCCTTCTTCATCCACCCATCCGCCACCAAGGGCAGATGTAGAACCCACAATTTCTGGGGCCAAATGATGGACGAGGCTATTCACGGCAGTTGGTTCGGGTCCAGCTTAATGATCCCAACATTTTGTTTTTCTTTTTTTATTGGGCGCTCTTTGACGCAATATGATCAATTTAAGTACCAAATTTGTGTATTCAAGCTAATGAAGCTCATGTGAATCCCAAGCCCCCCTGGATCCACCCTTTTCCGCCAATCTGCATGTGTGTGACTCGGTGTAAGTCTTATAGACCATCCGGAAAATGTTTGATTCATGATGCTCAGTAGTGCGTTCTGAGCGCTTTGTGACTTATTTTAGCCTACGACATTTTGTGGGGTTGCAAGAAAATTTGTGACATACTCCTGATCTCAGGATTCAGGGTAGGTCAACATAAATATTTAGGGCATTATATAATATGGGCCATCAATAGTGAGGGCAATTATTGATGTACTGACCCCACCCCCACTCTAAAATGTTGGGAATACGTGTCTATCAGATTTACCTCAATTCAAAACCGATCAACGCCACTGGACGGGAAAATGGGATAGTGGGTTTTTGTTCCAGTGTCCCAACAAGTCTGTCCAATATTCGCCTCTGTGCGAGTGGATTTGCCTCTGTGTGAGCGCGTAGCCGCCCGCCTTCCAGCATTCAGGGTCACGAAAAATGTTCGAATCTGTGGTGTGTTCTAATCTGGTATTTTTCAGGTTTTATCGTGGATTAAAGCAAAATAATAACAATGTATTTATAACTATATAACAATGTATATATAAATAGGTACATTGGCCCTAGTCCTTGAATAAGATTTTGACAAGCTGCCGCTCAACTGCCGCAAAAATGTGTCCTTAAAAACATGTAGTGCGGACGTTATACAAGGTTCGATTTATTGACAAGTTCCCACCTTAACTAAGCCCACGCACATGGTTTACGAAGCTTTCAATTCTTAACACCTTCCCTCGTTTTCTATTTTGCTAATAAACAATTAATTGTAACGGCGTCTGGCGTCATATATTACACAATCCCATGTAGATACCACGAATGGACCTAAAAGGCACAGTACTTTTTGTTAGTATCTGGTATTTTTCAGGTTTTATCGTCGATTAAAGCAAAATAATAACAATGTATTTATAACAATATAACAATGTATATATAAACAGGTACATCAGCCCTAGTCCTTGAATCAGATTTTGACAAGCTCCCGATCAATTGCATGTGTCCTTAAAAAAACATGTAGTGCGAATGTTATACAAGGTTCGATTATTGATAAGTTCCCACCTTAACTATAGCCCACGCACATGGTTTACGAAGCTTTCAAATCACTTTGTGCTGGTCGGGTTAAATTTAAGGATATGTAGTGCTCAGGGAAAACAATAAATTTCGTATAATGCTGTAATTATTATTATTAATATGTTTATTTTTTTTCAATTCTTAATACCTTCTCTCGTTTTCCATTTTGCTAATAAGCAATTAATATAAACAGGTAAATCGGCCCTAGTCCTTGGGGGAATCAATATTTGTGGAAAGCTTCGTAAACCATGTGCGTGGGCTTAGTTAAGGTGGGAACTTATCAATAAATCGAACCTTGTATAACATCTGCACTACATGTTTTTTTTTTTTAAGGACACATGCAATTGAGCGGCAGCTTGTCAAAATCTGGTTCAAGGGCTAGGGCCGATTTACCTTCTGAACCTTCTGAACCTTCTGAAGTTGTAGTCAGCAGGGCGAATCTAGTCCGCATGTCACTAACTTGCCTGTTTATATATACATTGTTATACTTACCTGTTTATATAAACATTGTTATATTGTTATAATTACATTGTTATTATTTTGCTTTAATCCACGATAAAACCTGAAAATTACCAGATACTAACAAAAAGTACTGTGCCTTTTAGGTCCATCCGTGGTATCTACATGGGATACTGTAATATTAAATGACGCCAGAAGCCGTTACAATTAATTGCTTATTAGCAAAATGGAAATATATATATATATAAATTAAATCGGGAGGGTGGCCTTAGCTTTCGATCCAATCCGGACCTTCATCAGAGGCTTTGACAAAGTACAACATAAAACTCAACATAAAAGTACAACATATATATATATATATATATATATATATATATATATATATATATATATATATATATATATATATATATATATCGTCACCGTTTTCACGAAGTGCCAATTTTTATCGAGTTTGATTTTTTTCGATATTCTGAATTACTTCATTGAAATCTACAATCCCACAAATTTACAGGGTCTAAAAATCATTAGTTTTGTAATTACACTAATTGGCCAAGGGCAAAATGGGTGCTCAAGACCAATTTGCGTTTTCACGAAGGGACAATTGGACCACAGAGCATCGAGCTTTAAGTAATATCTATGTTTTAAACGTACCATGTCACATTCAAGACGCAAGATACATGTAAAATGTGTGCCCTATGTGAAAGAACAGATTTCAAACTTTCCAAATATGTCAACTTTTCAACAAAGGGACGATTAATCACAACATAATTAATAATTTAAGACAATAATCCCTTCGAGAAAACGCTCAAATCAACATAACTTTCCCAATTGCAGCGTGCGCCACTACCGACCTATAAATAGCTCACAATTGTCTCTTCGTGAAAACGCAAAAACTGCTTCGTCCCCAATTTTCCCTCATAGCGTGCGTACATATCCAGAATTATACGGGTACCAGCTTCACACTGGTTCACGATATGTCGATAAATCCGCATATTTTTGTACACGCGCTGTAAGGACAAAACTCACGCGCAAGGCGTTTTCCGTTTTCACGAAGTGCCAATTGGATCGAGCTATTTATAGGTCTGTAGTGGCGCGCTATGCCGTTCCGTTTTCACGAAGGGACAATTGAGAGCAAAATAAGCCGTTTCTAGCGTTTTCACGAAAGGACAATTGTATTAATAAATCAATTACGCCGTAAATAATCGTCCTGTTGTTGAATAACTTGTACATTTGAGAAGTTTGAAATCTGTATTTTCAAACAGTGCACATAAATTGGCAATATTCTGCGTTATTGGTGGTGAAACTACAATTTCAAAAAGTGAGCAACTTAAAACTCGATTATCTCGAAACGTGTATTTTGTGCTGTGTGGCCGAATTGGCACTTCGTGAAAACAGTGACAATATATATATATATATATATATATATATATATATATTAATGAAATCATCTTTTATTATAAAAATACTCAATTTCATAATCAAAATTCCTCTCAATTAATTTGCGTTAGAACGCGTTGAATTTGAACTTCCTGTTTGGACCGGAAGTAAAGTTCAGATCAGGTTATTTGTAAGTCATATATCTGACACAATAAAGCTTCCTGGTGTTAATGAAAAACATAACGTTAGTATCTACTTTGGTTCATCGGGCAAGCTCGGTGGTCGATAGGTTAAGACGTCTGCACTAGTAAGCAGGAGGTCGTGGGTTCGAATCCCGCCCGAGTCGCATGTGTAGTTTTTCACAGCACTCGGAAAGCAGTGAGTATACAGTGCTATACACATGTCGGTGTTCGGGCAAAATAAAATAAATTACTTTGGTTCAGGAGATGGTTTTTCATAATTATTATATAATTAGAACTACATCAGCGTGTAAAACTGCACTCTTAACTACCGGTTCAAGTTACCTTACTAAATTTATCACGAAAGTAATAAACTGGATGTATTTTATCATCGAGGGGGACTGACATCCTTTATTGTGTGTGTACTTAAGGCGTTTTGTAATAAAATATTGTTTTTGAGACCCACCTGTGTCTATTTAATCATTGATTTATGAGTACAAGTATTTTAAAACAATGTTTGAAGTGTTTGGTGGAAGCTTCATTTGCATAAGATATGTGACGTAAGGTCGGGAAGATCCGATGTGTACATGATGTACATATACATACAAACGTTTCACACACGTAGCGTCGATTTCATTTCTTCCGTGATTTTTGTTTCCGGAACTAATAAAATGCCGGGAAGATGTGTTTCTGCAGGATGCAGCAACACCACCAAAGACAGTGTTAGCCTTCATCTGTTCCCAAGTGACCCAAAAATCGCCGTATTTGGACGAGCAAAGTTCGACTGACAAGAGTAAAGTGGTCAGGTCCATCGGCTCACATAGTTTTGTGCAGCGATAATTTTGAGCCGAGTTTTGAGCCGAATTTCTCTTCCCGACATGACGTCACGAACAGCTCCTCCGTGCAGGGCGTAAAAGTGGGGGGCATTTTTACAATGGAAAATAACACTCTCAAAAACAATAAAAACACAAAACAAAAATTGTATTGATCTTTTACTGATATAAAAGAATAAAACGATCACATATTTAACTGTTTGATTTAAATCCATGTCAGTCCCCCTTTTAAGGTACTTGACCAAGATGCCAATGTCTTCTGGGCGGGCAAAGACCCCAAGTTTTTCTGACTCATCAAATTTGTGGAGGCTTATGAGGTATGGTCACAGATAAGGCCATTGCTTGTTTGTCAGCTGGCTGGGGAGTGGACAGCGACTGGATTTGACAAAATTGCTCTTGTCGGCGCAAGACTTGAGGCTCGGTGGTGAGGTTGGGGATTCGAACCTTGCCAGCAACGCTGTGGATGAGGGTTGGAGGAGGCCATAGCTTGGAGGACTGTGAAACGGCAGCTGAATTGGTGCGATGTTCGAGCGCGAACAAGTCATCGTGGGTACAAATGTTTTCAGGAAGTTGAACCTCAACAAATTCGCCGGGCAATACGGTTGTACAGTGGGAGGGGCTCGAAGCACAAGGGCACGACAAACGATGTGGTTGACAGCGGGTGTCCCTTGAGAATCGTACAGGTATGTGGTGCCGTCTCTCAGGATGACTTGATGTTTGGCAGGGCGAATGGAGATGTCATTGACTTCCATAAAGGGGGTACCTGCGAGTATCTCGACATCAAGGTTTTCAACTACGAGACCCTCAAACTGGAATTCTCTGTCATCCCGTGTGAGTTGGAGTTTTGTCTCTCCGATGTCATTGAGGGGTGATGATCCATCTGCCTGGTGGGCTGATTGGGTGCTCTTCATAATCTTAACACCAAGTTTCATGGCTGTTGAATTCCGTATCAGATTTCCTGTTGCTCCACTCTCAATGATGACACGGGTTGTGTGATGGCCGTGGAATGTATGGGGATTGGCGGATTTGGACACAAAGTGCGGATGGTTCACTGTACCCGTCCACAGATGCACATGTCACCTCGGGGGGCTCATCGGTGGCTTCTTTCGTTTCGTCGAAAATGCCAGCGACTTGGCGAGTTCTAGCTAGGTATCTCCGATCTTGCTCTGGGAGGTGTGGACACTCGCTAAGGAACTTGTTTACAGAGGGGGCAAGACTTGGGGGCTCTATTGTACCGAGGTTTTGGTGTTGTTTGTCTGGGTTTTGGCCGAGAGAATGATGACGGTTGAAATGTGGATGCGCGCATTGATTGTGCGTCTTCGGATGTGTGATATCCAGATTGGATATAGAAGTGGAGTTTCGGACGATGGTGTTGCGTGATATTACTGGGCAGTAGTTGGCTATTTGCCCAAGCATGAGTTCTAACATGGTGACTTTTTGTTGGGAACTGCGACGCTTCGCTTGTTCAACTTCAGGACAATCGTTAGTGAAACCATGAAAGGGGAAGACCTCGACTTTTTCTCCCAAGTGAAGTCTTCAGCAAGAAATGAGGCAAAGTTCTGATTGAGTGAGAGTGTGAACTGAAGATTGTGTTTCCAATTCTCAAAGAGTTAACTGACTCAGTCTTACTGAGGGACCATTGTTTGGGGGCCCTATGTGACAATGCCATGATGAATTGTACAAAACAGCTGTTGTAAATGTTGATGAAAAATGTCAGTACTAAGACACGGCTGCGTGTTCAGCCGGCTGACCGCTCACCTGAATATGTGATCTGTATGAGCAAACTGGAGTCCAGTAAAGTTACTGATGGCGCCCGTGTATGGAAACGATAACGGTGAACAATCCTTTGATAAGTTCGGTTAACGTTCGTTTACAGAAGACAAAATGCGTGGGAATGTCTCGAAACGCTGCCACCACGCCAATACGGTAGATGGAGGACTCCCAGAATGAGTATACACGGTCAAATATAGCTCTAATTACAACGGCTTTAATGCAATAACAATAACAAGATGGCAGAAACAACAAAGGCGGCAAAACAGGGAACTAACTGCCAAGCGGCCAAGAGAGGGCGCTAGACCGATCTGGCGAAGCTTGTTTGTTTTCGAAAAAAAACTTTAGATGATTAGTATTATTCATAAGAGCATTCATGAGCAGTGGGTACGAGGCTGCTCATAAGCCCTGGGAATGAGGATAATTCGTGGGAGGATCGTATGATATATTCTGGTCTTAAATTTCTGTACGTGGTTCATGGTTACATTTTTTGTTTCAAATTTGCCTTTTCTTGAAGAATTCGCAAAGTTTCCAGACATAAAACACGTTGGCAATGAAACATGTTATTACTACTAGGTATTAAGGTATTCTGCAAACATGGGAATTATGCAAGCTTCTTTGTTTTCGAAAAAAGCTTCTTTTCACACGAGAAAAAGAACATGTATTAAAATAATTATGTATTGTACATCACTGTAGAGTGCAGTTAACAAAATGGGCGCATACGCATGTACACATATGTACACACACATACACGTCCACGTGTGGCACACATGCATTACGCGCGTCCGTTCAGTCTGAGGCATTGAAGGCGGAATATATTTAATTACTAATAATTAAATAAAAAATCAATTTATAATGATTTTCTGACGTTGTTGGTGTTACAGCAAGCTAGGAATTCCAAGGATTGTAAGTGCAAAATATGAAGTCATTCTGAGATTGGCAACTATGTTTTTGCTGGATAGGTTTCGCGAGGAGGAGGAGGAGGAGGAGGAGGAGGAGGAGGAGGAGGAGGAGGAGATCGTTTGGGGGCAATGTTCAATTTATGAGCCTGGTGCCCTTCCCGTTTCCAGTTCTGGGTTCATTGGTGGTCGATCCGTCAATCTGCATCATCTTCTCCAATGTCTGTACACCACTGAGACGTATACAATGTATCAATTATTTCCCTGTTGCCCTCCCCCCAAAAAAAATAAAAATAAATAAATAAATAAATAAATAAATGGCCGAAAAAAGCCTAACAGCTGCATCGTCCCTTTTTGGGGGCGGAGGTTTGGAAAAGGTAACCTAGTAGGCCTAATGACATGATAACATTAATATGATAACAGCAACATTAATATGACCTCATCATGTAGGGAATTATTTTCAGTCATTGAGTTTCATCTAAAACAAGCACTCCGATTTCATGTCCTGTTGATCCATTTTATTTTTTTCATCCGTTGGCTATGAAATGTGGCACTTATGTTGTATTTACTACAAGCAGCAATGTGACGTCACTCAGAGGGAGCTTTAAACATGTTTTGGGTCATTTTGTCATTCTGTTAGAAAACATCATTTGGGAAGATTTTTACCCAAAGTTCAATAAACGCAGCTATTATCACATCCATAGTACTTTTCATGTCATAAATTTATAGATTGAGCAAATAAGTTAAAAATGTCCAGCTTAGCGTTTGAAAGTTGACAACAAACCCCACAACACAGATTAAATGTCTTACAGTAAACAGGTGGCGTTTCAATTGGACCTGTTCAAAGAAACGGTTGTCATGGCAACCATGAACACTAATCATCATTGATATTTTGGTATGAGAGGGTCCCAAAGGATAGTTAGGAAAACTCCAAAAAAATAAGCGTGATCGATCGAAGCGTTCTTGAAATAGGGTTAACTATTGTTGGTTTATTCCGTCTTGTGTGCGAGTTGTTCTTCTAGTCTTTTCTTTCCCCGGGTCGGTTGGTCTGCACCCTTTCCTTTCTGCGGCTGGAGGGGGGTGACACAGTATTTAAAAAAAAAAAATACAAATAAATATATAATAAAATAAAATAAACAAGTAAATATATTATATTAATAATATATTTATATAGAATTATTGGGTAATCCGATCGATCATCTTCTTACCTTGTTAAACAACCTCCTGGCAGTGTTCTTGTTGTCAAGAGCAACTCCAGACAGTGTTTTCCCAAATGGAGGTTGAGTTTCTGGGATCCGTTCCGGCCAAAATGAACAGCTGGGTTGGGGTAATACATCCATCCTCGGTCTTTGTAACCGCTCTGGGTTAAGGTCATCTACATCATCCCAACACGAACACTCGGGCCGATAAGGCTGTCATCATGGCGGTTAAACTGGAATATATGTCGGTACAATTAAGTTTATAAAATACAGACGGATACCGATTACACTCAAATTATATATTCAACTTACCTCTTCAATCGGTGCGGTTTCCATCCGATCGATCGCCTGAATTTGACTGGCCGTATAATCTGGACTCTCGAAATACAGGTTCTCCAAACCCTCGGATCCGACAAGGCTGTCATCATCACGGTTAAACTGATGAAGTAACAAACAGTTCAATTGGTACGATTAATAAACAAACGATTCAATCGACACAATTCAGTTTATAAAATATAGGCCTAGACGGATATGCTACATCAAATACATGATTCAACTTACCTCTTCAATCGCTGCGTTTCTATCCGATCGATTGCCTGAATTTGACTGACCGTATAATCTGGACTCCAATCGTAGTTTTGTTCCGCCGTGATGCAAACATGTACTCCCCCACACCCTCTCTCGAGGTTGTCTCTCTTGTTCGCATTGATGCATTGTGAGTGACCAACCCATCAACGCAAGTATTTTAAACACGCTAAAAGGAGATTGTTTTCTAGTTATTAAAAGTGCGGGGAAATGGACAAAGGAAATCGTTAAAAGAGCGGGAAAATGGACAAAGGAAATCGTTAACAGAGCGGGAAATGGCCAAATGGCCAATTAGTGACGTCACGGATGTGTCCCAACGCGTTACGCCAAGTTCAAAAGTTCAAAAGTTCACATCTATCTATCACTCATCCCTTCGTAACACCTGCCACTTGGTGACTTTTGTAGTTGTTAAATGAGCGGAAGAATGGACAAAGGAAATCTAATCAGTGACGTCACCGACGTGTCCCAACACGGTACGCCGAGTTCAACAGTTCACCGAAAGTAAAAGTACAAACCAGACGTACCACAACGTCTTGGTGGCTGCTACTTTAATTTCACTTCGTGCTGCGTGGTTGTGTTGTCGGCGCTTCGTGATTTACAATCACTCCCGCACCTTCCAACTGAGTCAAAACAATGACGGTTTTTTCCTCAGTTACACTAATGAGAACACACTCACCACTAAGTGGTTCGACACACCCTTTTACTACCAAGACGTCTTGTTAGACGTCTTGTAGCACGCTACTTTAATTTTCACTTCGTTAAAAATGATTCATCATCACTGCGTGGCTCAATCACTCACACACAACTTTCCTCATTCATCCTCTTTCCATTCTCACACACACACCATCCATCCTCACGCATGGATGGTCATCCTCATGCGTGTGCGGTCATCCTCACGCATGCGCGGTCAAACTTGTTGATCCTCAATTGATCCTCTTGTTGGGGTGTGTGATGCTTGCATATTAATACTTGAATTATTCTTGTACATTCTATACTGGGTGGATAAAATGATACCATGTTTGTATATACATACATAGACATCAGACAAAGGTAAAGTTGCCCAGAAGGTTGACAAGTAAAACCACACTTATAAAATTTGTTTTATTATCCCCATACAGATCAGAGAACCAACTTGGCACATAGGAAGCTGTCAGCTGGGAGATGTCCGTTCAACGATGCTTCAAAGCGGGAAGTATTTATTGATACTCAACCAGTGAGTACAGTTCTGAAGTTGAACCTTAGTGACTGTAATAATCACAAGTTGTTAATTTTCTGTCTAAGTGTTTTTCCCAACTTACATGAATCAATTAATATCTATCATTAATGTGATACTGTGTCTAACATTTTGGCCAAAACCAGTCAAAGTTGTATTTTGTTCACAAATTGGCTTAAATGGTTCTTTTATACTGACTTACATAGCCATTGAAAGTGATGCAGGTGTATCCATAATCACTGTAGATGAAACAATACTTAGGCAAACTAGCCTCACCCCATCACAATAATGCAGAACGGACCGTTTGTCAAATTCCATGTCAATGTTAAGGCACAACATCTTGAAAGCAGAAAATTGCCTACTGTAACTGGTTGGCAAGGGTGTTGCTTTTGCGAAATTTACCTCAGCATTTAACTAACGTTTTGTCATTTATGAAGGTACCACAGTACTTTATTGCACCGATTGGTATAATCACAAGATACTGTGGTATGCAGCACCATGAAGCTGGACCCTGGTAACATCATACGCTGTCAATATGTCGACAGTCTTATGTGGGCATTTCGAAACCACGCCAACATCGTGCTGTCGGCAGAACGCGTTTGTTTTATAAACTGGGCAACATCTCACACACGAAGCAATTCTTCATGCCGCAATCTTCATCGCTCCACTTGCCGTCATCATACCGCATCTCGACGCGGTACTTGTGTAAAAATGGTTCAATATGACATGAGGTCATTGACTTCAAAACTTTGAGGTTTTTGGATACACTATAGGTCCTGAACAAGATGTCCTAATTTGCTTCCAAGTGTAGGAACCTTTTTCCCCAAATGGATGTTTGCCAGAGTGGGCATTTGAAATTGTGTGGATGGAGGTTGGTTTCCTTTAGGATGAGAATAACTCGACGGGCTTCTGGAATATCCACAATAAATTGATAATTGTATTAAATGTTAGACTATCCACACTAATAAAATAATGAGATAATAAAATAAGAGGTTAGACATTAGCTAATATTTAGTCTTTAATGATTTTTTATTTTTTATTATAATTTTTATTTCTAAATATTTTGTAATGATTTTTAACATTTTTGTCTTTAGCATTGGTTTCTATGGGATTCTTTTTTGTGGGGAGCACCCATATAGGTGATCGCTACATAGAAGTGGGGGGACTTAAAGGCAGTTTTGGATCCAGGATGTTGTTATATATGGGCGTTACCCGGGTCGCACAGCCTCCCCACTTTTAAACATCATATTTGGGGAAAACCAATTGCGAGTTGGTAATTTATTTTTCTTGCAGTAATGTTTTTAAACAGTTTAAAATAAAACAAGAAATCTAGCTCAGACCGAGGGGAGTGGGGGTGGGGGACTGGGGGAATGGTCTGTGCGCCTTCTTCATCCACCCATCCGCCACCAAGGGCAGATGTAGAACCCACAATTTCTGTGGCCAAATGCTGGATGGGGCTATTCACAGCAGTCGGTTCGGGTCCAGCTTAATGACCCCGACATTTTTTCTTTTTTTATATTCTGTGCGCTCATTGACGCAATATGATCGATTTAAGTACCAAATTTGTGAAATATTCTAGCTAATGAAGCTGATGTGAATCCCAAGCCCCCCTGGATCCACCCTTGTCTGCCACTCTGCATGTGTGTGACTCGGTGTAAGGGATGGCCTTATAGACCATCCGGGAAATGTTTGATTCATGATGCTCAGCAGTGCGTTCTGAGCGCTTTGTGACGACTTTTTTTAATATATTTTGTGGGTTGCAAGAAAATTTCTGACATACCCCTCATCTCAGGATTCAGGGTAGGTCAACATAAATATTTAGGGCATTATATAACATGGGCCATCAATAGTGAGGGCAATTATTGATGTACTGACAGCACCCCCACTCTCAAATTTTGGGAATACGTGTCTATCATATTTACCTCAATTCAAAACCGATAAACGCCAATAGACGGGGAAATGGGATAGTGGGTTCTTGTTCCAGTGTCCCAACAAGTCTGTCCAATATTCGCGAGTAGATTTGCCTCTGTGTGAGCGCGTAGCCCCCCGCCTTCCAGCATTCAGGGTCACGAAAAATGTTCGAATCTGTGGTGCGTTCTGAGGGCTTTATGAATATATTCTGTGTTGGAAGAAAAACGGTTGGCTACTCCAGAAGTCAGAATAGGCTAAACATCAAAAAGTGAGGGGACATGTCCCCTCTCCTCCACCGATCGACGCCCATGGATGTACTCTGGCTTCATGTGATCTTTCTATTTTCACTAGTCTAATTAGGCCATCGCGCCTCAATAGGACTGATCTAGTGTTACACGGGTTTGGTATTGGATTGGCTTAAAGGGGCAGTATCGTCACAATCAAGAGGACATGGAAACGTAGTGCTTGTTTTAGATTGATTCAGTAACTGAAAATAATTCTCCACATGATAAGGTCACATTACCGTTGCTGCTGCATACGTGACGCAGTAATTTTCAGTCACTGTGTTCATCTTATGCTAGGACATCGATTCCATGCCCTGTTGAAAGTCTCTGATCGTGACGATACTCTCTCTTTAATGGGGGCATACAAGGGCATAATATTTATATACATCAGGAGTTCAGAAAAAACAGTTCGCCTCAAGATCACTTATTTGCTTCTTCGAAATGTCCCTTCAATACAAAAATCAAAGTATATGAACATTTATTTTTCTTTTAGAAGAAGTTATGCTAAAATTATGTGAGATTATGGTAATTAATCTGGGTTTGGAGCTGGTGTCCGCATGGAGTTACGAGAGTGCTATATAATATGCTTAGGTTATCTGTGTAAAATGTTGCAATATAAACACACCGTACCACTGTATTTATGATGAACCAGATTTTGACAAGCTGCCGCTCAATTGCATGTGTCCTTAAAAACATGTAGTGCGGATGTTATACAAGGTTCGATTTATTGATAAGTTTTAACCTTAACTAAGCCCACGCACATGGTTTACGAAGCTTTCAAATCACTTTGTGCTGGTCGGGTTAAATTTACGGATATGTAGTGCACAGGGAAAACAATAAATTTCGTATAAAATGCTGTAATTATTTTTTTATATTTTTATTCTTAATACCTTCCCTCGTTTTCCATTTTGCTAATAAGTATTTAATTGTAACGGCGTCTGACGTCATTTAATAATACACAGTCCCAGGAGATACCACGAATGGACCTAAAAGGCACAGTACTTTTTGTTAGTATCTTGTAATTTTCAGGTTTTATCGTGGATTAAAGCAAATTAATAACAATGTATTTATAACAATATAACAATGTATATATATAAACAGGTAAATCGACCCTAGTCCTTGAACCAGATTTGACAAGCTGCCGATCAATTGTATGTGTCCTTAAAAAAACATGTAGTGCGGACGTTATACAAGGTTCGATTTATTGATAAGTTCCGACCTTAACAATGTATTTATAACAATATAATAATGTATATATAAACCTGTAAGTATAACAATGTATATATAAACAGACAAGTGAGCGACATGCGGACCAGATTCGCCCTGCTGACTACAACTTCAGAAGGTTCAGAAGGTAAACCGGCCCTAGTTCTTGAACCAGATTTTGACAAGCTCCCGATCAATTGCATGTGTCCTTCAAAAACATGTAGTGCAGACGTTATACAAGGTTCGATTTATTGATAAGTTCCCACCTTAGCTAAGCCCACGCACATGGTTTACGAAGCTTTGAAATCAGTTTGTGCTTGTCAGGTTAAATTTAAGGATATGCAGTGCTCAGGGAAAACAATAAATTTCGTATAATGATGTAATTATTATTATTTGTGTGTGTGTATTTCTTGTTGTTTATTTTTTAAATTCTTAATAGCTTTCCTGGTTTTCCATTTTGCTAATGAGCAATTAATTGTAACGGCGTCTGGCGTCATTTAATATTACACAATCCCTTGGAGATACCACGAATGGACCTAAAAGGCACAGTACTTTTTGTTCGTATCTAGTATTTTTCAGGTTTTATCGTGGATTAAAGCAAAATAATAACAATGTATTTATAACAATATAACAATTTATATATAAACAGGTAAATCGACCATAGTCCTTGACAATGTATTTATAACAATATAATAATGTATATATAAACAGGCAAGTGAGCGACATGCGGACTAGATTCGCCCTGCTGACTACAACTTCAGAAGGTTCAGAACGTTCAGAAGGTAAATCGACCATAGTCCTTGAACTAGATTTTGACAAGCTGCCGCTCAATTGCATGTGTCCTTAAACATGTCGTGCGAATGTTACACAAGGTTCGATTTATTGATAAGTTCCAACCTTAACTAAGCCCACGCACATGGTTTACGAAGCTTTCAAATCACTTTGTGCTGGTCAGGTTAAATTTACGGATATGTAGTGCTCAGGGAAAACAATAAATTCCGTATAATGCTGTAATTATTATTATTATTTTTTTTTTAATTCTTAATACCTTCCCTCGTTTTCCAATTTGCTATTATGCAATTAATTGTAACGGCGTCTGCCGTCATTTAATATTACACAATCCTATGGAGATACCACGAATGGACCTAAAAGACACAGTACTTTTTGTTCGTATTTGGTAATTTTCAGGTTTTATCGTGGATTAAAGCAAAATAATAACAATGTATTTATAACAATATAACAATGTATATATAAACAGGTACATTGGCCCTAGTCCTTGAATCAGATTTTGACAAGCTGCCGATCAATTGCATGTGTCCTTCAAAAAACATGAAGTGCAGATGTTATACAATGTTCAATTTATTGATAAGTTCCCACCTTAACTAAGCCCACGCACATGGTTTACGAAGCTTTCATTTCTTAATACCTTCCCTGGTTTTCCATTTTGCTAATGAGCAATTAATTGTAACGGCGTCTGGCGTCATTTAATATTACACTATCCCATGGAGATACCACAAATGGACCTAAAAGGCACAGTACTTTGTGTTAGTATCTGGTAATTTTCAGGTTTTATCGTGGATTAAAGCAAAATAATAACAATGTATTTATAACAATAATAACAATGTATATATAAACAGGTAAGTATAACAATGTATAAATAAAGAGGCAAGTTAGTGACATGCGGACTACAATCCCGGCCAAAATAGTTGGGACACGTGACAATAAACATACCCTCCCCTGTCCCCCACTCCCCGCTCTCCGCTCCCCCACTCCCCCACTCCCCCGCTCCCCCGCTCCCCTACCAATGTTGTTATCTCCAGCCGGAGCACAGACCGCGCAATGAGAGCCAACATTGTCAGAGGGCTGGGGGGCCCAGCGAGATTTGACCGGGATTGTCTGAATTCCCTTCTGGTATATGTGAGCGACATGTCCATTTTATCCATGCGCTTATTGTCTGTCTTTGTGATTTGTTTTTCAGTTTATTTTATTTTATTATTACAGTAGTATTATTATGTTTTCCCTGGAGGGTTGTTTGGTTTTGTTTCCCAAACATGAAATGACGTCCAAAGGTTGAATTAAAGAAAACAATTTGGGGAAAATAATAATAATAATAAAATATTATTGTAGATTTTACCCTAAAGTGTGATAAGTACTATATACCCTGAAAACTCAGTGTTTCCAGAGTGCTACGGACAAAAATACACAATCATTCTACGCAGGTGGGATTCGAACCTACGATCCCCTCATTCCACAGCAGGTGACTTATCCACTGTACCAGGCGTGGTATCCGCCGACAAGACCCCAGTTCGATCTGCATGTGTGTGACTCGGTGTAAGCCTTATAGACCATCCGGAAAATGTTTGATTCATGATGCTCAGTAGTGCGTTCTGAGCGCTCTGTGACTTCTTTTAGCCTAATACAAATTTGTGACATACTCCTGATCTCAGGATTCAGGGTAGGTCAACATAAATATTTAGGGCATTATATAATATGGGCCATCAATAGTGAGGGCAATTATTGATGTACTGACCCCACTCCCACTCTAAAAAGTTGGGAATACGTGTCCATCAGATTTACCTCAATTCAAAACCGATCAACGCCATTGGACGGGAAAATGGGATAGTGGGTTCTTGTTCCAGTGTCCCAACAAGTCTGTCCAATATTCGCCTCTGTGCGAGTAGATTCGCCTCTGTGCGAGCGCGTAGCTGCCCGCCTTCCAGCATTCAGCGTCACGAAAAATGTTCAGATCTGTGGTGTGTTCTAATCTGTGGTTAGTATCTGGTATTTTTCAGGTTTTATCGTGGATTAAAGCAAAATAATAACAATGTATTTATAACAATATAACAATGCATATATAAACAGGTACATTGGCCCTAGTCCTTGAATCAGATTTTGACATTATGCTGCAAGCGCTTGTTGTATATTTATGGATACATTGTATAGCCCCCTCTTGCGGCTGCTTTCTAAGGCCTGTGCATTACCAGTCAACATGAATGTTTTTTTTAATAATTATGGCAGTACAGCTAATGGGAATTGACGCGAATACAAAAACAAAGTTCATGGCCTACCTTTCCCAACTATTACAAAAGATCTCACAGTCTTAAGAATTAATCACTTCACGAATAACTTCCCTAATATCAAATATATCAAGTACCATCATCCTCACATCATCAGTACCACTCACATGACGTCACCTACAATTTCAATACTATTATCTTCAAATATTTCCATGTTCATAGGCACAGCAACGTATTATACCTACATACAGATGTATTATACATATGATAACATCCTCACAAACCACATAACATTTCCACAAAGTTTTATTTCTACACGTACTTAAATAAACTACACATTCAACCGCAATCAAAATATATCTTTGTTGTTAATGCATAACAATATGTCAGGCCCTATAGGTACAAAATCAGTCGACCTCATCATGACATCTTCACATTTCACTGCACATGAACTCAAAGATTCAACAGAAATGTCACCAATCCCCGCATCTCCAGTTTCATAACAAAACCAAAAACAACATCCCAGTCCCTTCTGTCTTTTATACCTAACAAAGAGGTTTCATTATTATATTCACAGTTCACATCCAAACTACCACCAACAAAAATAATAATAAACAAATAAATAAAATTAAATTAAATTAAAAAAAACGAAACAGCCCTGTGTTTGTCCACGTGATTTATTTTTTTGTTTTCATCCAAATTACAAGGGGTAGATTCATCATCATTTTGATGTGATGGAAAAATAAAGGGAATGCTCGTTGATTTCGTAGGTCTTTTAAGTACCCTTTGTGATTTTGATGAAAACAAACATATATAAATACAAGGCTTTCCCCTTCTGATTTTGAGAAAAACAAAAATATATCATTACAAGGCTTACCCCTTGTAAATTTCGATGGAAAAATATATCAATACAAGGCTTACCCCTTCTGATTTTGATTTAAAAATAATAAATACAAGGCTTACCCCTTGAAAATTTCGGTGGAAACAAAAAATATATCAATACAAGACTTACCCCTTGTGATTTAGTGATGAAAACAAAATTATATAAATACAAGGCTTACCTCTTGTAATTTTGATAAAAACAAAAATATATAAATACAAGGCTTACCCCTTGTAATTTTGATTTTAAAAAAATATATAAATATAAGGTTTACCCCTTGTAAATTTCGGTTCTGGTGTTAGCAACATAATGTGGGTTCGAATCACGGCCGTGACACTTGTGTCCTTGAGCAAGACACTTAATCATAATTGCTTCTCTCCACCCAGGGGTTAAATGGGTACCTGTGAAGGCAGAGTTGGTTTGCTCTATATGCGCTAGAAATGGCAGCAATTGAGCTGTATACTCCCCAGGGAGCTGAGATGGTTTCAGGAATGATTTATGAGCCTTATGAGCCTTATGAGCAGGGATAATAATATAATGCGCCTTGAGCACCACTTAGTTGGTGGATACGTGCGCTATATAAATCCACACATTATTATTATTATTATTATTAATACAAGGCTTACCCATTGTGATTTTGATAAAAACAAAACAATTTTAAAACAAATCATTAGTAATAAAAATTATCAAAATGTTTTGTTTACAAAACTAATTTTTGCAGAAAGTTAGTCTGAGGTAATGACCAGGCATTTGGGAGCGTTGAATCTTCTAGGCGAACCCAGCGTGATAACCACCTTAGCACCCTTCTGGGGGAATCGGCAGACCCCCGGTCCCTCCTTTACTTTCCCGCACCGTAACCAACTATCGAATAGGGGAGAGACATGGCGGCCTTCAAATCGTTGCTGCTGCCGCAGCTGCCGTGTCCCTGAATTAGGTCTGTTCTAGGGCTTCGAACCGGTGCGTCCCAGCTCTGGAAGCCCCGCGATTGACACTTCCAGTGGTCCGGCCAACGTGCTGCCCCATCTGGACCATGTTGGTATTAGATAGGTTAAATTAAACCTTCTTAAATAAAAGGGTTTGAATTGTATCCTTCGTAACAAAAGAAAAAACACAGACGGGACTCGAACTGGGATCGCCTGCACGGATGTCAATCATCTAATCCATTAAACCACTGCTTCACTTGACTGTTTGCAATGAAAGGAGATTCATCATCATTTGATGTGATGGAAAAATAAAGGGAATGCTCATTGATTTTGTAGGTCTTTTAATTAATAACCCCTTGTGCTTTTGATGAAAACAAACATATATAAATACAAGGCTTACCCCTTGTGATTTTGATGAAAACAAAAATATATAAATACAAGGCTTACCCCTTGCGATTTTGATGAAAACAATCATATATACATGCAAGGCTTACCCTTGTAATTTTGATGAAAACAAACATGTATAAACACAAAGCTTACTTCTTGTGATTTTTAGAAAAAACTAAAATATACTAGAGCTCAAGTGTTTGTTGGTACAAACACAAGGTGTTCGCATAAACTTCCAGTTTAGTCAAATTACCATCGATGATGTCACAATCATATTTTTCAAATGTGGATCATCTTTTATTATAAAAATATCAATTTTATATTCAATACACCTATCAAATTTGCGTTAGAATGCGTTGAATTAGAACTTCCTGTTTGGACCGGAAGTAAAGTTCAGATCAGGTTATTTGTAGGTCATACATCTGACACAATAAAGCTTCCTTATGTTAGTATCTGCTTTGGTTCAGGAGATGGTTTTTCATAATTATAAAATTAGAACTACATCAGCGTGCAAAGCTGAACATCTTAACTTCTGGTTCAGTTACCTTACTAAATTTATCGCGAAAGTAATACACTGGATGTCTTTTATCGTCGAACTAAATTTTGTGAAATGGAATTTCTGAGATGGGAATATTTTGGGGTCATGTCTGTGTATGACATGTCGCATAATTCGTGGTCTATAAGATGATTCAAACAATGTGAATATATATCTTTTTTTGGTTAATGAGATATGATTTTTCTGAAATATTAAATCTCTGTTTGATGTTAATCGATAGCTGATGATGTGCATTATTTATAATAATGTGCATTCATGAGCAGTGGGTACGAGGCTGCTCATAAGCCCTGGGAACGAGGATAATTCGTGGGAGGATTGTATATATTCTGCTCCTAAATTTCTGTACGTGGTTCATGGTTACAGTTTATATTTCAGGTTTTCCTTTTCTTGAAGAATTCGCAAAGTTTCCAGACGTAAAACACGTTGGCAATGAAGAAGAAGAAGTAAAAAACGCGAACACCTAATGATGAAGCCTCAATTAGTGTTGCCTAAATGTGTTTCCAGTGCTTCCCCGGTGGTTAACATTATAAACTGTACCAATATTCCGTTCCTCCGGTTACAAGGTACACTCTAAGACTCGGCAAACTCCCACCTGACCTTTCCTGGTCGTTTGGGGGAAATGTTCAAGTTATGAGCCTGGTGCTCTTCCCGTTTCCAGTTCTGGTATGGTGGTCGATCCGTCAATCCGCATCATCTTCTCCAATGTCTGTACACCACTGAGACTAGCACCAACCACCACGTGCATTTGCATGCACGAATCACTGCACTGGGCCGAACGTCCAATCAGCACATACTGGGACTGTATCCACATTGGTCTGGCTGCCCAATCAGCGTGCGCACCTCTAGTCCCCGCCCTGATGTGACAGTAACTCCTTAACTGTTTTGCGCCCTCTGTTGGTAACAGGAATATTTCTGCTCCGTTGTTTCCGTATTGCCCATTATGATATTTGAAGAAAAAAACTGATTTCATTGTAATTATAATAAACGCACATCAGGTAGAATGTGTTATTTTGCACCATTCTTCATAGCCGCTGGACAAAAAGGCTAGGCAATATTTACCAGATTTAATGAAATGGAAAAAAAATTATTATAGTGCCTCCAAAAATCCAAAGGTTAATGTGTTTCAAGTGAAGATAAGGTTATTTAAGGCCTAAAAAGGTCTCCGATTCTGGCTCCGCACGCGTCACTTCAAACCCGCTCGTCGGCTTTTTAAATTTTTGTTCGTTTGTTTGTTTGTTTATTTGTTTGTTTGTTTGTTGGGGTGTTGGGGTGTTTGTTTGTTTGTTTGTTTGTTTGTTAGTTTGTTTGTTGGGGTATTGGGGTGTTTGTTTGTTTGTTTTTTGCTATGAAACGAGGTCCAATTGCAGCCAAAATTACTGGATTGATTGGAATTCTGCCGACTTTTTCACATAGGAGTATGAACATTTGCCCGATTTGTGAGGGCTCTCTTAGCCGCCATATACTTTGAATATGAAAAATTTGGTCCCCGCATATACAATGTATCAATTATTTCCCTGTTCCCCCCCCCCAATCCTCCCGCCCCCCCCCCCAAAATGACCCAAACAAGCGCGTCACCGCACCGATTTTGAAGCCGCCCGGTGACCAGAAACTGGAGACCTTTTTTGGCTTAACAGCTACATCGTCCCTTTTGAGGTGGGGGGGGGGCGGAGGTTTGGAAAAGGTAACCTAATAATGAGACATGATAATGACATGACAACACACGGACTACCTCTTTCTCAAAGTTTTTCGCAAATAACTGTTGTATACTGTGAATCAAACTGCACTGGATTTACCAATATGATTAAACTTTTCCATGGCATTTGATGTATTCTATAATTAAGTCATGTGCTTGATTTGTTTGAGTGTAGCGTGACCCAGGTTTTTTAAAGCGTTTATGACGATGGACAGGGACTTTTTGGCCATAACTGGAAGGAAAGGGCAGCGGTGCAGCTACGGGGGCCTGGGGGGCACGTGCCCCCCCCCCCTTTTTTTCTTCAAATTTCCAGTGCCCACCAGGTGCCCCCCTGCCCCCCCCCCCGCCACGAAAAATCCTGATAGTGCCCCCAAAAAAGAAAAGAAAAAGAAAAGGGAAAAAAAAACATACCCCCTGGTCCCCCACTGAAAAAGTCCTGGCTACGCCGCTGGGAAAGGGAGATCTAAAGACAGGGTAGGAGTAAGAATGCTTGATTGTTCAGTTGAGTAGAATTGCTTAGCATAGTTTTGATTATTTTCTTGTATCCTAACTAAGAGTCTGATGAAGAAGAGAGATGCTAGGGGTAAGTGGTTGGTTGAGTCGAGAGGGAGTAAGGGGACAAACAGTCACGTAAAGCACAATGGGGGTAAATAAAGTAATAAATGAAATGATAAAACACAGAGTTATCACACGATTTTTTTTTCAGAGATGAACATTTTTAATTCAAGAAAATCAACTCTTAATTTTTTGAAATTTTGGAGAAAACATTTTTATAAATTTTCATGGCAAGCAACATGTAGATTGTTAGTTAAAGAGAAGGTCCCTTCTTTCATTGAAACGTCGTTTGGTAGGGTTGGTGTTTCTAGTGATGTGACAGTAATGTCATCAGTTTCTTTCTCAATACATAATCTGAACGTGCGAATAGGTCGAAAAGTCAACTCGACCCTTATTATTGGAATAATACCAATTAATGGGGATCAAACAGCACTTTTATGAGGAAATATTGTTGAAACAGATCTCCATTCAAACAATTTGTGTACGAATAAAAGATTTTGGTGGCCTTTCCTTTATGGAAAAAACTTCAGAGGACAGCAAACAAACTTAAATTTCAGACAATTACCAGGCATTTGTTTGGTACCGACCAAAAATTCACGTTATCAAGTTGGTAAAACTTGTAGCTTTGCATGGTGAAGAGGATAAATAAGACTAATTGCGGTGACACCACTTGAAATTCTCTATTGAGTGGGTTGTAACCTCCAGTTCTTTTCAGAACTAATTAGCACTCAATAGAGAATTTCGCATGTTAATATCAAGTTGGTTATAAAAGAAGTACTTCGTCTATAAACCACAAAATTGTTAAGCATGATCTTATAATAATTTGTTTGTTAAGTTATCAATTAAATTCCCCTAATATCATCATAATCTAATTATGATGTTTCATTTCGACAAAATGACAAGAATTTATCATCATGTTGTCGACTCTATACTGTGATGGGCATTTCAACACCATGTGGACACCATGCTGTCAGCATTTTGGAACTACGTCGACATTATAGTATTGACATATTGACAGTATGTCGACATCATAATGCTGTCAACACTGTGTCAATGTGTCAACACTGTTATTTCGAAACCGTGTGGACATAATGCTGTCGATCGAGCACATGTGTTTTATTATATGCTCGACGGCATCTCACACACGAAGCAATTCTTTCGGCCACAATCTGCGTCCTTCCACTTGCCGTCACTATACCGCATCTCGACGCAGTCCTCGCCAAAAAAGTTGTTTGGTTCCAGGAATGCCCAGTTGGTGTAGTCCAGCTCCTTCATCGTGTCGAGCCATTCGAACCGCCTCTCAGTCTTCTGGTCGTTGGCGCCGATCCAGTAGTCATCAATGCCGAACAGGCCGCACGCGAAGAGCGGCGGGTTGGCGTGGACCATGGTGTGAATGAAGGCTTTTTTGTCGTTGGAATCGATAACAGCCAAATCGGCACCAGGCTCCTTGTAGTCACATTGCCGCCTGAAAGTAATTGAGATATACATATAAAACTCCTTTGAGACAGACTGCTAAATGGTCTAACCTAGAGGTCACTAATTACTATATGTTTGCACTTCTTATAACCAGACTTGTATTCGACTCCTAAAACCTTTTGTCCAATTTCTCAATGTCGAGTCCGAGTCCGAGTCTAGAGTCACGAATGTCGAGTCCGAGTCTCAAGTCCCGGACGTTAAGTCTTAGTCCGAGGCACAAGAAATTCAATGAGTGTTTGTGATATTTACAGCCCAGTTAAAAGTCTAAGAGTTTGCACAAAGAAAGCAGAATGGATCAATGATGAATATTTGGAACTCCGACGAAAATCTATGAGGACCAAACATCTTGCTAACATAGCCAAGAATGATGAGCTTTATGGAACAGCAAAGGTTCTTCGAAATAGATTGAATAATCTGGGTGTTAAACTTAAAAAACAGTATTTCAACAAAATTCTGTATGACAATAAAGGGAATACTAAAAAATTGTGGACCACTCTTAAAAGCCTGCTTCCGAGTAAGAAATCAACTCATACTTACACTCATACCGGAGATAAACAAAAGATTTACGATGTTGCAAATCGTTTTAATGAACATTTTGCTAGTGTGGGCCAAATTCAGGACGACCAGTTTGACACTATTTTCGAAGTTGATACAGAATTGAATGAGAACAGCGGTCTGATTAACGACCAACAAAACTTTAAATTTTGCCCAGTTTCTACTGGCGAAGTATTGAAGCTTCTTAGGAAAATAACTGCTGGGAAAGCCTTTGGTATGGATGGGATTAACGGCCGTTTTTTTTTTAAATCTGGTGCTAATGTTCTTGCCAAACCGCTTGCGTTTATTTTTCAATTAAGTTTGCAGAGTGGTATTGTTCCCGATGAATGGAAATTGGCCAAGGTTACTCCAATCCACAAAGGTGGTGTAATTCATGACCCTAATCAATACAGACTATTTCAGTTATATCTACTGTTATGAAAATCTTTGAGCGTATTGTTCATAATCAGTTTTCTCATTTTCTTACAGTAAATGATTGTTTAGCACAGGAGCAGTCGGGCTTCAGACCTCTTCATTCCACACAAACAGCACTTCTTGATGTTTCAGATTTTTTACTCAAACAGATGGACAATGGTAAATTTGTTGGAGCAGTGTTTTTGGATCTTCGTAAAGCTTTTGACACTGTCAATCATACAATCGTGCTTAACAAATTACACATTGTGGGTGTAAGAGGTCTGGAGCTCGACTGGTCCCGGTCCTACCTTTGTGGGAGGACACAGGTAACTAAAATTGGGAATGTCTTATCGAACAAATCCGATGCTATCAATTTTGGAGTCCCACAAGGAACTATCTTGGGCCCATTATTATTTTCAATATTTATTAATGATATCACGTCTGTGACTGAGCATACTAAAATTGTTCTTTATGCTGATGACACTTCTATTTTTTATTCAAGTAAAGATATTCATCAGATTAACTTGTATCTAAACCATGATCTACAGAAAATACCAACTGGCTCAATGACAATAGATTAAAATTGAATACTACTAAGTCAAAAAGCATGTTGATTGGTTCAGCCCAAAAATTTGCCAGATGTGAACATCCCAATATTGATATTTTTGTAAATGACACTTGCCTGGAACAAGTCACCACTTATAAATATCTTGATGTTCATATTGATTGTAAGTTGAAATGGATAGAACATATTGACCATGTAGCATCTTCTGTTTCTAAAAGAATAGGTATTTTGAATAGACTTAAAAATGTCTTGCCTACACAAACCCTTAACCTTATTGTGAAAAGTCTTATTTTCCCTCAGTTTGATTATTGTGATCTTATATGGAGTAGTGCTTCCAAAACCCTGATACAACGGCTTGATGTACTTTTGAATAGAGCAGGGCGGACTATTCTTAAGGTTCCATCTAGAACATCAGCATCAGCTGTACATAGTGAACTAGGTTGGAAAACTCTTCAGGAAAGAAGAGACATTCATATTAATACCATGGTTTTTAAGTGTTTAACAGGCAATGTTCCAAGTTATCTTAGCAATGTTTTTGTTCCAGTCAGTGAACTACATTGTCATCGAACTAGGAATAGCACTGTTGGCAATGTGGTTCTTCCACACCCCAGAACAGAAAGTGGAAGAAGAACTTTTAACTTCAGGGGTGCCCAGGCTTGGAACAACTTGCCGCAACATTTGAAATCTCTGCATCCAACAAGTTTTAATCACTTCGTCAAACAACTCAAACAGCTCAGTTAATGTCATTTTCCAGTGATGTTTTGTATCGTATTGTATTGGTTGATTTCCTTCTGTGCATTTTTCTTTTGTTTTTAGTTACTTTCAGTTAATTTTAAATATGTTTACATTGTATTTAATATTTGTATCTTAATTTATTGCATTACTGTACTTTTTATGTAAGCTGGGATCCATGGGAGATCAGTGAGTTTTTCTCACTGAATGGATCACCCAGAATAAATAAGAAATAAATAAATAAATAAATAAACGTTGGATCCAGACCACCATCATTTGACTTCGAGTAGTGACTCAACTGCGAGTCCGAGTGACCTGAGTGCGAGTCCGAGTTACTAAAAAATGTGACTCGGACTCAGGCTCGAGTCAGACTCAAGTTTGATTTGTAGGACATTTCCTCGTTTTCCTTTTTGCTAATAAGCCATTTAAAAAAATTATACATATATATGGCGTTTGGCGTCGTTAATTACACAATTTCGCGTAGGTACAACAAACGGACCTCAACGGAAGTTATGTTGCTAGTGGTTTCCATTATTTGCCCGGTAATTTTCAGGTTTAATTTGACTGATACCATCATGGATTAAAGTACAATAATTATATGTAACGATGCATTTGTTTTTACCACACAAACAGAATCATGCAAAGAGTAGTTTATGAAAAAGTAGGTCAGCCCTGGTCCTTGGAGAAAATAATTGTGGACACCGTCGACAATTCCAAATTCGGGTTCCTACCTTGCTTCACCCCACGGTTCCTGTTGCTTAAACAGCGACAGACAGTGAGCTCCATCGTAGAGAGACCAGCCTTTCGGACACGGCGAAGCATCCGGGGCAGGCCAGGCGGCTTCAATGACCGTCCCCGCAAACAGCAATGCCGTCAATGCTACCAAGAAAACCTTCATGATGTCCGGGATTGCTCTTCCACGTGCGATCTCTCACAAAAACACCTTTGCTGACAAGTCAAGTGAGAGAGTAGTCTTTCCTCTTGTGCTTCTCCCCGCAGAATGAGTTTCACCGCCCATCGTCACGATAGTATATTTTCTAAGGAGCGATTGACAGGTGGGATCTTGACAGGCAAGGTAACCTTAATAATGACGACACCATGACAGCACAAGGACATCCCCTTTTCATTCGAGTGTCAGTTGGCGTTTTCTCACAATACACCGCTGTAGCCTGTCAATCAAACGGCACCAATTAGCCAATATGATTCCACCTTTCCATGACAATTGTTTCTATATACGGTAACTATAATCATGGCATGCGCATGGTGGGTAACGTGACCCAGGTCACTGATGGGTTGCTGACGGTGGAAGTTGACTATTTGGCCAGCGGAATGGTCTTTTGAAAATAAAGGGAAAGGGATCCCTAAGGCCAGGGTTGGGAGTAGCAATGCTTGATCTTTCATTTGAGTAGAATTGCTAACACTTTGTAGGAAATAGGACTGGCGTGAATTTTTGGGGCTTTTTACTATATATTTTTTTCGGTATGGACATAGATATCGTTTCGGTTTGCGGTATTACACCATGTTTTTATATCTCAAGTATTGCTAAGTGTGGTACAGGTTTCAGACAAGAACGATGTCCCAATAAGTACATGTGTATGTTAGATGGGCGTACCACACCAAGCGTGTCACATACATGCGAGGTCAATGTATTTTTGTTTATACATTCATAATTCCAATGTATTTTAGTATATTACTTTTATCCTGATGGTTAATTAAGTTTAATTAAATGACTAAATCGAACAATAGTTTGTTTATGAAGTCATGTAAACAACAAATACACGTGGGTTGATTTTGTAGAGAGCACTTCGCCTGAACTACACGACGAAATCTCCCTCTTTTTGGCTGACATCGGTTCTCACAATTTGCTGCTGTTCTTTCACGATTTTTGCAGCGGGATTTGTATCTAATTTTGAAAAAGGGTTATTGTTATTTACCATCTATCTGCCGTTCACTCGTGAGTTTGATATACAATCAAATATTGTTGAAATGAAACAAAAATCCCCGATTTTGTTGACTGAATCATGTAAAGCTTTGCTTGTTACACGTTTACATGTAGACCATGTAGTCTAATAGTAATACGACGGCTGTTCATTGTTCATTTTTGACATCTATGCATTGCAATCTGTTTTATGGAACAGACAGAAGGGAGAGAGAGAGAGGGGTCATCTTTATCTCGGTTGCACTCGGGAATTGAACGAAATAATTGTATGAGTCATAGTCATTACTAACAAATATAAGGATTTAATTAATAAAGTATTCACAGTTACGAGCAGACTTATATTCAAGTCCTCAAACCTCGAGTCCGAGTCCGAGTCCGAGTCCCCAGTGTCGAGTCCGAGTCCAAGTCCAGAGTCATGTGGGTAGTGTCCGAGTCCGAGTCACGAGTCACTAAGTTCGAGTCCAAGTCTGAGTCGCGAATAACTTAAACAAAATACACAAAGGTGCAAAGTTAAGTGAACAAATTCGGCATATGGGCTAGTATGTCAACTCAAATCTTGTCATAGTATACCTAGTCAATGCTTAAAACTCATCTTATGTCACAATTCTTCAAAGATGATGTATATTTGTAATTGCATTGTAGGTACATGAATCTCAGTACATATTTTTTCCCCTATGCTATCATTGTAGATTGTTTGTATTCATGTTTTTTCTTTGTTTACGCGCATTGAGCGCCCAGCAGGGTGGATATATGCGCGCTACAAATCTTTATTATTGTTGTTGTTGTTGTTGTTGTTGTTGTTGTTGTTGTTGTTGTTGTTGTTGTTGTTGTTGTTGTTGTTGTTGTTGTTGTTGTTGTTGTTATCAATTTTACCAAACCAAAGACTTATTTCCAAAACCAACATTGTTTGATTTACTTTTCTTATTTTAATTAACTGGAGTCATGACATTGAATTAGGACTTATGGAGTAACATTTTGTCAGTTCTCAAATAGGCTTAGGCCTTAAGTCCTTATATAACTTATTTCTGATGTATGTTTACACTATTAACCTGATATACTTCCCATGACTGACACCCCCTCCTCTTCAATGTATTATTGTCCCGCATACATTCACTAATAGTCACTGATAGCTCAGTCGGTAGAGCGACCGACTGTGAATCGAACGGTCCCAACCTCTAATCCCGCCGGCGGCGAGAATGAATTTTGTTTTTGATATCCTTTAATACTGTAACACATTTAAATTGCAGTCAAAGATTACCAACGTACTCGTAGCTCCATTCGAGAGTGTGCTGGTATTGTCCCCTCAGACCACCGAGGTCTGGGTTCGATTACCGTCTGCGCCATGTTTCTCCCCTAAAGGTGCAGGGCCTTCTTGGCTTAGGAATCGAGGCAGGGAAGGGTATATATCGGTGAGCCGGAACGCCAGACCTGAAGGGCCCTAATGGAAGCCGGTGAAGGGACCTTATATATGAATTTAAAGCGCCGGTAGGGATCAATCCCGATAAATTGCGGCTCCTGAATGCCTGGTATTCGCCGAGTAACTTTTTTGAACAAAAATATATGTCTGTCTGTCTGTTCA
Source organism: Zoroaster sp. YZ-2022 (assembly GCA_029582265.1). Lineage (NCBI taxonomy): Eukaryota > Metazoa > Echinodermata > Asteroidea > Forcipulatida > Zoroasteridae > Zoroaster > Zoroaster sp. YZ-2022. The sequence continues at coordinate 34,719,891 of CM055817.1, read as the reverse complement.
GTATATTATGAAATAATTAATTATACAAAATATTCATTAATTTTGCGAAAAATTTTCCAATAGCCGTCAGTGACACCGACCTCGTGTCATCTTGCCATCTTGCATGGTCGCAGTCAGGCATATATTGTAAGCACGTGCGTACCATTACAATTAGAAGAAAAAAAACTTGGGTACAATCATTCATTGAAATCGATTTCTGGAATACGCACTTTGTTTTCATGCGGCCGCTGCGTAAGCGATTCCGATCGCATTACTACATTGGAATAGGAAAGCACGGTATACTTTATAAAACGCATTGTTTAAAATCAATAAGCCTTAAACACTATTTTGCAAGTACATTTTGTTAATGTTTTAAAACAGTGAATATTGGACATTTTTCCGTCGAGTCAGAGTCACGAGTCCGAGTCCGAGTCCGAGTCCGAGTTCGAGCATCATTGTACATGGTGACTGAAGTCCATGTCACCAAAGAAGTAACTCGAGACAGACTCAAGTCCGAGTCCGAGTCACGAGTCATACAAGTCTGGTTAAAGGTCCTAGGAAGAGTCAAATTGTGCTTATTTATTTTCTTTTGTTATTTTATCAATTGATATGAATAAAAAACGATTTTACGTTTAATTTATGTCTGGATTGGGCTAATTATTTTTAATTTGATTTTTACAAAAATTGCCTCATCTAATTTCAAATGCTGCCCAACGCGCGGTGGCGCTGTTCGTGACGTAGACCTAGGAGCAATAAACCATGAATAAACTAAGCTCCAATGTTAGGCACCAATGTTGCCATTGTGTTTAGTTGCTCCATGGTTAAACCGTGGGATTATAAAAAAGGGTCATAAACTGTGCGCAACGTACACATGTACAGTGTATGTGCACACGACTTGCAAGTTGCATAGTAAACATGACCGTATAGCACCGATAAATCTGTACTGTAGGCTCTACCGTAAAACGAAGCGCAAGGCCCCGTCGAATCAATGGCATGGATACACATGGCCAGGAGTCATTGGTGAATTGTGTAAGCCGTCGTTATGACCGTTTCAAAACATAATTCTGCACTCGATGATTTTGAAACAAGATCCAAAAAATCACACACATAATTAACATTGTCAAAGAATTGTACAATGACATCTTCAGTGACTTCACAATGAAACGACATTTTTAGCGTTAATGTGGTGTGCGAAGTGTAACAATCGACCTCTAACGTTAGTAATAAGCCTATTGCTTGTGGGTGCACATACACATGTAAGTTACACGGAAAACAAAGCAACTTACCCTGAGACTTTCTCGCTTCAAGAAAGCTACTCTTTTCTTTTCTGGACGTTTCTTGGCCTTCTGACTTAAGGGAAATATTGTTGGTACTGCATCAGGGCGCAGCATGGCTTTAAATCTCATGCCAAACTGGCTCTGGAGCCCCGGTCAAAGTATGTTGGCTCAAAGTGAGCGCTACATATCATAGAGTGCTCCGTTGGTCCTGACCATTTCGCCCTGGTCAGCTTCACACTCGCCGTCCAAATTCGCCTGTATTTAGGGTCTGGTGGAAATCGGTGAAGGCTGACACCTTCTTTGTGGTGTTGCTACACCCAGCAACAACACACCTACAAGGCATTTCCCAAAAATGTGGGATATCTACTAAATTTAGCTGAAAAGAAGATCTAATATGACACATCAGCTTCAGTGGTTTTGAGTACGACTTGACTGAAACTTCATCGCAGGCAGTGCTGGACCTTCCTAGGTCTACGTCACGGATTTGCGGATTATAATATGATAATGAGGAGGTAGGGGAGGAGCGTGGCGCCCCCCTAATTTCAGAATTTATTTTTTTAATGGTGCAAAGGGGTGGGGATAAAATAGACAAATGACAAATATATGTTCCAATAGGTATACTTTATTGTTTTCACTGTTAAAAATTTCTATTTCCTAGGACCTTTAAGAGTGGAATATAATATTAATATGAAGCCGGTTTTATATGTTGTGTTACTCACTATATCTACTCATTTATTAACTCTATATATTTATATTTTTAGATAATCTTCTAATAATAAATGCAATCATTGTTATTTGTGAATCAAATAACTAATTGTTTATTTTGTAATCTTATTGTGTCTGTTTGTTGGGGACATCTTTATTTTAAATAGTGGGCGGGCCAAAACATTAGTGTAGTGTTTTATCTTGGTATTTATAACTGGATGTTAATTGATACATATTACATCAATATCTGTACTTGGGTTACGGGATAGAGCATGGCTAGGAAGGCCATTGTTGTAGACTGGAATAAAAAACAATGGAGACGCAGTACTTCAGTTGTGATTCAATTTGTCATTTCACTAGTTAATTATACGTTATCGTTTCGGTTTGTGGTAACACCATGTATTTATGTCAACCAACATGAAGCTGAGGTACAGGTTCTGAAAAGAACCTTATCGCACAACTCGTATCTCAACTTTCGTTAAGTGAGAAAGGTTCAAGGGAGAACCAATTTCGGGCAACTCGTTTTTTCTCTACTGTCGCTCAGTGAGAAATATGGTTCAGGGAGAACCATGGGGACTTCACGGGTTATTCTCAACTTAATTATGTGTGTTATATATTTCAGTTAGGGTAACATTATCCTATCCAATTGATCTCTAATACTGTGACTGAATAGAGGGTTTCAGGTCTACGCGCGCGTCGCCTCATTTTTTATTTTTGTTGTTATTATTAATTTTATTTATTTATTTCTTTTTATTTTAATTTAATTTTTGTTTGCTATGAAACGATGTCCAATTGCAGCCAAACTGAACCGACTGGAGTGCTGTGATTTAAACGGCTTTTTTCAGATAGGAGTATGATTAAAAAAATTAATTAATTAATTAAAAAATCACCGCACCCATTTTGAGGCCGACCTATGACCGGGGACATTTTTTTTATTTATTTATTTATTTTTTCTTGTTTTTTGTTTGTTTGTTTGTTTGTTTTTTTTTTTTTGGGGGGGGGTGGCCTAAAGCAAAATGGGGAAAATAAAGTAATAAACGAAATAATAAAACACACATTTACCACACGATTTATTTCATGGATGGACATTTTTAATTCTACAAAATCAACTCTTAATTGTTGACAATTTTGGAGAAAATAAGTTTTGAAAAATTTTCATGGCAAGGAAAATGCAACATGTAGATTGTTAGTGACAGAGAAGATCCCTTCTTTCATTGCAAGGTCGACGTTCTGTAGGGTTGGTGTTCTAGTGACAGTTGTCATCAGCTTCTTTCTGAACCTGAGCACGCGAAAAGGTCGAAACGCCAACTCAACCATTATGAGCGAGAGAACTACGATAACTGGGGGTCAAGCAGCAATTTTATAAGAAAATATTGTTCAAACAGATCTCCATTCAAACAATGTGCCTACGAATAAAAGACTTTTGTCTTATTTCCATCATGTCAACAATGGAATTGTTAATCAGAAAATAACTTTCCTTAACTTTCACGTTATCAAGTTAGTTACTAGATGTATTTTGCTTAAAAAGTACAGAAATGTTCACCATGATTTTATTATCATTATTATTATCATTAATTTAGCGATTACATGCCCCTAATATAATCATAATCTAATTATGATGTTTCATTTCAACAAAATGGCTGTAAGAATTTTAACATCATGTTGTCGACTCTATACTGTGTTGGGCATTTTAACACCATGTGGACACTATTATATTCTAAACTATGTCGACAAAGACAGTGTTGATATATTGACAGAAAGTCAACATCATATAATGTCAACATTTTATCAATGTGTCGACACTATTATGTCGACATTTAGCAACAGTGTCGACATAATGCTGTCGATTGAGCATTTTTGTTTCAATAACTGGCCGGTATCTCACACACGAAGCAATTCTTCCGGCCACAACCTTCATCCTTCCACTTGCCGTCACTATACCGCATCTCGACGCAGTCCTCGCCAAAAATATTGTTTGGTTCCAGGAATGCCCAGTTGGTGTAGTCCAGCTCCTTCATCGTGTCGAGCCATTCGTATCGCCTCTCTGTCTTCTGGTCGTTGGCGCCGATCCAGTAGTCATCAAAGCCGAACAGGCCGCACGCGAAGTGTGGCGGCGGGTTGGCGTGGACCATGGTGTGAATGAAGGTTTTCTTGTCGCTGCAATCGACAGTGGCCAAATCGGCACCAGGTTGTTTGTAGCCACATTGTCGCCTGAAAACAATTCAGATATAAACGTCAGGCCACTAATGATTGCACTGATTGTAAATAATGGTGATAATTGAGGCCGCCAGAATTGACATTGGGACACTCAGATCGGGGTATTTTGTTGTCTGTACAGGCAGTGCCCCTCTTCTCCACCCTGGGCGCGACCACTTACTCTGTACACCACTGATAATAATACCGTGTTAACAACACTAGGTAATTATGCCCATGCACAAAATATACGAAGCTTTTTAAATCAGTTCGCGTTGGTCGGTTTTAACGGAGAAGTATCGTCATGATCAGAATAGACTTTCAACATGTCCTATAGATTAACTACGGTTTAACATGAACACAGTGACTGAAAATTGCTGGCTCATTTATGCAGCAGCAACGGTAATATGACCTCATTATGAAGGGAATTATTTTCAGTCACCGAGTTTCATCTAAAACAAGCACTCCGATTTCATGTCCTGTTGATCGTGACGATACTGCCCCTTTAATTAGAGCATAGGTCTATATAGTACTCAGGGAAAAACAATATAATTTCGTATAATTTGTTTTATATATTTATTTTTGATTTGCAATATATTTTCTCGTTTCCCTTATTGCCGATAAGTATTGTTAAATGTAAATAGCGTCTGGCGTCGTTAATTACACAATCTCATGTGAAAAACCACAAATTATCTTGCTAGTGGTTTCCATTATTTGTTTGCGGTAATTTTCGGGTTTATTCTGACTGATACTTTATCATGAATTAATTTTTGTTTTAAATAAGTCACTATGTATTTGTTTTTATGACACAAACACAAAGAGTACTTTATTAAAAAGTAGGTCGGCTCTAGTCATTAGGTACGGAGTTTGGGTTCCTACCTTGCTTCGCCCCACGGTTCCTGTTGCTTAATTAGTGACAGACAGCTATTTCCTTCGTAGAGAGACCAGCCTCTCGGACACTTCTCAGCCCGGGCAGGCCAGGCGGCTTCAATGACCGTCCCCGCAAACAGCAATACCGTCAACGCTACCAAGAAAACCTTCATGATGTCTGGGATTGCTCTCCCACGTGCGATCTCTACCAAAAAACAACCTTTGCTGACAAGTCAAGTGAGAGAGTAGTCTTTCCTCTTGTGCTTCTCCCCGCAGAATGAGTATCACCGCCCCGTCGTCACGAGAGTATATTCTCTGGGCGGCGATTACAGGTTGGATCTTGACAGGCAAGGTAACCTAAATGATGAATAGGTAGGCCTACATGAACAACTTCTTGATACATTCAAGTGAAACGGTTACCAAGAAGTGTTAATAGTTACCAATGCAACGTAGCCTGTAACCTGTCAATCAAACTGGCGCTGGATTTCCCATGCCAGTTAGATCAAACCTTTCAATGGCAATTGTTTCTATGTCATCAATATGTCACGTGCAATTGACTTTCATGCGGGAAGCGTGACCCAGGTATTTGGCGTTGCTGGCGGTGGACGGTGAATATACCCGTAACTGGAACGGTCTCATGAAAATAAAGGAAAATGGAGACCTATTAAAGGCCAGTGTTGCAAATGGGAGTAGCAATGCTCGAACGTTTATTTCAGTACAATTGTTAACACTTTGTAGGAAAAAGGACTGGCGTAAATTTTAGTTTTACTTAGCCTCGTTAATAAACTTATTATATATATAAATATATATAAATAAATATATATATATATATATATATATATATATGTATATGTATATATATGTATATATATATATATATATATATATTCATGTGCATGTGCATGTGCATGTACAGCTAAATAACCTGACGATGAGAGTGATACGAGGATGGAAATGTTTGTTGGTACAGTCGAGATGGAGTAAGGGGAAAGTACGTAAACACAATGGGGATTATAAAGTAATACACGAAATGATAAAACACGGATTTAGCATGGTTTATTTTCATAGATGAACATTTTCAAATTAACAAAATCAAGCCTTAATTTTTTTTGCACAGACAGATCCCAAGTTAACCATGTTAGGTCTGGGGGGGGGGGGATGCTCATTGTGCCCCCTCCGTATTGTCTGTATTCTTCAGCTGATTTTCATGAAAGTTCGTAGGTATGTTCAGTTCAACAAGATCTGTCGAAAGAGGTCATAAAACCTTCCATAGGGTACCGTTTAGAGTTTTGGTAACTTTTGTAAATTTTTTCAAACACTGTATTTTCCCCATAATTCCCTTACTTTTTATCCGTTGGCTATGAAATGTGGCACAGATGTTGTATTTACTACAAGCAGCAATGTGACGTCACTAAGAGGGAGCTTTAACCATATTTCGGGTCATTTTGTCATTTTGTTAAAACAAACATGCTTTGGGAATATTTTTACCCAAAGTTCAATAAAGGCAGCACCCATAGTACTTTTCATGTCATAAATTTATTTTTTGAGCTGATAAATTAAAAATGGCCAATAATAATAATAATAATAATAATAATAATAATATTGCATTTAAACGTAATGGCAGCCATATTTGTGTCATATTGGTTCCCAAAATGCATTGGAAGTAGTCACATAACTCAATTTTATCCAGCTTAGCGTTTGACAACAAACCCCAAAACAATGATTAAATGTCTTACAGTAAAGAGGTGGCGTTTCAATTGGACCTGTTCAAAGAAACGGTTGTCATGGCAACCATGAACAGTAATTATCATTGATTTTGGTATGAGAGGGTCCCAAAGGATAGTTAGGAAAACTCCAAAAATATAAGTGTGATCGATCGAAGGGTTCTTGAGATAGGGTTAAACAGTGGGCCTACGAATAAACGACTTTTGTATTATTTTCATGCTGTCAACAGTGGAATTCTTAATTAGAAAATAACTTCCCTTTTCTGTTTAACTAAAGCAAATAAACTAAAAATTGGTAAACATTTGTTTTATATTACTCTCCAGAATTTTACTCAATACCAAGATGGTACCAGATATATTTTGCTTGTAAAGCACAAAATTGTTAAGCATGATTTTATTTTATAATGAAGCGAATATAGGCCTATAATTACAATCTAATTATGTATCTTCATTTCGACATCATGCTGTCGGCACTTAAACAAAATGGCCACACCATGCTGCAAGAATGTTAACACCATGCTGTTGACCCACTACAGTGATTGCCATTTTAACACTATATAGATCCATGCTGTCGGCATTTCAGAACTATGTCAACATCATAGTGTTAACATTTTAACATAATCTCAACATCATACGCGGTCAATATGTCGACACTCTTATGTGGGCATTTCGAAACCACGCCAACATCGTGCTGTCGATAGAACGCGTTTGTTTTATAAACTGGGCGACGTCTCACACACGAAGCAATTCTTCATGCCGCAATCTTCGTCGTTCCACTTGCCGTCATCGTACTGCATCTCGACGCAGTCCTCGCCAAAACTGTTGTTGGGTTCCCATTTCGCCCAGTTGGTGTAGTCCAGCACCTTCCACGTGTCGAGCCATTCGAACCGGTCCTCGTGGTTTTTGTCGTGGGCGCCGATCCAGTAGACTTCAATACCAAACAGGCCGCACTTGAGGAACGGCGGGTTGGAGTGAACCATGGTGTGAACGAAGGATTTCTTTTCTTCGGTGTCGACAATGGCCAAATCGGCACCAGACTCCTCGAAATCGCATTGCCGTCTGAAAGTGAAAGAGAAAGACTATGCATTGATTATAACTGTCAGGTAACTACAAGTGCAATGGCGTAACTAGAGACCAACTTGCAAGGGGGAACTAGCGGGTGCATCACTTTTTTGAGGGTCATGTAAAAAAGAGGGAATCGTTTTCCATAATTCCCGTAATAAAGATCAACCTTTGAAACTCTAGCCCTCTAAAATGGTTTTAAACAATTAAACTGAAGCCTCGCCGTTACTTTAATAATTTGTAAGAAATTCATAAACGGTTTACAAACAATAGCGTTTTAGGTAATAATTTAATTGTATAAATATGTTAGTTTTTCTGATCTGAGAGATGACAAAACGTATACAGATGCACCCCACGACATTTCTGAAAGATTTGAGGTCCATACAACAATTTGAGGGATTGTGTAAAAATGGTTCAATATGACATGTGGTCATTTACTTCAAAACTTGAGGTTTTTGGATACACTATAGGTCCTGAACAAGATGTCCTAATTTGCTTCCAAGCATAGGACCTTTTTTTTCCAAAATGGATGTTTGCCAGAGTGGGCGTTTGATATAGTGTGGATAGAGGTTGGTTTCCTTTAGGATGAGAATAACTCGACGGGCTTCTGGAATATCCACAATAAACTGATAATTGTATTAAAGGTGAGACTATCCACACGAAACTGATAATAAAATAAGAGGTTAGACATTAACTAATATTTAGTTTTTAATTATTTTTTATTTATTATTATAATTTTTATTTCTAAATATTTTGTAATGATTTTTAAAATTTTTGTCTTTAGCATTGGTTTCTATGGGATTCTTTTTTGTGGGGTGCACCCATATAGGTAATCGCTACTTAGAAGTGGGGGGACATGAAGACAGTTTTGGATCCAGGACTTTGTCAATATATGGGCGTTACCCGGGTCGCACAGCCTCCCCCACTTTTAAACATCATATTTGGGGGAAAACCAGTTGGTAATTTATTTCTCTGCAGTAATAAGTGAGGGGGTCATGTCCCCTATCCTCCACCGACTGACGCCCATGGATGTACCCTGGCTTCATGTGATCTTTCTATTTTCACTAGTCTATAGGCCATCGCGCCTCAATAGGACTGAGCTAGTGTTACATGGTTTTGGTATTGGACTGGCTTCAAGGGGCAGTATCGTCACGATCAACAGGACATGGAAACGTAGTGCTTGTTTTAGATTGATTAATAAATAATAATGTCGTGCATTTTAAAGCGCTTTTAAACAAGGTATCAAAGCGCTGTACATTATTACCCCTGCTCATCAGGCGCATAAATCATTCCATAAACCATCTCAGCTCCCTGGGGAGTATACAGCTCAATTGCTGCCATTTCGGCGCATATGGGCTAATCAAACACAACAACCAACTCTGCCCTCACAGGTACCCATTTACTCCTGGGTGGAGAGAAGCATTACACAACACGTAAAATGTAATGCACGTAAAATGGTCCTGGGTACGACTTTAAAAAAACTGCATCCAACCTGGAGAGGGATGGGCGCCGCCAGGTTTAATTGCCCAAGACACACCACATGATGATCGTCTGTGGTGCCCCAACGACCCTCCGGGGTTATGGGATAGGTGAAGGTGAAGGAGAGAAGCATTTATGGTAAAGTGTCTTGCTCAAGGACACAAGTACCACGGTCGCGGTTGGGATTCGAACCCACATTCTGACGACTCAGCCATCAGAACACAAATCCGATGAACTAAACCGCTCGACCATGGCACTCCAGTAACTGAAAATAATCCAGTAACTGAAAATAATTCCCCACATGATAAGGTCACATTACCGTTGCTGCTGCATACGTGAGCCAGTAATTTTCAGTCACTGTGTTCATCTTATGCTAGGACATCGATTCCATGCCCTGTTGAAAGTCTCTGATCGTGACGATACTGCCTCTTGGGGGCATACAAGGGCATAATATTTATATACATCAGGAGTTCGGAAAAACAGTTCGCCTCAAGATCACTTATTTGCTTCTTCGAAATGTCCCTTCAATACAAAAATTAAAGTATCAAATGTTTTGTTTTGTTTTGTGTGTTTTGTTTTTCTTTTAGAAGAAGTTATGCTTAATTTATGTGAGATTATTGTAACTCATCTGGGTTTGGCCCTGGTGTCCGCATGGAGTTCCCAGAATAATAATTATGCTTAGGTTATCTGTGTACAATGTTGCAATAACACCCCATTGTATTTATGATGAACCAGATTTTGACAAGCTGCCGCTCAGTTACACGTGTCCTTAAAAGAACGTGTAGTGCGGACGTTATACAAGGTTACTTAAAGTTCCCACCTTAAGTCCACGCATATGGTTTACGAAGCTTTCAAATGACTTCGTGCTGGTCGGGTTAAATTTAAGGATATGTAGTGCTCAGGAAAAACAATAAATTTCGTAAGCTTTTGTAATTATTATAATTTTTGGTTTTTTTTTTTGTGTGTGTTTTTTTTCTTTTTGAAATTCTTAATACATTCTCTTGTTTTCCATTTTGCTAATAAGCGATTAATTGTAACGGCTACAATCATCCCATGTAGATACCACGAATGGACCTAAAAAGCAAAATTATAACAATGTATATATAAACAGGTAAATCGGCCCTAGTCCTTGGGGGAATCAATTGTGGACACCGTCCACAGTTGCTAAATTCAAAGTCCTACCTTGCTTCGTCCCACGGTTCCTGTTGCTTAAACAGCGACAGACAACGTGTTCCATTGTAGAGGTTCCAGCCTTTAGGACACTTCTCAGCTGGGGCAGGCCAGGCGGCTTCAATGACCGTCCCCGCAAACAACAATACCGTCAACGCTACCAAGAAAACCTTCATGATGTCCGGGATTGCTCTTCGACGTGCGATCTCTACCAAAAAAAACAACCTTTGCTGACAAGTCCAGTGAGAAAGTGGTCTTACCTCTTGTGCTTCTCCCCGCAGAATGAGACTCACCACCCCGTCGTCGTGACAGTATTCCTTGACAGACTCTTATCGCTTTCCTAAGATTGACAGGTGGAATCTTGACAGAATCTCATCGCTTTCGTCAGGGTTCCTGCGTATTTTTCTTGTCATCAAATAGTAGCCCTTAATAATATTATCGGTAAAACTCGTGATAATCTGTATTATCTGTACTAAACTGTATTTGGAAATATGTCATTCAATTACGTTAAGTAAAGCAGCACTCAAATTAGTCGTATAACTTACAGCAAGGCTTGAAGATGTATCACCAAAGAATTTGTTTTTTACCTTTGTTTTAACGGCAATTTTTTTTTTCGAAAATATTGTTAATTTTATTTTAGAAAGAAAAGCAAATACGATCTGTCAAGAAATAATTGTCAGAAACCTGGTATCAACAGTGATGAAGTGCCTGGATTAATTCATGATGTTACCCTCCATCAATTAATTTCCGGACTGTAAAATATTGCTTCTCATCATGGTTGTTTTGAATGTGCCATTTCAATGTATTTGTAAAGTATAGAAATTACTAACAAGTCAGCGTTATTGTTTTAGTAAAAGCATTATGCGCAATAACAAAAATAAATAAATAAATAAATAATACAAAATATGAATGACACTTTAACTACGAAGCTATACTTCAACATGGGGTGCCATGGCTGAGCGGTTAAGTGCATGGCCGAGTCGTCAGAATGTGGATTCGTATCCTGGCCGAGACCGTGACACTTATGTGTCCTTGAGCAAGACACTTTGCTTTAATTGCTTCTCTTCGCCCAAGAGTATAAATGGGTACCTGTGAGGGTAGACATGGTTAATGTGTTTGATTAGCCCTGTAGCGCCAAAAGGTTGCTGGGCTGTATACTCCCCAGGGAGCTGAGAAAGTTTACAAGAATAATATTGGCACAGTGACCAGGGGAAATAATGTAAAGCGCATTGGGACATTATGTGAGATGCTCTATATAAGAATGAATTATTATTATTATTATTGGCATTTTAGACCAGGATCTTGTTATAACCGACCCATAAAGAGAACCAGCAGTCTTCCGATCAACCATGCAGTCACGTAGTCCACTGCACTTCAAATGGGCCTATCAAATGCAATAGTATTATTTAAGCAAATACTCGTGCTGGAAGTCTGTATTTAATAAAAAGTGAAGGTTGAATGATGTTTTTTTTTAATTTACAAGAATTGTCATGCTTATCAGTGACACACAAGGGCGCTGTTTTGTGAGAACACAACATGAACTCAGTGTCACGCAGCAGCACCGAACAGCGGCGTAGCCAGGACTTTTTCAGTGGGGGGGGGGGGTGCACAGGGGGCATTGCTTTTCAGTGGGGGGCTCAGGGGGTATGCGTTTTTTCCCTTTTCCTTTTCTTTTCTGTTTTTTGGGGCACTATGAGGATTTTTCGTGGCGGGCGGGGGGCACCTGGGGGGGGGGCGCTGGAAATTTGTGGGGGGCACGTGCCCCCCAGGCCCCCCGTGGCTACGCCGCTGGCACCAAAAATGCACAAAATCAATCCCTCACCTTGCCCCAATAAACTCTGGTTACCTCATAAGGTTAACTGATTACCAAACACTGGGTTTGTTAAGACAACACTAAAACATTAACATTTACAATACATAAAACTTCGTAAGAATGTCAAGTTCAACCAGATCTATCGGATGAGGTCAAACAAATATCCTTCGGTCTCCGTAAGGGGGCGGTATACCTATTTTGTATTTTTGTATTTTTGGGGGGTAAAAACATTGTATTTGTTCAGTACTTTCCTTATTTTTTCCTTTGAAAATCAAACAGATGTTGTTTTTAGTGCTTAATTAATGAATGTGACGTGACTAAGATTAACAATAGAGGGAGCCATGACCATAAGTTTGGGACGTACTGTACAAAAACATGATTATGACGCATGATTATGACGCATGATTATGGCAAAACATACTCGATTTAAGAATGCATTGAAAGTTGTCTCATAACTCAGTTTTTTTTATATAAAAGCAACTGTGAACAATAGCCACATCAGTAAATGACTAAAGAGGTCATCTGATAGGCCAATCAAATAAGTTGTGTTCAGATCGGTATTTGGAAGTTGACAACAAACAAAACGTCACATATTCAATGCCTTACATTATAAATAATCGAGTATTCAGCACTCTAAAACTTACTGAAATTTAATTGGACATATCATGGCAAGCGTGAAGAATCCATATTAATTCGGTTTGAGGCAGTCCTAAATAATTCACTAGTTAGGAATACTCGGTCCAAGCGTTCTGGAGATATACAACAAAATTATCATGCTGGTGGTGGGAGAAAATTGTTCCCCCGGCCTTGTTTTCAGAACTTGCATTCTCAGGCCTTGATAGTATTAGTCATTCAACCTTTATGCACAAAATCAACCATAGTATTGCATCTGATCCCGTTGTGACCTCACAGATTTGCAAAATATTAAGTAACAAAATGCATATTTCATAGGACCTTTAATAATATATTGCCGTCATCCCAATATCTCTGGTCGATCTGAAACGCTTTGATGGACGGCCAAAAATTTCTGGTTCTTACACACAGCTGTTACAGTCCCAATATATAATTTTGTTAACGTCTGTAAATGCATGTACACTTAAAAAAATAATAAGAGGTAGGCCTATGGGTAGAAACTACATTTGAGGTTAATAATTCCACATTTCTGACAAAAATGCATAATTCATTAAGAAATTTCGACGTAAGCAGAATAGCGTTTTATTCACTTCAAATTTCAATAGTAGTAGCCTAGGCCTAATCACAAAAACGTGCAATTTCCACTTTCACTCAATACATAATACAATGCGGAAACAATACGATTGCTCTCTTCTGTTAAAAATGACATTAAATAACAAAATTAAAAATAACTAATTAATAAAGAATCGACAAATACATAACATAATTTATCATGTGAAAGGTGGGAAAGTGCCACAAGAGGTATCAAAATACCCACACATTGGTAATTTCAAGGTAAACCAATTGACAAACGTTGCACAGAACTCTTAGGACATGCTTTAGTCGCTTCACTCCTCCACAATTGTAATAACATATACTTATTAGTCTCAACAAATCAAAAACTCTGCCGCCCCGTTTGGTCACTCTATCCAAGAAAGGTATCACATCACCCCGACCCAAGATCTTCATTGGCTGTCAAGACAGCAGCGAATACAATATAAAACACTCCTGCTCATCACCGTCAAGGTCCAAAACGGAAAAGCACAAAGTTACATCACCGAGCTTCTCCGCTCAAACTGACCCCCAAGATCTCTTCGCTCGTCTTCACAGTAACAACACTAGCCAGGACCAAGTCATATGGGTCCAAGGCGTTCTCATGTACTTCACCCAAGATGTGGAACGCACATCCATCCTCACTTCGTGAAGTAGACACTTTGGATCGGTTCAAATCCAACCTAATATCTCAGCTGGTGGGCTGGTCTGGAGTCTGCCTGACTGTGTAACCTGTCCATGCCTGACCACTCAGCTTGACGAGACTTTCTTTTGGACTGGTCACCGGTAGTCCCGATTATGACCTCTTTGTGTATTCCTCTGTTTTGTTTATCTTGCATTATTTTGCATACTATTTCTGGTTTTCAAGTTAAATTGTTAAGTGCATTGAGATTTTCAGCTATTTTTATATATATTTTTTATTATTATTCAAAAATATTATTATGACATTGACAAGTTACAATATTTCTATATCATATATGCCCTTTAATCATATAATAATAACCATCATCCCAAAATCGCCAGTCAATCGGAAACGACTTGATGGATGGGCTAAAATTTCTTCAACACAGCTGTCCAAATAAATACTTGGTCAACGCCAGTAAATGCATCTACGGAATCGATATATATATATATATATATATATATATATATATATATATATATATATATATATTCTTTTGTATTGTAAAATTTTAATTATTTACAATTGTTCACTATATGACACAATTTATACAGAGGTATCTCAGATGGTACAATGACAAATAATCCTGCCACAAGAGGTATCAAAATACCTACAAATTTGCAATTAAAAGGTAAACCAAAATTATGCCGATTTGGACAGAGAGTATAGTACATGCATGAGTATAGTGGAGGGGGGGGGGGGGGGGGAGAGGACACATGCAGGCAATGCTGGATCCAGTATTTGGCAAAAATGGGGGCGCGCCCTGGGTCGCACAGCCTCACTCTGCTATTAGACATAATTTTGGGGGCAAACCAATTATGAGCTGATAAAAATGTTCTTGCAGTAAAAACAATAATAAATAATAAAATAATAATATTAATAATAATAACAATTTATTTATTTTTTTAAATCCAGCTCAAACCGAGCTTCCGTGGTCATTAAGGGGGCCAGAAAGATCGGTTGGTTGTTCGCTGGTTTGTTGTATCTAGGCGCTCTCTTATGCAATATGAGAGTTTTCACGTTTGTAACATATGGCTAATGATGCTCAGCTGCAGTGCGTTATGAGCGCTTAATACGAAGATTTATTTTACTTTTTATGGGGTGGCAAGAAAATTTGTAGAACACTTCTCAGGATTTAAGGTAGGCATACTTAATTATTTTGGGAATGATTTTGTACGGGCCATCAAAAAAGTGGGGGACAATTATTGATATACTGTCGTCCCACACTGTAAAAATTGGGAAATGCATGTCCCCCAAAATATATTAGCCTCAAATCAAAACCGATCGACGCCAATGGACCTGGAAATGGGGTAATCTTTTCTTGTTCCAGTGTCCTATAACAAGTCTGCTCAAGATTGTAGATTCGCCTCTGTGCGAGCGCGCAGCTGCAGCGTAGGGCCTACCTTATTACAGCATTCAGAGTCACGAAATTGTTTCCACTTCAGACGCTCTGTGATGCTTTATTAATACTTTTGGTGTTGCAAGAATAACGGTAGCCTACTCCTCAGTAGTCAGGATAGGCTAACATTTATTTTGTTTTTAAATTTATTTATGGGCCATCAAAAAGTGTGGGGGCGGGGACATTTGAAAAACTGTCCCCCCACTCTAAACGTAGGAGGGGGGCATGTCCCCCCCCCCCCCGTCACCTACTAATTGACGTTCATGCATGCATGCATAATGTGTTGAAGTTACAACAGTTCCAATCTCGCCGGTCGATCTTAAACGAGTTGATGACGGCCTGAAATTATTCCTGGATCAAACTTCTGAATAATACACTTTTGGTCAACGCCTGTAAATGCATCTACACTTTGCAAAATTTAAGAGATATACGTAGAAACTAATGTGAAGTTTAAAGTCAATCATTCCAAATTAATTTATGGGATTTTTTTTTCAATAAGAAATTCTGACAGGATAGCGGTTTATACACTTTCGATAATATTGATCACAATTATTTTTTTCACAGAAATAACTATTGTGCAGGCTACCTTAGGACGTGGAATATCCACCTTTAACTCAAAAGATAATACAATGCTGACACCAGCAAGAAATAAATTAGTTGATAGTAAAAACGAACAAAAAAGTACAAACAGAATCGATATTTCTTTTTTACATGGGAAAATTTGATCCCATTTATCAAATATCAACATCATCCCAAAATCGCCAGTCGATCTAAAACGACTTGATGGAGAGGATAACATTTCTGGTTCAAAGTACTTCCACACAGCTGTTAAAGTCCCAATAAATACTTGGTCAACGCCAGTAAATACATCTACGAAATCGATATATATTTTTTTCTTTTGCATTGGAAAATTTAAATTGTTTACACGCGTTAAATATATGACAACAAATATTTATATAGAATCATCTCGGATTGACCAACGACATATTAATAAAGAATGCTGTGAAAAGTGGTAAAGTATCACATAAGGAAAACCAGATATGTCAATTTGGATAACAACATTCCTAATTTCACAGTCCCTTCCCAATCTCGCCGGTCGATCTTAAACGAGTTGATTGACGGGCTAAAAATCATGGTTCGAAGTTCTTTCACACAGCTGTTAAAAGTCCCATACGTTTGGTCAATGCCCATAAATACATCTACATTAAAAAAAAAAAAAAAATTCAATTTGTTAAAAATTAACTACTCAAAACAATTTAGGGAACACCGGATTTTTAACACCAAATAGGTTTGAAATGTTCCATGAACCGGGATTTTCATTTGCAACCCCCTCTCTCTTTCAGTAGTCATGTCATGAAATGTGTAATCACTACATGCATCCTTTATCATGTTTCATTGTGCAGTTGTTTCTCATCAATTCTGTGAAACATTGTGTTTATCTTAAATAAATGATCTTGCTTTAACTGAGATTATTCCGGTGTTCCCTAAATTGTTTTGAGTACTAGTATATATCCAGAATGCTTTGACCGATCACGCTCAAATTGTCTGACTCCAAGCTATTCTTTAGGACCCTCATACCTAAATCAACGATTATGGGTGTTCATCGTTGCCATTTCGACCATTTATTTATTTATTTATTTTTTATACTAGATGTTTGATACTGTAAGACGTTTTGTGTTTTGGGGTACGCAGTAAACTTTCGAACTGTGAACTTAACAAAATTGAGTCATTTGACCACTTCCAATGTACTGTGGAAATCCAATAAGGTCGCAATTACATTCAAATGCAGCATCTAATTTGTTGGGCAATGTATGACTTTACAGTACTACGGATGTGATTTTATCTGCCTTTTTTGTACAGCTAATTTAAATTCTGGGTGAAAATTTTCAGAAAAAATAAAAGAAAAGAAAGAAATAAATAAATTAAAAAAAAATCGATTTCAGCGCCCTTATATAATGTGATCTTAGAGACGACACATGTTTGCCTATACTAAATACAACATTTGTGCCAAGTTCCATGGCCGACGGTTGAAAACTATGAGAAAAATACTGTTATTTACGAAAACATTTCCAAAAATTAGTAAAGCGCCCCTTAGGGTGACATATGGAAGTTTTGTATTACCTCGTCCAAGAGATCTTGTTGAACTGCACATACCTATAAAGTTTCATGAAAATCAGATCTAAGAACGAATAGGGTTAATGGAGAATCCTGTACAAAATGTTCTGTTCAATGAGGTTGAAAACATAAACGAAGTCTAGTCTATATAGCTAGTATACTAGCTATGAGGACATGGGGGTTTTCATATACGGCTGCAACGTAATTGGTTATAAGCAACGGTGATACAAATATTTACTCCAAAATACATCTCGAGCGTCCGGATATTGGGCAATCGGTATTGGAAAACTTCCAAAATGCCATGCAGACAAAGTTGTTACGTTTATTGCCTAATATTCGGTGGAGGGCATCCTTAAAAAGAAAAGAAAAGAAACCAAATACATGAAAGATTTGTTACTATTAACTGGCAGAACATTTTATTATTTGAATTTAACCAACAATGTTTCAATTATACATTACGAAGACACGTTAAGTTTTGCTCTTGTGTGTCGCACAAGATAAAAGCACTCAAAACACGTGTATACCACTGATTTTACCACACATCAAATTTAAATGTAGACCATTGTACATCGTACAGATATGCACACACACAGAGACACTATAGGCTGGAAATGTAGTTGAAGAGAATTACATGTATACTTAAGCCAACTCGTCCTTTGGACTGAGTACAAACATTGCATGCAATCTTTTGATACATATAAGGAACGGATTAAACGTGTTTACAAATTTGCAGGGTTACATATTCCCTTGTCCCGTTTTAATGAACAAAAAGAGACGCCTTAATAAGGCAGAGGGTGTGTCGTTGTCAACATAGTTCCCGATTTGGGCGTACTGGTATCACCAAGGGAGGATGAGTTCCAATCACCCATCTATATTATACTGGATAGAAGAAGATCATGCGGTTCCATTCAAAATCACTGGTTGCCATATTGGTGCTCACACAAACCACTTTCATCAATGTGCATTCCTTTGCACGTGCATTCCTTTTTGAAATCATTTTCTGTCCCTCTTGTACAGTGGAGTACCAACCAACATGACCTTGCGGTGGATGCCTTTATTTGTTACCTACTAATGCACAACCTTCTATCCAGTCATAATAACAAAGATCAGTGGTTCCAATCAGGATATCTCCAAATCGGGACAGTATAGATAACATCAACCAAGAGAACCTAAATAAGACACACACCCCCCTCTCAAAAAAAAAATAATAATAATACAATAACGGTAAGAAATACCTGCTTTGACTCGACCTTGTTTTCTTGGTAGTCTGTGACAAATCTGTTTTTAGGTCTTCAAAATCTTGTATCTGAATTGCCATTGGGGGAAATGATATGTAGGTGCTTATACTATTTAACGGGTCAGAAATATCTTATCTAGTTTCCAGGTCATCAGGATTCCTTATTACACAATTTCCAGTTAAGTCTGACCCACGATAAGAAGTCCTTTCCCATGGACTTCCTCGCAAATAGCACAGATTTCCGTAATGCATGCTGGTCTAACTAATGATCAAAAACGGCAAAAACTTACCTCCCCTCCCCGAGATTACTGCCTATTAATTTTACAACCACACATAACAGTTAGCCATGCTTTTTTTATATTTTATATTTTTTTATTTTATTTAGCTGTGTGTTCAAGTTTAATAACGCAACTACGCAGATTGTTCGATTATGAATTACACAGTAATGTACGGGAAACTGTGAATGGTGATCACCAGCTAGACCGAGATGCAACGCGCGCGAAAATTTGCGAAGTAGTCTATGGACAATTCTAATCCAGGAGTTGAGAGCAGCTCGTATATGCGGAACAAATTTCCTGGCTATTTACAATGACTTAAAAATATTTTGTTTGGGAAAATATTAACAGGTAAATTCTAGGAATCCCTGATAACGAAAACATTCCTAATCGGTGTTTCATTTAAATTTAACGATACCATACCTGCACCACACATGAATCAAACAGTGCATGTTACATTAATCTCTTGGTCATGGATAAACATTACAATCTGCTATATGATTCCATACGGTGGCGCCCTATACCATTGGTAATGTTAACGTAGAGGGCGTATCATGACGCAAGTGCTCCACCAGCCACACGAGTATTTCCAAGAAATGTGAGTAACTTAATACGGAGCTGTCCCATTAGACGAATACGACTTCTCATATTAGCATGCTTGATGATGTATGTGTTTCATATAATAGCTTATACACTACGACATCGATATATTACAAACACTTATGAAATTTATCCTGCAAAAAACGACATATCTCCATTCGTCATCACCAGATTATATCAATTAAACATCTCCCAATGACGGCGCACGTTTTTAAGGCCACCTTATAAAGCAGATCATACAATGTGTTTTGGCAGCATATAAAACAACACTTATAATGCATTTTATGTCGGCAAATCGATCACCTTGTACACATTTGTTCAGAAAGTTGGTTGATTATGTTTTTCCCACAGGAAAGATCAGGCTATAAACGGTAGTTTTCTAAACAAAGCCGTGGTAGCATGCAGCCTTACAGCCATTAGCAATACAAGACATTAACACTGTGACACACCGCACGGCAGAAACGGCTGTACACTGCGACTGCTTTCAGTTATCCAGAACAATTTATATGATTTGCGATGGAAATGACTCAAAATAACAACAATCAAAACAAATCAACTGAAACAGGTGGCACCGATTCGCAGATTAACACGACTGTGGCGATATTCCTGTGGTGAAACAGAAAAAAAGCAACTAACCGCATTATATTGCTAATTACCCTCATCCTTATTCAGAACCAACTATTAACACTATTAACGTTGTGTATATATTATTCTCTAAAGTTGCATACTCTCCATTAATTGTGGAAGAAATAATCTTAATTGGTGGAATAATTCCATATTTTTAAGTACCGGTGGACAGTGACGCTTCTGTTAAACATTAAACTAACAAAAAAAAAATCTGATTAAAACACTTGAGCCCCCAAAAACGTACCACATGAAGTGACTGTTCAACAAACGTGTACAAAGTAGGTACCGAATTATGGGGTAATACCACTATGATGTCAAAATATCCTTTAAGTAAGACGTGTAGCTTTGCATGGTGAAAGGGAAAGACTATTTGCGGTGACACCATGCAGAAGACGACCAGAGCATACTGATGTTTCTCCTGAAGACGATCAGAACATACTGATTGAAACGTCGAATTGTAACCAAGCAGTTTTTTCACAACTTTTTACTACTCAAGAGAATTTCTACATGGTGTCACCGCAAACAGTCTTTACTTAAAATATCCGTCATATGGCAGTGAATGAAGAGGCCCAGAAAAGTTCATCCACTCTGTGCATAATCTGTTGAGGGCGCTCTTCCTGTATGTTGTCAGACACATGCATATCGCTGGTCAGCATGCCCTAATGACCCTGGTTATGGGGAAAGACTTCTAGTGTTTTTGTGCACGTACAACAATGCCATTGACTTGATGACCTGGTGCATTTTCACCGGTAGAGGGCTACGATATAAGAGGGATAGCATAGGAGAGGTTAATAGAAGAGTTAATAGAAGAGATATTTGTACTATTTTATTCAGTCTACCAACAGTCGATTGGACAGAGAAGACTGAACAAACGGTCGAGCTGTTAAAAAGTAATAAAAATGTTCATCTACTTTATTTTCAATAATATAGACAAGTCCCCTGACAGGATGCTAGATCTCATTAAAATCAAGTCTGAACTTTTCATAAAATTGTACCTTTGAAGTAAGATAAAAATTTAAAAAAACTTTTTCAACGACTGAAAGATAAATTGTTCAAAGACTGAAAATATAAAAACCACGGTGATGAAAGTAGAAGTCAGTCAAGTAGAGACATGCGGCATGCATGCCTCTATTAGTTCTTCTCTTTACCTTCAAGTACAAGACAAAAATAGTTCCACATTTTAAAAAACTCGTTTGAATTTCAGCAAAAACAATATCTTCAAAGAAAACCATTATTTACATAAAAACGCCACTTATTTCAAAACAGTAAAACAACATATCAAGCACGTGTACATAACAGTGCCTAAATAGATCACATGTAAATTGCATGTGATTATTTTATTGTAGATTTGTTTTCTAATTTTGATCGTCTAATTTTAAAAGTCTAATTGTGAATTCTAATTAATTTGTAACTGTAAACCAGACATTGTGCTCTATAAAAAATCCTTATAAAAGGGAACTGAGACCGTCTTTTATTCATAAAATGTTGATCTTATCTAGCTATTAAATCAATATCTATTATATTGATCTATTTCTTAAAAATCTGGTTTATTTCAATAGAAGCTTGTGATAATATGCCTTGGCTGCACCTTGAGGGCGCTATACCCTCACCCTATCACCATTGCAAGAAAGAAATACGCAGACTTCAGCTCACTGAATTGCCACATTAAATACAAGGTTGATGGTAACCATGGCAAACTGTGATTGTTTAATAACTGGCAGCACCGGGCTACACTCATTACGCCCAAGTCAAATTATCCCAGTTTGAAAGCTCCTGTCCAACACCATAGCACTTTTTACCTACAGTAATAAGAAATACACAACTGCATAATACACGCGGCAAGAGGGTGATTTTGTTAGAATCACCACTACAACTTGAAACCGGTATTCGCTTTTTCAGCTTTGTCCAAATTCTTCCGAGATGCAATCTAAAATCTGAGATACCAAGCTTGATTATTTTGTAGGCATAGCATTTATATTTACTAATTTGCTTACACCTCTGTATGGTTCCCCGACTGCCACTCACAATTCAACACAAATACATTCACTGTATGAAAGGCACCAGTCAATTTGAGGGGTAGAGCCTCGTTCTGCTGCCCACATGGTTTGTGTAACCAGGAGATGTTTTCTTCATGACTGATGATGATGTCACAAAAGTGGGCATTTTACTTTCGTTAAACACCATTTGCGGTTTCAAAATGAGGCTTCTTAATACATGTATGTCCAAAACAGACTGGTGCCATGTACACTTTTTTTATTGTAAGTTTTGCAGTCAGTTTTAACTTGATCGGTGTACTGCTCCAATGGCTTCCCACCTGGGGCCAATCTCACACAGCTGCTCTAAGCAGAGAATTTTGCTGAGCCAAATATTTTTGCTGAGCAATATAAAACAGACTACCAGTCAAAATGCACGCATATTGCATGAAAGTTTGGCTGGTAACCAAACAAATTTGATGAGCCAAATATTTTTGCTGAGCAATATAAAACAGACTACCAGTCAAAATGCATGCATATTGCATGAAAGTTTGGCTGGTAACCAAACAAATTTGCTGAGCCAAATATTTTTGCTAAGCAATATAAAACAGACTACCAGTCAAAATGCACGCATATTGCATGAAAGTTTGGCTGGTAACCAAACAAATCTGCTGAGCCAAATATTTTTGCTAAGCAATATAAAACAGACTACCAGTCAACATGCACGCATATTGCATGAAAGTTTGGCTGGTAACCAAACAAAATTGCTAAGCAAATATTTCTTTATAAGCAATTCTGCTTAATCATTAGCAGCTCGATGAAATAGGCCCATGATCGCACACATACATTCCTCACGGTTGACATCTGTGATGCATGGATACTATGGATGTGAACAGTGGACAAAGCTGGTGAGAATGGATGCTCTATAGCTGGTGATATTTAATATATTGTGTTTATTCAGATACAGACTGCGGATGCTGCTGGCTACTTCTTTAGAATGTGATGCTTGACACACCGCCTGGTGGTGCCAGAGCCTTGTGTGCACTTCTGTGGGGAACGTTGTCGTCAACCTGTCGTCCTGTAAACAAGAGAAGAAATATAGATGATTTTCTACAGGTTATTTATTTTTAAAAAAGGGAAGGTACAACATTGCTAACTATCTGATTACAAAATTATCAAACTATTATCTAAAAGTTCACTTTATTCACAAGGAAATTATAACAAAATTATAAGGAATTTTTTTTTCTTTCTATCCATTATAAAAACACTGCTCTTTCCATTTAAATCCATATTTAAACTGGGAGTGCTACACCATCTCAGAACTGCTGTCATACTGGCCATATCAATTCTTTTTATTTTTGGATCAATTATTAAACCAATTGTTGGAGACAAAAAAACAAAAAAACAAAAAAAACACTCCTACTCAAGCATGGATAGTCACCAATATGTTTCGTTTCCTGTACACAGCTTACAATCTTCATTGTTCAAGTTCCACTGATCGTTTGACCTCCAGCAACACAAGCTTGGAACCATCCTTGCCTCTGCAGCTGTCCACCACTCTTTTAGGTTGTAATTTCTCAACCCATAATAATAATAATAATAGTAATAATAATAATAATGTAGACTTATATAGCGCACGTATCCACCAAACTGGTGCTCAAGGCGCATTACATTATTACCCCTGCTCATCAGGCGCATAATTCATTCCTGAAACCATCTCAGCTCCCTGGGGAGTATACAACTCAATTGCTGCCATTTCAGCCCATATGGGCTAATCAAACACAACAACCAACTCTGCCCTCACAGGTACCCATTTACCCCTGGGTGAAGAGAAGCAATTCTGGTAAAGTGTCTTGCTCAAGGACACAAGCACCTTGGTCGCGGCTGGGATTCGAACACACATTCTGACGACTCAGCCATAAGAACACAAATCCGATGCACTAAACCACTCGGCCATGCCACTCCATCACTGTTAATGGAGTTCATTTTTGGTCAAATTGGCTGTATCATGGAAATCCTCTTCAATGACCATCTAGAGATGATTCGAACATATAAATGAGGCTTTTCTGCCCAATTCTGTCACTGATATTGGTGATACTGGAACAAGACGCTTTCTGCTGTCTGCAAAAACCTCATTTTACATGCACTTTTTTAAAATCCTGCTAATCAAGTTGCACCACACCACGCAAATCAAGACTGTAGCACCGTCACACTTAGTACATGTATGTACATGCAGTTCTTACCAGAGAGACTGAAACCAGATCTATGGAGGTCCCTGCCACCAGGTTTATTACCTGCCCCTCGTTGGCCGTTGAACTCCTCTGCTTGGGACGGGGTGTTCTTGGGAATATACGCTTGTTTCTGGGACCCATCTGGAGTCCATACCGGACCGTCATAGGGTTCACGCTCAACCTTAATTGGCTGCGAAACCTGTGCAATTACACAAATTATTTTGAGTACACGGTCATAATATGCAAATACATTCAGTGGCATTTTTCCCCCCTAAAACTGACAGAATCTCCCCCCCCCCAATAAAATAAATAAGTAAATAAATAAACAAAAATCTTCAGAAATTGTATTCTCACTGAAAATTCTCACTGAAAAACAATTTTTATTAACCCAAAATAGCTGAACTTTAATGGCAAGTATATATATATATATATATACACACAGTTTATTTTTATAAATGGGAAGGTACAACATTGGTAATTAATTAACCGATTACAAAATTTGTCAGTGAAGTTGTTTACTGCATAATAAAAATAATAATGCTTGACACAGCTCAAAGCCAAATCGCCTGTTAAAATGGCATTGATTGGGAACTATCTATAATGAACATTACTGAACATAATTCTTGTTTTAGATTTTTATCTGTAAATACAGACATGAATCATTAAAAGACAGAGATCACGTTCAACCTCGTTGGCAACGAGTTCCAGAGATCGACGTGGGTCAAAACTGGAGAAAACCAGTCTGCGTAGAATGACGAGCCTGGTGTGAATCTTACCTTGTCTCTGATTAGGATCTTGTTGTACGCTTCAGGGGCGTGCAGTGGACGAGGAATGAAACGACCAGCTCCTTGTGTGACATGCAACTGTAACAAAAATAGATAATTAAATAACGAAAATAAATAAACAAAAACAAATAAATAAATAAATCCTGTAGCTGTATCCTGTAGCAAAGCATGGGTTTAAAATTTTGGGAAAAATATGTGGAATGCAAAAGTGAATTTTCAATTACATTCAAATTAATCGTCCATAAAAAAAAAAAATTTAAAATTTAAAAAAAAATTAAAAATAAAAAAAATAAAAATAAAAAATAAAAAAATGGAAATTTGCAGTCGTACAAAGATCACGATATTATGGTAAAACTATTAATACAGTAAAATAACAACATGCATTAAAAAATATATACAGTTACGAAAACACTAGACACCTAAAACAAATTGCACAAAGGTATATGTAACATTAGAGCAGCAACTGCAGAATGTATATTGAGAGCATGTATAAAACACAAATAAAATTAGTGTTAAATAAGAGGGAGATTTGAACCAGACAACATTAGCCTAATCTACCAAATATAGTTTTTTTTTAAATAGGTTTTCAAGCAAAATATAGGTTATTATAGGTTTACCAAATGCCAAAATAATAGGCTTTTATAGGTTATTTCCTGTGATTATGCAGTGTTAAATAACAAAGCCATAATTCAAAGCCATGAGGATTTTATGAGGAAATTGAAAATGTGTTGCAGGAGGTTAAAAATATAGGTTTTTATAGTTTAATACAGGTTTTTTTGGGGAAATAAAAGTTCCCATTTTGAAATATAGGTTTTTCTAGGTTTCACTGGGAGGCCTGGAGTATCAAACAATAATACATGTACCAGATCAGTTTTCCCTTTGGTTTATGTGATGATTAATTAGTTTCTGGGGGGAAAATAAATAAATTTAAAAAAAATAAAAAAGTATACAAAATAAAATAATTAGTGCACCACAAAATCCCATTCCCACTGGGAGCTCCAGAAACAAATGAAATGGTTGTGGCATTGCCAAGCACTATTCAACACTGAATAAATCTAGCCTTGGTCCTTAACTGTCCGTCTTCCCACACTATCCGACCCTGGTTCTTACCCGTCCGTCTTCCCAAACTATCTGAACCCTGGTCCTTACCCGTCCGTCTTCCCACACTATCCGAACCCTGGTCCTTACCCGTCCGTCTTCCCACACTATCCGAACCCTGGTCCTTACCCGTCCGTCTTCCCACACTATCCGAACCCTGGTCCTTACCCGTCCGTCTTCCCACACTATCCGAACCCTGGTCCTTACCCGTCCGTCTTCCCACACTATCCGAACCCTGGTCCTTACCCGTCCGTCTTCCCACACTATCCGAACCCTGGTCCTTACCCGTCCGTCTTCCCACACTATCCGAACCCTGGTCCTTACCCGTCCATCTTCCCAAACTATCCGAACCCTGTTCCTTACCCGTCCATCTTCCCACACTATCCGAACCCTGGTCCTTACCCGTCTGTCTTCCCACACTATCCGACCCTGGTCCTTACCCGTCCGTCTTCCCAAACTATCCGAACCCTGGTCCTTACCCGTCCATCTTCCCAAACTATTCGAACCCTGGTCCTTACCCGTCCATCTTCCCACACTATCCGAACCCTGGTCCTTATCCGTCCGTCTTCCCACACTATCCGAACCCTGGTCCTTACCCGTCCGTCTTCCCACACTACCTGACCCTGGTTCTTACCTGTCCGTCTTCCCACACTACCCGACCCTGGTTCTTACCCGTCCATCTTCCCACACCAGGGTTCGTACACTTTTTTACTAAGATAATTCCATGACTTTCCATGACCTTTACAACAAGTATTCCATGACTTTTCTATGACTTTTCGATTCGCGCCCAACATTAACAACGCGAATCTAAGTAAATTCGCATAACACCAGTGTTCTAGCCAGGCATGCCCGATACGCTATAAAAAAAATACCGATACGCTATAAATCGGCCGATACGCTATCGATACGCTATAATTTATTCCATGGTGAAAAAAAAACACCCCAAAATTTCCTTTGTTCGGTTCGAGAACTAATTGTGAACAACAATAATTTGTTGCCACTGAGATTTATTTCATCTTGAAGGAAGCTTTATTAATACATTTTAATTGGCCGGCAACTTTGTTTCTTTTCAAGAGAATGTTTTTGATGCACCGCATTTGTAACTATGCGGCCTGCCGCAATCTATTTATAAGCATTCTTAAACGACACTGGTTCCGCTACCACACTGCTTGGGCAAAAACCAGATGAGCGGAGTACCCGCGTGCCAGGCAGAGTGGGACACACGCGTGTTTAGTTTATAATAGCTTGTAAACCAGCCAAGAACCAGGTCCGAGAGGTTATTGTCTCTTGGTCTGGGGGTGTAAAACCACAACCTGTCTGTCATTGTCAAGTGAACAATAGCCCCAACTCTTGTCTTGGCTCTAATCCCAAATTGATACATTCAACATCCAAAGTCGGCAGACATTTCTTTGATGTGAACTTGTGACCCAGAAATTGTGTCTTTTTGGTTGCCGGTTGTCTTGTTTCTTTTTCTTTTAAAACCAGTTTGCGCCGGGAATAAAAAGTTTTCTGGGCCCCTGTGCGGTTTCTTTTTCACACACAAACGCTGCTTTTGTTTGCGTGAATTTTTTTGGTTACGTCAATGAAACTAAGACGAGACACCCCATTTAGCTTATTAGCAGATAAATTGGCGAGTTTCCGTGGGAATTATAGCCAGGAGGCGATTTGGTGTTGCGTCTTTAGAAGTCCACCGAGCCATCAAAAGAATTCTTCGTCGTATTTACATCGTCAACCGAGCATGGAGGAAGGATTCCTTCCCATTATCCGAGTGGCATGGTACCGAGTAACAATGGTGCACGGTAATTGGTCTATAGAAATCTTAGTATACTGCAGCTTTACAGATTTCAATGGAGACAAAGACAAAGGTGTGGAACAGGTTTACGAGTGCCCCCGCATAACCACCCATGTGAAGCGAGCGCGTTTACACGGCCCCCGCTCTTGTGCCGAACAAGTGTTGCACAATAACACGTCAACCGAAGCACGAGCTCTGCCAAAATGGCATGTTTTCACGTCACCCGAAAGGACAATGGAAGCTTCCACAGCGTGTGGTCACGTCTTCTGTGCACGTCACTTTACGCACGTGGCTTGTTATCACGTCAACTGAGCGTGCATACAAATATTCCCGAGTTTCCTATGGCGTGTTTAGACGCTCTCCGATCCGCGGTGCGAAAAAAATTGCGTGTGTACACGGCCTCCGACGCGAACTGGTTTTAATAAGTCTTAAAATTCCCTGACTTTCCATGACTTTTAAAGAAGTTTACCCTTTTCCATGACTTTCAAGGCCTGGAAAATGCAAAAGCAAAATTCCCTGACTTTCCAGGTTTTCCATGACCCGTACGAACCCTGCACACTATCCGAACCCTGGTCCTTACCCGTCCGTCTTCCCACACTCTCCGAACCCTGGTCCTTACCTGTCCGTCTTCCCACACTATCCGACCCTGGCTGATGGTGACCACAGCTACACCATGACACTCCATCCCCTCAAAGATGTTGAAATCAACAGCCTGTAATCAAACAAGGACAAATAAGTACATGGACATCAGTTGTCAATATCTCCGAAATGCAAATATTAGAGCTGGACAATATCGTCACGAACAGAGTAGACTTTCGAAAGGGCAGGGAAGCGATGGCTGCTGCATCAATGTCATTATTAAGGGCCTTCCTTCGGTCTAGAGGACAAAGCCACATGCCCACAAACAAGAAACTATAGACGTTTGGACACAATACAGGCTACTTCTTTCTTTCCTTGGTGGCTACTTCTCTTCTTTCAAGAACATTTTGAGACAAAGAGAGATTTGTAAAAAATCCTGAGATCAGGAAAAATCCTGAGAAATCACACGCCTGGTCTCTCTCTGTATTGTTTGATTGACAGGAAGCCTTACCTGGTGGTGCGTATCCTTGGAGATGACTCTGGTCGCTTCTGGATCCCAGATGACAATGTCGGCATCAGAGCCTATTTGGATGACACCCTGAGCAGAACAGTGGCAAAGAAGTTATCAATTAATTGAAGAAAAAAAAAATGCCTCAGAAAATTTATCTGCTCAGCAACATTTTGCCGAGAACTTGCCAGCAGCAACTAGACGGCTGCTACACCAGAATGCATATTGTAAAATCAATCGTTCATGATCTCAGTTGATTTCATGAAAGACTGATTTAACAATATGTCTTTACTTGAACAGTGCGTCATCCGCCATGTAAGTACACATCTCTGCCATATTGAGTACCTTTTAACCAACAATATTTAACAATTGCAGCAACAAGACAACTTATGGTGTGAGCACCCTCTAGAGGCTGCTGACAAACAATGTGAATATAGTGTTCCAGAAGACTTCCCCCTGATTGCAGACACTGTACTCGCCTGAAGATCTGACATCACGCTTTGTGGCTCGTGAATTACTCCAGACGCTGGCCTCAATGTTTTGGGGGAGATTAAACATTGACCTCGGTTGGTAGGTAGCGCGCGAGCCTCTATCTTCAACACAATGTATACAATGAAATCCCTCGAATGGTATGCCAGAAGCCTGTCTTTATTCTTAACCAGTCTAAACACTGTACTGACATGGATGGAGTCGTACACTTTACCTTGCGAGGGTACATGTTGAATACCTTTGCAGCATTGGTGCTGGTGACTGCTACAAAGCGGCTTGCATCCATTTTCCCCGTCATCTAACATGAAATAAATACATGGAACCTTTTTTGAAACTACATGTATATCCAATAAAGCAGAGATGATATTGTGAGAAAATGAAAAGGTAGGAAAAATATTTGCCATTATCATTAGGCATATACTAGCCAATAACGGTTTACCTCTATAGCCATGTACATGTATAGCAAGGAAACTGTTTTGTTATCTTGGTATTTACAATTAAATGATATACAAGGAAAGTTTCCCAGGCATGCAACTGCAGTTTGTCAAAAAAAAAAAAAAAAAGGAAAATGCCAGGCACTGCAAGAATTTATACACTGTTTTTCAGTTTTCAATGGCACAGCTGAAAAACCAAAAAAAGAGGAAATCGGCCGATCCGCTGAAAAGTTGCATGCCTGGTTTCCATGGTCTGAATTTAGTCAGAACCTGGTTTCATGGTAGGATTTTCAAAATCAAAAGGTAGGATTTCCTACAAAAGTAGGAAGAATATCATGCCTGATAAAGGCAGCCGTAAAGAGTTCAGAGGTGGGTCACAATTTCAAGTGGGGCGGGTGGTACCCATCTATGGAAGCACCATATCTTATCTCCCAGTGTGTAGCACAGTTGATTTTCTTAATTACATTTCTCTTTCATATATTCGTAACTCCAAGTAGATTAAATCATCAGTCCTTCCATTACATTATCCACTTGGTCATTTGTACTTCTTGTTTATCTGTCATTTTTTGTTTGTCTTGTCAGTTTAAGGCTTCTGTTGTAATTCTTTTCTATGTTTAAGGTGCTCCAATACAATCCATGGCTTATCAGGACTGTGTCTCCATACATAATTGTTGTTTTTTATATATATTGTATCTCACATGTGTTTGACTATGTTTGTATGGAAATAATTCTGAAGACACCCAAGAATCGTTTCAATCATCCTGTGAGAAATACAATCCAGGCTGCTACAACTAACATGCATTAACCCAAATATCTTCCTTAACCCTCCTACTAATACAAGGGTCAAAATCAGTCAAAATGTCAATATACTTGCCAAGGTATATCTTGTGCACTTAAAAGTCAAACACTGTCAAACCTTACGAGTAGTAAGTACATTTACAGGCCAAAATGAGTCAACCGTTTTTTGACTGGCAAAAGCATTGACTGGTATTGTTCAGGGTGGTCAAAATGACAGTAAAAAACCAGTCAAAAATGCCCCTGTGTGCTTATTTGGGTCAACAGTCAAAACAGGCAGTTGACTGGTTTTGACCTCTATAGCAACTTCCCACTAAAGTGCAGCTGGAGTAGACGGGTTAAGGTGCTCCAATACAAGCCTTGGGTTATCAGGACTGTGTCTCCATACATAATTTTTTTTATTTTATATATTGTATCTCACATGTGTTTGACTATGTTTGTATGGAACTAAATGTAAGATTGAATTGAATTGAAGTAGAAACATTTGACAAATTGATATTCAGTGTCTACGGAAACATTTAATTTCACTACTATTTTATGGGAATTTTGCAAAATGGTGATTTAACCTCCTACAATCAGTGAAATTTTTGAAACGACCCATTCAGGCCACTCCAAGCCATTGCTATGGTAGGCAGTGGCTCCTCATAGCTATACTGCATAGTAACATAATGCCTCATATGTCTGTTGGTTTTAGTGGTTTGTGATTGACATATTGCAGGGCATATTACTTTGTTCCAGACTCAGTGGCTATGGAGAGGTTACTATGGAGAGTCTGTGTTTACAAAATAACTGCTGAAAATCCCAATGGATGATGGAGGCTTGGTATGGTTTATTGGTCTCAGTGGCTGATGGTGATTTATTATATTGGGAGTTTGTTTACAGTATAACCTGCTGAAAATAAGGTCAACTGTGGTATACATGTGTCTTTATATGCATGTATGTACATTGGAGATTACTTCAAAGGGTCAGTGTGGCTTATATGCACAAACAATGTGTGTACAACACATTGGACATTTAGTGGTTTACAGTGGCCTCTATGTGTAACAGGGTTAATGTTGATCCACTGGAGTGCCATGGATAAGAAGTTTAGGCCACCAAGATGATGATGGTTGTGCTGTCAGAATGTGGTGTTGAATCCTGGACATGAGACTGTGGAGATCCTTGATGAGCAAGACATTTGACACTATAACGACTGCTCTCCACTCAGAGGTATAATTGGGGACCTGCGAGGGCAGAGATGGCTGTTGTGTAAGACGGCCGCGCAGCGCAAGATTCATTTTTAATTTTAACCTACCACTCCCTTTTCCCATATGACAGACATCCTGTCTTCAACTCCGTTGACGCCATTGGGTATAAGTCTGAAGTCGTCTTTTCCCAGAGCTTTTTGGTCGGCGTTGAATGTGCAATTGTCTGTCCCTGTAAGCTGTAGGTCACCACTGTTGATAAAACAATTAATTAGGGAAACATATAATTAATGTTGACAAATGTGAAGGAAAACCGACTAAGGAAATTTTAATTGTTGCTCGTCCTTCGTATTCGGAGATGACCATGACATTGGAAGCAAGATAAAAACCTAATTATCTTGAAATTATCTGTGTGTGAAAAGATCGTTGTGTGCCCAGAAAAAGGACGTAACGAAAGCGTGACCGACAAAAGGTCGTAAGCAATTAATGTGCAAAATTGTGTTTCAAGAAAACTGAGTGTGAAAGTTTGGTCGTTTTTCTGCCATTTATAAGTCACTGTAGGAAAGTTAAATTCCGCATGGGAATGGAAAAACATGTCTTGGGAGTAATTCTAGTAACAAATATATTCAAATATATTCAATATATGGAGTGTCATGGCCGAGCGGTCTAGCGCACCGAACTCAAGTTCTGGTGTTGCCAGCAGCAGGGTGTGAGTTCGAGCCCCGGTCATGACACTTGTGTCCTTGAGCAAGGTACTTAACCATAATTGCTTCGTCCTTCGGATGGGACGTAAAGCCGTTGGTCCCGTGTGTTGTGTAATGCACGTAAAAGAATGCGCCTTGAGCACCACTTAGTTGGTGGATACGTGCGCTATATAAGTCCACACATTATTATTATTATTATTATTATTATTATTATTATTATTATTATTATTAAAGAAGCCAATTTCAAAGGAGCCATTTTATTGCTTATGACATTCTGCTGGGACAAAAACTTGTACTTTATGTGCCCGGAAGGAGGTCATAGAGCCTTATGACCTTCTTCCGGGCACACGACGAGATCTTCCACATGCTGGACACATGAGTGGTGTTATTGCAGAAGAGCTACATGCGTCTCTCGGCTCTCGAAGCACATGCAAATTTCATAGCTTCTCAGCAAAAGATCTGTGGCCGAGAAAGGTTCCCACATGGTGCTACTCACTTGGCGAGCAGATCCATCAGGTACCCAGGGGTGGTGGGGTCAGGGCGGAGTGGGGGACCCATAACGTGACCGGCTGCATGGCGCCAGTTCTTGCAGAAGTAGTGGGTGCCGTCAGTGCCGAGCGAAGCGGCGATAGGTTCACCGAAGACAACTTTGCCTGTGTGAAGACGAAACAAATAAAGAGCTCATAAAATTGTACAATTTATGTAGAGATCACACCACACAGAAAAATGTGTTAACATTTCAACAAAAACAAAACCTACATGTATGTATTTACATGTATCTTCACAATAAATAAATAAATTGAACCAGGAAGATTAAAAAACTTGCATGCTCCTTCTTAGGCAAACAAAAAAGTCTCTGGTTTCTGGTCATACACGTAGGTTGTCTTCAAAATCGGTGTGGTGATTCGCTTTTTTTTTTTTTGGCCAAGCAGTGAAATACTTGATACATGCATACATGGCTAATGGAACTAGACCCAATTTCCCATACACAAAGTATGGTGGCTAAGAGAGGCAGCACAAATTAGGCAAACGTTCATAATTATTATGTGAACAAGTCGTAACACAGCACGACAGAATTCCAATCGATCCAGCAAAAAAAAAAAAAAAACTAAAACTGGTGACGCGCGGGGTCTGAAGCAATGCGCGTGGACACCAGAAACCTGAGACTTTTTTTGGCCTTAGTGATGTTGTGAAAATAAATAAAACAAAACAACGATTGGAATGTACGTAACAGTCGAACCTAAGTGATTCTGGCTGAGGACAAAAACGGTCATAAAGTTATCAGCTTTCATTTGCAACACTGAACGAAAAAATCCGTCAGGGATTAGTACTGGCAGCAAATTAAAAACTCAAATTAACACAGTTTAATTGTATGTAACGGGCCGAGAGCATGGGCATTTGAAATATCGCTTTTATTTAGTTTCCGACATAAATTTCATTAAAAAAATAAATAAATACAAATAAAAAATAATTTTTGTTGTTGTTGAACAATGATATATTTCAAAATACATTCACTTTATTAATTCTATTTTGTGGGTCGTCGTAGCCAAAAACAGGCAATACATATTTAAGGGTCTTGCTTAAAGGACACTAGTGCCAATGTTGTGGCCAGAATTTAAACCAACATTCTCAGTATGTAACACCATACACTTGATCAATATTCACATGCTAAACGTAATCACAAACTGCTGTATACACAGACAACATCACCACTCTCATCATTTTACCCTCGCTCCTGGCCTTCGCGATAATCTCAGCTGACCCCTTGCTCATGACCTTTGTTATGTACACAGGACACTGAGCTTGGGAGGCTATGCAAATCGAACGGCTGACCGCCTC
Organism: Zoroaster sp. YZ-2022; assembly: GCA_029582265.1. Classification (NCBI taxonomy): domain Eukaryota; kingdom Metazoa; phylum Echinodermata; class Asteroidea; order Forcipulatida; family Zoroasteridae; genus Zoroaster; species Zoroaster sp. YZ-2022. Next base: position 34,685,049 of record CM055817.1, on the reverse strand, counting down.
CTTCTCCACCTGGTTTCCATGGGGATGCAATGATTTGACGAATGGGAGAAACATGTAGTTGGTTAGTGTAAAGAATGAGAATGAGAAGAGAGTTGCCAACTTGTACAAGTGATGAGATCAATCCAGTCTTCTATGTCAGAAAGGTTTGCTTGTGGATGACCGTTCCAGTTTTCTTTGTACTAGAGGTTTGCTTGAGGTACATGTATACTGTTCAAATTTTCTTTGTCAAAGAGGTTTACTTGAGGTAGACCATTCAAGTTTCCTGAGTAAAAGTGGTTCACTTGAGGTGGACCGTTAAAGTTGTTGTTGTCAAAGAGGTTTAGTTGAGGTGGACCATTCATGTGGGGACGTGATTTGAAAAAAAAAAAAAAATCCTGAAAAATCCTTTAGTCTAGAGGACAAAGTGCCGTGAGCATCGGGCTGGATGTTTAATTTTGGAGGAATACAGATCCTCCACATCCACACAAAAAATAAACTTGAGGTTTGGACACAATACAGGATACTTCTTTCTTTCCTTGGTGGCTACTTCTCTTCTTTCAAGACAATATTGAGGCACAAGGGAGACTTGTACAAAATCCAGAAATCAGGAAAAATCCAGAGAAATTACAGGCCTGTTCATGTTTTCTTTGTCAAAATTGTCTACTTGAAATAGACCGTTCAACCAATTTCCATCTTAACCCCAAAAAAAGACTGTTGTTTCCATCATCACTTGTGCAAGAAGCAACTCATAGGAGCAACACTCCAATGTCTACCTTCACTTCTTGCTTTTCGTATAACATCGGCGGCACTCCTGCTCATGACATGCACAATGTACAGTGGGCAGTTCACCTGATTGGCTATGCATATGGAGCGGAAGGTGGCTTCTGCCTCAACCTGAGAGAGTCCATGTTTTAAATGAATGAAACAACAAACAAACCAAAACAAAAAACAAAACAAAAACACAAACATGAAGCCAATAATTTACTGGTTCTTCCCGGAGCAAAATATACTGAAAAAAAGGTGGCACACAAGTTGATTTTGTAAGATTACTTGGAAAGGACAGCAGGCTTGTACATGTATGTACTGAAGGTCGCTCAAGAACAGAATTTAGTGGATCGGAGTGGCCTCCATGTGTAGGAGGGTTCAATTCTCTTTATCCCTAACTCCTTAGGTCCATTTGCTTAGACATAACCTGAATCCTCCAAAATCCTTCAGTAGTAAAGTGTTAAAACCTCATTGCAATTGTGCATGAATGGAAACCAAATAATCGCGATACTATTGAAAATCGCAACATAATGTATGATTGGCGACATATAGTGGATGAAAAAATCCATATCGCACAAGCGTAATACGTACAGGGTGTCTTCCTTTAACCCTCCTACACATGGAGGCCACTCCGATCCACTAAGTTCTTTAGCAACCTTCAGTACATACATGTACAAACCTGCTGTCCTTTCCAAGTAATCTTACAAGATCAACTGTGTGCTACCCAAGGCCACTGTAAATGTTTGAACATATTAGTAGGCAGATTCACGCAAACCGCCGTTGGTGGCGCTATTTTTCATATGCTTTTGTACTGTAAAAGTTTGTGACCTGCCGAACTTTCATGGTAAAATTCTAATATAAAGGGTAGTCTATCACTCTATGGATGTAGTCACTTCTAGTGTCGATAAATGGATACTACACATCGTGGTTATCTTAAATGATCAATCCATGCCAACTGTAACGTTGGCTTAAAAACAGTGCAACTTGCTGAAAATAGACTTTGTTAGTACTACAAGGATACATTGCAGGCACATTCGGTCACAACCTTTTCCATTGAAACTGGATCTTAAAAATGACCAAATATTTAAATCAACAAAAATTCGTAACTTTGCATAGGGTTAACCTATCATGACCATTGACCCCTCATTTTCTTTCTAATTTTTTGTTCTATCCAGTGATATGACATTTAAAAGCATTGAAGCAACTTCAAATTTTCATGAAACTGCCTAATATTAGTATGGCCTGCAATGTATCGATGGGAGACCACTTTACCCTGCAATCTCAGTGGTGTGACAGTACACAGAAGGGTAACCATAGGAGGCCACTGGCAACAGCTAATGGCTTAGAGTGGCCTGAATGGGTCGTTTCACTGATTGTAGGTGAGTAAAGGGACAATATCATCACGATCAGAGAAGATTTCAACAGGGAATGGAAATAGGTGTCCTAATTTTAGATGAACTCAGTGACTGAAAAAAATAATATACCCTGCAAGCGCGCACTGCCCTAGATGACATGGTGTGATAATATCATATTACCATGGCTAATGCATAAAACACAATAAAGGGGGCCACTTTGCATCCGTCACGTTAGCAGTTTTTCCAATGGTTGTTATTTATTTTTAAGTACCTGAAACCGACCAAAAAGTGTTTCAACATGTGAATGGACATGCAGGCTTATACTAGAACTAATTTGAGTTGATTTATTTTATTTTTGTTTATTTTTTTATTTATTTGTTTACCCTCAAATTTCCATAAAAATTGGACGGAAAAAGTTACCTCACTTTTCCGTCCATTTGTCGATGGAAATTTTAGGGTAATTAAAAAAATAATAGCAATAATCAACTCAAATTATCTTTAGGATAAGCATGCATGTCTATTCAAATGTTGAAATTCTTTTTAGGTGGTTTCAGATATTTAAAAAAAAATTACAACCATAAGAAAAACTGCTAACGTGACGGTAGGAAAGTGGCCCCCTTTATTGTGTTTTATGTTAAAAATATCATTATCATGCAGACCCTGGCTTTGGCTCATTATTTATGCATCAATATGATCTTATCACGCTCTTGTTATTTAGGCTAAGCAGAGTGTGACTAAGCAGAGTATTATATTCAGTCACTGAGTTCATCTTAAGCTAGGACACCGATTCCATGCCCATGGGAATGTCTGCTCTGATCGTGAACGTTACTGTCCCTTCAACCTTATTCAAGCTCAATATGGCTGTACAACAAGTGGGGGAACTAATATTTAAAAAGGTTCTTTGTTTGTCTCTCTCTCTCTTTCACCAGTATTATTTTTAACCTTCCAATTTCCTTTTCTTCTTTGTGGGAAGGGAAGGAGTAATTGATCAAAGCATTCTTAAGAGGATGCTACAACAGTGGGAATGTCAGCATGAACTGCTTTAATGAGTACGCTGTGACCTTTGGAAAGTACTGGTATAATTATAAATGATCTGCCTACAAAGCTGTCAAGGGAGCCAGAACAGATGTAACAGTACGAAGCTCACAAAACAGGAATTTCCTTTCAATATCATGTCTGGTCCCTGTCTGATTCTGTTTTCTAATGGCACTTTACATGTATATTAAGGTACATTAAGGTACAGGATTGGTAATAAAAAAAAAATTAAAAAAAATTAAAAAAACAATAATCAAACAGTCAAATTTTTATGTGAAACTTACTCAGTGTAAAAAAGCTGTTGATGGTATTAATATTCGCTAGAAATAAATTGTGTATGATGAGGACAGAGGTGATGTCATTTGTATGAAAAGTGCAAATAATTTCCAGTCAGAATTTAGGAAAGAATACTCTTTCCTAAATTCTATGTGAGAATGAATCCAACAAATTCAAATGCCTTTTCACTATTTCCCACTGAACGACACAACAACGACACAACAACGACACAACAACAACAACAACAAAAACCTGAAACTTTCACAGGTTGGTTGCTTGAATGTACATGTAGATCTTGATTAAAATCGAGTGAACACAGACTTAGGACAGGGGTGTGGCATGATTTGACAAAAGTATAAAAAATCCTGAAAAACTGGGTAGTGGGACTGGGTCTCCCTGTGGTTTCGAGGACAAAGCCACCCCTGAACATCCTGGATGTTTCATTCTGGAGCATTTACAGACTCCCCACATCCCCACAAACAAGAAACTAGAGGTTTGGACACAATACAGGCTACTTCTTTCTTTCCTTGGAGGCAAAGGGAGATTTGTAAAAATATCCTTAATAATAATAATAATAATAATGTGTGGATTTATATAGCGCACGTATCCACCAACTAAGTGGTGCTCAAGGCGCATTATATTATTATCCCTGCTCATAAGGCTCATAAGGCTCATAAATCATTCCTGAAACCATCTCAGCTCCCTGGGGAGTATACAGCTCAATTGCTGCCATTTCTAGTGCATATAGAGCAAACCAACTCTGCCTTCACAGGTACCCATTTAACCCCTGGGTGGAGAGAAGCAATTATGATTAAGTGTCTTGCTCAAGGACACAAGTGTCACGGCCGTGATTCGAACCCACATTATGTTGCTAACACCAGAACTTGAATCCGGTAAGCTAGACCGCTCGGCCACGACACCCCATCAACAAAAATTCCGGAAAATTCCTGAGAAATCCAACACGCCTGTTGGAACTAGTTTTGCCAACATGATTAGACATGTACATATACATGTGTACATTGTACCTTCCCTTTAAGGCAATGAGTCATCGCAGTATTTGCCCCGAGGCTAGTCTGGCCCCTTCATTAGTCAGTAATTACCAGAGCTCATCAAATACAGGGACAGCACAACGCTGCTGTAATTAATCGGCACTTTCTGATGAAAGACAGGTGCACAACGGCTAGTATGCAATGACAGACCTGGGGGCAAACATTGCATGGAGCTGGTGAGCAGATAAAGCAAATAATTTACTCGGCAATAAAAAAAAAAAGGAGAGCAGTACTGCATACATTACTGGATACATATATATGACATAAAACACAATAAAGGGGGCCACTTTGCATCCGTCACGTTAGCAGTTTTTCCAATGGTTGTTACTTATTTTTAAATACCTGAAACCGACCAAGAAGTGTTTCAACATGTGAATGGACATGCAGGCTTATACTACAACTAATTTGAGTTGATTTATTTTATTTTATTTATTTTTTTACCCTCAAATTTCCATAAAAATTGGACGGAAAAAGTTACCTCACTTTTCCGTCCATTTATTGATGGAAATTTTAGGGTAATTAAAAAAATAATAGTAATAATCAACTCAAATTATCTTTAGGATAAGCATGCATGTCTATTCAAATGTTGAAATTCTTTTTGGGTGGTTTCAGATATTAAAAAAAAAAATTACAACCATAAGAAAAACTGCTAACGTGACGGTAGGAAAGTGGCCCCCTTTATTGTGTTTTATGTCATATGCTCATCATCTTGACGAATACTATTTGTTACCAGGCATTGAACTACGTAGGGGCAAGGACATTTTCATCCCTAGTACCAGAGGGTGTGATTTGACAAAAGTAACACATCCTGAAAAATGGGTAGCGGGGCCTGGGTCTCCCTTTGGTCTAGAGGACAAAGCCCCCCTGAACCTCCTGGATGTTTAACTTTGGAGGATTTATAGACTCTCCGCATCCCCACAAACAAGAAACTAGTGGTTTGGGACACAATACAGGCTACTTCTTTCTTTCCTTGGTGGCTACTTCTCTTCTTTCAAGAAAAGTTTGAGGCAAAGGGAAATGTGTAACAAAATCCTGAAATCAGGAAACATCCTGAGAAATCAGTCCTGTAGTACATGGACATAAATGGGGCACTCGATTAGAAAATCAAAGTACGTCCATGTTTTGAAAAACTCTTGATCAGACAACCAGTATGTCTCAATGGGGAACCAAGGCAAATACCAAGGGACATCCATGGGCAGGCCTTGAACTATAGATTTGTAGGGGTAATGTATTTTCTTCTTCCATTAGAAAATCAAAATGTTTCTGGAAACATTTTAAGGGGGGGGGGGGGGGGCGGGCACCAAGGGTATTACTGTTCACTCACATCCTCTGGTCGGCTCTGCAGGTGACCCTCTGGCCCAGAGATGCCCAACTGTGTCATCTTCTTTGTGTTCTAAGATACAACAAGAAGAAAACAAATCAACCATCAGTATAAGCAATACATAATACATAATAATAATAATAACAATGTAGACTTACATGTATATAGCGCACGTATCCACCAAACTGGTGCTCAAGGCGCATTACATTATTACCCCTGCTCATCAGGCTCTTAAATCATTCCTGAAACCATCTCAGCTCCCTGGGGAGTATACAGCTCAATTACTGCCATTACAGCGCATATAGGGCTAATCAAACACAACAACCAACTCTGCCCTCACAGGTACCCATTTACCCCTGGGTGAAGAGAAGCAGTTATGGTAAAGTGTCTTGCTCAAGGACACGAGTACCCCGGTCGCGGTTGAGATTCGAACCCACATTCTGACGACTCAGCCATCAGAACACAAATCCGATGCACTAAACCTCTCGACCATGGCACTCCATACAGAATAAGCAGTTTCAAACAGCTTTTCCAAACTGAAGGACCAGTTGTATAAATACAAAATTAGTAGTTACTGGCCCCTACGTGTGTCTTTCTCAAACAGCCTTTGACAGAGATTCTGCTACGGTATCTTGCGCTAGGGTCAAAATATTAGACTACTTACATGTACATCTATTTTTGCATAAATTTAACTTTAAAAAAACCCAAAAAACAATATCAGATTTCATTAAAATGATTAGTAACAGTATCGTCATGATCAGAGCAGACTGTCACCAGGGCATGGAATCGGTGTCCTAGTTTAAGGTGAACACAGCGACTGAAAATTACGGGCTCATTTACGTATGCATCAGCAATGGTAAATATAAACGTTATCATGCGGGGTATTATTTCCGTCACCGAGTTTAAAATCTAAAACTGGCACTCCTATTCCATGTCCTGTTGATCGGAAACAATGATGTCCCTTTAAGTGCAATAATTTACTAAGTAAAACTGACTGAGCAGAACATTTCAATCCTCACAGAGAAGAAAAATTCATTCAGCAGAGAAAAAGCAGAACATTTTGCTTAGCAGCATAATATTTGCTAAACGTACTAGATGTAAAAGAAAAGGAGAAATCACTTAGTAGAAACTGTATACATTTTGACAGCAACTAGCCGTTTCACACAATGCAGCCCCATTTAAACCCACCTACAATCAACCCACCTAAAACAAACCCATTCAGGCCACTCCAAGCTGTTGCAGTTGTTGCCAGTGGCCTCATACGGTTACCCTTCTGTGCACTGTCACACCACTGAGATTGCAGGGAGACTGAGACTGCAGGCCATACTAATATGTTCAAACAACCAGCTACAACCAGCTGTAAACCTGACCATGTATTTTTGACTGTAAACACACCTATACAAAACCACTAAAGACCGTGGTTTGTAATGGCCATCATCAGTGTGTGTTGAGCACGTAACCAGAGATGGTCTCATTTAGAGTGGCCTTGTGTGGCACTCAGTTGATTTCAAAAGATTACTTGGAAAGGACAGCTGCAGTGGCTTATACATATATGCACTAAAGGTTGGTGAAGAACATATTGGAAAATCAAGTGGATCGGAGTGGCCTCCACGTGAAGTAGGATAATCGTGCCCACAGGTACAACCATGTAACATCAGCACCCTACGGAACAGTACAACTCACCTCATCAACTATAACTCTTTCACACAATGCATTCAACCGATGCAACCAAATAACATCACCACCCTACAAAATACTGCAACTCACCTCTTCAATGATGTCACCGTTCTCTGCGTGCATCAAAGCGAGGGCGCCATTTTCCTTGATAACACTGAACGATTTGTACAACTGGTGGACAGAAAGGCACAAACATTCGGAAATTTATGTACATATGTATATATTTGTTTCATTTAAACGTACAGGCATTTCATTATTTCAAAATTGTCTACAATTATTCCATATATCTTGTGCATGAAGTGTATGTGAATTCGCAGAGGTATTGGGCTACATTAAGTACAGAGCAACACTGCTTTAACCACTTGCGTACGGTATTATTTTTACCGAGTGAAGGTGGTTGCGGCCAACATCTGTGAGGCCGGGGAGCACCGGGTGAAACCCGGCCGTGGACATGTGCACAACTCCGCTGTTCAGCCAAGCGTATAGACCGAATAATAAGCGGGCAAGCTAAGTCGGGCATACCCTATTCATCGCACATGAAGTCCCCACATAGTGTAATTGAATGGTCGGTGTTCAGAAATCTCGTGAAAAGGCTGTATTCAGAATGCTCTCGAAAGCCCAATCTATTATATAACACTCCATTTCAAGAACAATATGGTTCACCAAACTATCAGCCTTCTTGAAGATTTCTATTCAAGGCGAATTCTCAGCAAATGCAGCTGGAAATTCAATTAATTCACTTGCCGTGGCTATAGCCGTCAACCGTACACAAGGGGTTAATGAACATACATGTAATGCGTTCCACACAAAATGCTTACATAAAAAGGAATTCTGGCTGCAGTGAGAGCACGGGGTCGGGGTCAGGGGTCAGATTCAGTATCTAGATAGTTTTCACTTGATGTCACAGAGTGCAAAATCAGCCATCATTACTGACAATGACTATAGACTATTTTTGAACGCGTTGCGTGTATTCACCGCATGCGGCATGCTGGCGTTTCAACAAGTTTCGTTCACAATTGGTCAGTGAAGCACTGAACGTAGAAAGATAAGAACGCTTGACGCAGCCCAAAGCCAAATCCTCTATTTATGGTGGTTTTTTTTTTATGCCAGCATTGTCCCCTGCAATTTACAAATCCAATTCAAGATTGAGTTATAAGTTATGAGACTGTAAAATTCTGCAGTTTACCATTAACAATGCTTGAATTTAAAGGGGGGCATTCACCACTACATGTGAATGACTTCATAAAGTAATGAATCATTAACCCTAACTCCCTAGGCCCACTTGCTTACACATAACCTGAATCCTTCCTAACTCCCTAGGCCCACTTGCTTACACATAACCTGAATCCTTCCTAACTACCTAGGCCCATTTGCTTACACATAACCTGAATCCTTCCTAACTCTCTAGGCCCACTGGCTTAAACATAACCTGAATCCTTCCTAACTCCGTAGGCCCACTGGCTTACACATAACCTGAATCCTTCCTAACTCCCTAGGCCCATTTGCTTACACATAACCTGAATCCTTCCTAACTCCCTAGGCCCATTTGCTTACACATAACCTGAATCCTTCCTAACTCCCTAGGCCCATTTGCTTACACATAACCTGAATCCTTCCTAACTCTCTAGGCCCACATGCTTACACATAACCTGAATCCTTCCTAACTCTCTAGGCCCACTTGCTTACACATAACCTGAATCCTTCCTAACTCCCTAGGCCCATTTGCTTACACATAACCTGAATCCTTCCTAACTCTCTAGGCCCATTTGCTTACACATAACCTGAATCCTTCCTAACTCCCTAGGCCCATTTGCTTACACATAACCTGAATCCTCCCTAACTCCCTAGGCCCACTTGCTTACACATAACCTGAATCCTTCCTAACTCCCTAGGCCCACTTGCTTACACATAACCTGAATCCTTCCTAACTCCCTAGGCCCACTTGCTTACACATAACCTGAATCCTTCCTAGCTCCCTAGGCCCATTTGCTTACACATAACCTGAATCCTTCCTAGCTCCCTAGGCCCATTTGCTTACACATAACCTGAATCCTTCCTAACTCCCTAGGCCCATTTGCTTACACATAACCTGAATCCTTCCTAACTCCCTAGGCCCATTTGCTTACACATAACCTGAATCCTTCCTGATCCCTAGGCCCATTTGCTTACACATAACCTGAATCCTTCCTAACTCCCTAGGCCCATTTGCTTACACATAACCTGAATCCTTCCTAACTCCCTAGGCCCATTTGCTTACACATAACCTGAATCCTTCCTGGTCCCTAGGCCCATTTGCTTACACATAACCTGAATCCTCCAAAATCTTTCAGTAGTAAAGCAAGCACATGACATGTATGCACACATGTGTTTCTAATCTGTGATACATGTACATGGCCAGGGACCCTCCCTGCATGCATGGAGCAATAAACAGTGTCCACTGACCCAAGCACTGACCTTGCAATCACTACAACAAACATGGATGTACATGTACCATGGAAAGGCAAGTATGCCCAATAACCTCAATCCTCCAAAATCCTTCACTTCAGCAAAGAGCATGTAGCATGTAACCTCAATCCTCCAAAATCCTTCACTTTTATAGCAAAGAGGTTTTTGGAGGATTTGGGAAGGTTGGGATTAAACAAGTAAATTGTCAGAGCGAAAACCTTGGTCACCTTCAAATCAATATGAAAGGGACACTTACCTCATCATCCTTGAGCATGAAGAGTCCCTTGTAGGCCATGAACATCTTGAAAGAATTCACACCTTGAAAAAAAAAACAGAATCAAATCCCTGATCAATAATCTTAGTTTATTTATAACTTTCTGGTAATGAAACCAAGGATTCCTCCAAAACGCCTACGGCACTGTAGCCCATGAGCCAGAGGAATCCTTTCAACAGAAGGCGATGAAGTAATGAAGTAATGTGGGAATGTTATTACTTCAGGGTTTTAGATAACAAATATAATTCTACTGGAATTCTGAAGACACCCAAGAATCATTTCAATCATCCTGTGAGAAATACAATCCAGGCTGCTACAACTAACATGCATTAACCCAAATATCTTCCTTACCCCTCCTACTACTACAAGGGTCAAAATCAGTCAAAATGTCAATATACTTGCCAAGGTATATCTTGTGCACTTAAAAGTCAAACACTGTCAAACCTTACGAGTAGTAAGTACATTTACAGGTCAAAATGAGTCGACTGTTTTTGACTGGTAAAAGCATTGTCTGGTATTGTTCAGGGTGATCAAAATGACAGTAAAAACCAGTCAAAAATCACCCTGTGTGCACATTTGGGTCAACAGTCAAAACAGGCAGTTGACTGGTTTTGACCTCTATAGCAACTTCCCACTAAAGTGCAGAAATAGTAGAAGGGTTAATGCAGGGAGCCTGGTGGTCTCAACTAAAAAATACTTTTCCAATTTGAACACTGTACTTGTCTATTTTAGACAACACTACCGGGAAAAAAGGGCTTGAAATACCCACTGGGCTTAGTGCAATTGATGATTTAAATGTTAGTCTAGTGACCCGATTCACCTACCAGTCACCAGTAACAAGCAGGAATGGTGATACGTTTTGGTTACAGTGTAAGTGGGTCTGTGATACATTGTATATCACACTATCCCATGATACACCAGCATCGCTTAATAGCGGTGATGGCCTGGACGACTTGACCGGCTGGTAGCGCTTTACAACATGGCTGCCCCCCATCCGAGCGCTTTTAAGCAATGCTGATATATATGATGTGATATATTACCGGCCCGCTGTATACCGTGATCAAAACGTATCATCATCACTGATGACTGGTAGTTGAATCGGGTGGTTATTCTGATAGGATGAGAACTGGTCGCGTATAATATTTTTTATGCTGAATACTTCATTTTATGTGCACAGACTTTGAAGCAGATTTTTCTGCAAATGTTTTTTGCACTTTATAAATTTAATTAATATTTTTTTTTTTTAAATAAAGTGTTCAGGTGAACAATAGCCACAATTAGGTATGACCAGGTCATGCACAGATATAGGCAACAAAGCACTATATCAGTAACCCTAATTGGCCAATCAGTGGTTCACAGCAGCTTAGGGAAATGGCAAAGAACTCTGTGCTTACATAATTATGTAAAGCAAACACTTGCAGTAATTCAGTATAAAATATCGAGCACTACGCACATATGGAGTACCATGGCTGAGCGATTTAGTGCATCAGATTTGTGTATTGATGGCTGGGTCACCAGAATGTGTGTGTTTAAATCATGTCCGGCACCGTTGTGCTTGTGACCTTGAGCAAGACACTTTACCATAATTGCTTCTCTCATCCAAAGAGTACATGTAATTAAGGACAACTGTAAAGGCAGAGTTAGTTGGTGTGTTTGATTAGCCCTAAATATGTGCCACAAAAGGCAGCAATTGCGCTGTATGCATTATTTGTACTCCCCATAGGGAGCCGAGATGGTTTGAAGAATGATTTACGGGGTCTGATGATGAGCAGCAGCTAGTAATCAAGGAGCAACTTGAGCACCTAGGTCTGGTGGATGCACGTGTGAGCTATATATAAGTACGCATTATTATGATTATTATTATGCAAGTGGGATTGGAAAACTAAATTTAGAAGTGGCTGTAGTGATAACACTTATGGAACGTCTTATAAATCAGAAACGGTTGCACAGGGGGATTGGAGAGGATATAGCCCCTACTTTTTGGCAGGAGGGGGTGGTCCATAGGGTCATCCAAGTTTTGAAAAGCTCCCTTTATTTGAGGCTGCAATCATTTTTGTGGGAACCGTTTGTACCTTTCTCCTGGCAGAGGGTAGCAATATCCTCTTTAACTCCATCCCCCCACCAAGTCACACCAACGTGAAGGGAGTAGTCACAGCAGACCTTAGGGTCAGCCCAGCCGCGCCACTTCTCATAAGCCTCCAAAAGAGGTTCACCGTTTGCTGGAAGGCAGTGATCAACTGTGGGGTAAAAAAGAACATGATATTCAAGTATATTAGGATAAGAATCTCAATGAAAGCTTTTTTTATTTTTTATTGTTTGAATTTAATTTCCCATCTCCCACATGCACATTGTCCTATACTACATGTACATGTTGTTGAGTTCTTTCGTGTAGGGCTGTGCCGGGTATCCGGATACCCGACCGAAACGGTCATTACCCGGTTCCATTTTTTGGATCCAATTACCCGTAAACGACTTTTTAAAATTCAGACTTAACATTTGAGCGGTGCGAACAGAAGTCTGTGACTCTTGAACAATGCAATGTTTACACTGTTACAGACAATTATCTTTAAATTCAAGAGATTACACTCCAATAAAGAAAAGATCGATAGTATGGTATCCTCTGTATTATAAAAGTCAATTTGTTACCATTTACAGTACATGTATTTGTACACCACCTGAGGCATGTTTTCAACAAAAATGAAAACGGGTATCCGGGTATCTGAAGTTTCCTGATGTCGGGTATCTGGTTACAAAAATATCCGGAAACGCACAGCCCTACTTTCGGGTACACCACGTATTAATCTCTTCTTGGAAGAAGTAATGGCTCTAAGAGCAGCCGGTTGGTTTGTTCTCAACATTTTGAATAGTATTGGTTCAAAACTGTGCTTGTATGTTTTTGATACACGATCCGAAGGCTACAATCACGAACCGCTATCAAACAGTCTTGGGAACTCTGTATAATCTCCCCCCGAAAATGGAGGGAAACCACTATGCATGCGTTAATTTGAAATGCTAGAGCGGCCCACATTTTTGGTGCGCACGCACATCATCAACAACGGACTGCCGTGTTCGCTGATCGACAACTTCACGTCAGGAGACGGTCTCAACGTTTGGTTTGTTCTCAACGTTTCGACTAGTCCACTCTAGCCGTCATCCGGAAACGGTCTCCTGATGACGGCTAGAGCAGACTAGTCGAAACGTTGAGAACAAACCAACCGGCTCTTCTCAGCGCCATCACTTCTTCCAAGAAGAGATTAATACATGGTGTACCCGAAAGAACCCAACAACATCTATCTCCACCATGCAAAGCCTTAAATCCTACACACATACTGTACACATGTACATGGGAATCAAGAAATACAGGTATGATACAGGTACGGTACATGTACGTAGAAACCAAACTCTGAATGCCTTATTTAGTGACTTGAAACAAACCCCAGATGGTATCTGCATGACTGTAAATTATGGATATAAACCAAGCTGCCTTGTAAACCATGCTGCGCTTGTAAACCTTACATGTCAAATTAAAGGGACAATGCCGTCACGATCAAAAGGGCATGGAATTGGAGTGCCAGTTTTAGATTAACACAGACTTGACTGACGACTCGGCTGTCTTTTGTTCACAACTGCAGCCATTGTAATGAGCTCTACTTGCCTGGGCTAGGCCCTCCAGAAGCCCAGGATATGTTGATTGGCAGGTACTGTATTGTTACAGGATTAGGACTCGCAAGTGACAGATTAGGAGGCCAGGTAGCCTGAGCCTGGCTGGGCTTCTCAAAGGATTGGCTGTACCCTCGCTTTGGCCCTCCCCTCTAAGGTCATATTACCATTGACGCTGCATAAATGTAATTTTCAGTCACTGTGTTCATCTTAAACTACAGGTATGTAGGACACCGATTCCATGTTGAAAGTCTGCTCTGATCATGACTATGTTAACCCTCCTACTACTACAAGGGTCAAAATCAGACAAAATGTTGATATACTTGCCAAGGTACATATATCTAGTGCATTTAACAGTCGAACACTGTCAAACCTTACGTCTAGCAAGTACATTTACAGGTCAAAATGAATCGACCATTTTGGACTGGTAAAAGCATTGTCTGGTATTGTTCAGGGTCATCAAAATGACAGGAAAAACCAGTCATAAATGCCCCTGTGTGCACATTTGGGTCAACAGTCAAAACAGGCAGTTGACTGACTTTGACCTCTCTAGCTACTTCCCCCTAAAGTGCAGATAGACTAGGAGGGTTTTAACGTTTCCAAAAGGTTTCTGATTATTTTCAAAGATCCTTTGTGCAAAGGGAAAGGGCATTGAATGATTGCACATTCATGAAAAAAAAGTAAACAATAATGTTGAATGTTTAAAACTAATGTGCTTGGCTCCTTACTGATCATGGTAGTTCCACCAGCCAGAGCGGCCTTGGTTCCCTGGTAGAAGTCATCGACAGCTACTGTCCCCATGAAGGGCATCTGCATGTGGGTGTGGGTATCAATACCCCCAGGAATGACCAGCATACCCTTGGCGTCGATGACCTTTGCACCCCCAGGGGTGATAAGGTCCTTGCCAACTTGCCTGGAAGAGAAAGAGAGAGAGAGGGGTAAAAACAAATGAAAAACAAAACAAGAAACAGTTATCTATTACCGAACTCCATACGGTCGTTTTTTTTTTCCCCATTTAATAACGATATTATCTTTTAAAATTTGTTCACTTTAAATTTTTTTTTTTTAATCCAAACACAGGTGATGAACATGTATTTGTTTTTCTTTGTGGGGGGTCTAGGCACAGCATTGCTCTTCAAAACCACAATGGATTTGGACTATTCACTACGTGTACAAAATTGCAAGTATAGTGGGTGGGGCCCACCTCGAGTCCTTATGTACATGTATGTATGTGCACAGTATTGTTCTTCAAGAATAATGGTTTTGAACATTTCACGATGTACATGTACATTATTGTAGTTGGGGCCGGCCCGGGGTTCTTGTTTTTGCACAGCATTGTTCCTGAAGAACAATGAATTTGGACTATTCATGATGTAGTACATGTACATGTACATGTACACGTACATGTACATACATTCATAGTTTTAGCCAGAGGGGTGTCTTTTGGACACCCTGTTTCAATTTTGGACACCCTATTTAAATTTTGGACAGCCTATTTCAATTTTGGACACCCTATTTAAATTTAATAAGAGGTGTTCGCGCTATAGCTCGAACACCTAAAAAAAAAAAACGAACAATAACAAGAGGTGTTCGTGCTGTACATGTAGCCTGAACACCTAAACAAGAAGAAGAAGAAGATGATGTAATACATGTAAGTATTGTAAGTGAACATCCCGTTTCGAAATTTCCAGCAAATTTGGACACAAATAAATCCCATTGTAACAACTCGTTCATGATTTGTTTTCTTCTTATTAATGGTGCAGGAATTCTGGTGACATAATTAAAAAATAAATAAAAATGCCTTCTTTGTTCCACTGATTCCGACAGTGATCATACCGTGAACTTACCGAATGGTTCCATCCTCGATGTAGACATCAGAGTAGAAGGAGTAGTCTGCGTTCACTATCTTGCCTCCCTTGATCAGGATACGAGCTTGCGCCGTCTGAAAATGATGAGAGGAAACCTTAGCATACATGATGGCTTTACAGTCCCTCGGACACCGATACAGCGGGGCGTAAAGTTTTTTTTTTTTTTGGGGGGGAAGGAACACAATAACAAGTTCAAACTGTGATTGTGAGCGCCTTCAAACTGAACAGTGCACTGAGTTTAGCGTGTTTCGGTCTACTGAGACAGTGCAGAATAAGGGGTGTTATGATCTGTACTTTGGGAAGATGTATGCACAATAACAAGGGCATGTTCAGTTGGTACCCTTTCCCACCCTTGGGCAAAAATGGAGAGGTCCTGTTTTGTAAGAAAATACTCATTTCACAAATGTGTTCAGCTCTTTTGTGTTCTGCACTGACTACAGTGTGTATGATCACCGTTAAGAAACAACAACATAATATTTTGTTTTAAAACAAGCTGAAAAGCAAAGGTTATTTCAAAAAAATAGAATCTTCTATGTTGGGGCAGGAGGGGTGTTGGTTCTTGTAGGGTGTGGGCCTGATTGAGCGTGCCAGGGGAAGGGGAAATTGAATCGCCGGGATGGGGAAGGAAGTAGACGCACGTGACAGGAAACACCGTGAGTCTGCAAAACAGTGTTTCTGTTTGGGTGACCGTTTAGGAAACTTGGTGACTGAGCAAAACGTGTCTGTTGGGGGCTACCTGTTGACAACTTGATGTACATGTACAGTTGTTTTATATTATAAGTCTAACATCATGAAGTTTGTAACATTTTGAATGAGTGACGCATGTTTGTGTGTCCATGTAAACTGATTACATGAAATTGCATTAGAGTGTTTCAGCTTCATATCAACCAATGACGGGATATGTACAGTACATGTACATGTACATACATGTTAGTATTCACTTGGAACACGCATGATCGTCCGCATGATCGTCTACATGATCGTCTACTACATGTAAATATACTTCAAAAACGTGAGAAAGC
This sequence comes from Zoroaster sp. YZ-2022, assembly GCA_029582265.1. Lineage (NCBI taxonomy): Eukaryota > Metazoa > Echinodermata > Asteroidea > Forcipulatida > Zoroasteridae > Zoroaster > Zoroaster sp. YZ-2022. The sequence continues at coordinate 34,668,323 of CM055817.1, read as the reverse complement.
AGCATTCAGTTTTACAAACTGAAGGACATGACATAGACAGGTAAGTGTTGTCACAAGTTTATCACCTACATGAAGTGTGCCAGTCTGGTAACAACCAAGTCCACTGCATTGTCTCAAGAACCAATGGATGTACGTGTAGGGCCATCAACATGTACATTTATGATCCACGTACTTGTATACAATGCATTTTGTATACTTTATGTACAATGCATGTACATGTACCATGAATGTATCTGTATTTCAGCATGTAAATGTAGAAGCAGAATATTACAGGGACAGTATCGTCACAATCAGAGCAGACTTTGAACAGGGCATGGAATCGCTCAATCATGTGTCCTACATGTAGTTTAACCCTAACCTTCCCAAATCCTCCAAAATCTTATAAATTTGCTAAAGTGAAGGATTTTGAAGGATTGAGGTTACATGCTACATGCTCTTTGTGCTAAAGTGAAGGATTTTGGAGGATTGAGGTTATTAGCAGAGCTGCCAACTCTTCCGGATTCTGCGGAAGACTTCGCGTATTTGACGGTAATTTACTTACATGTACTTAAAATATATGCAAGGAGGCCTCTCCTTTTGGCGCCAAAAGGAGAGGCCTCCTTGCATATATTTTAAGTACATGTAAGTAAATTACCGTCAAATACGCGAAGTCTTCCGCAGAATCCGGAAGAGTTGGCAGCTCTGTATTAGGCATACTTGCCTTTCCATGGTACATGTACATGTACATGTACATCCATGGATGTTTGTTGTAGTGATTGGAAGGTCAGTGCTTGGGTCAGTGGACACTGTTTATTGCTCCATGCATGCAGGGAGGGTCCCTGGCCATGTACATGTATCACAGATTAGAAACACATGTGTGCATACATACATGTCATGTGCTTGCTTTACTACTGAAGGATTTTGGAGGATTCAGGTTATGTGTAGGGCTGTGCGTTTTCGGATATTTTTGGAACCAGATACCAGAAATCAGGAAACTTCGGATACCCGGATACACGTTTTCATTTTTGTTGAAAACATGTCTCCGGTGGTGTACAAATACATGTACTGTAAATGGTAACAAATTGACTTTTATAATACAGAGGATACCATACTATCGATCTTTTCTTTATTGGAGTGTAATCTCTTGAATTTAAAGATAATTGTCTGTACAAGTGCATTGTTCGAGAGTCACAGATTTCTGTTTGCACTGCTCAAATGTTAAGTTCAAATTTTAAAAAGTCGTTTACGGGTAATTGGAACCGAAAAATGTAACTGGGTAATGACCGTTTCGGTCGGGTATCCGGATACCCGGATACCCGGCACAGCCCTGCATGTACACATGTAGTTATGTGTGAGCAAATGGGCCTTGAGCACCACTTAGTTGGTGGATACGTGCGCTATATAAATCCACACATTATTATTATTATTATTATTAAGGTTAAGATGAACACAGTGGCTGAAAATTACAGCCTCATTTATACAGCAAATGACCTCAGCACGTGGGGTATTATTTTCAGTCACTGAGTTAATCTAAAACTAGCAGTCCGATTCCATGCCCTATTGATCGTGATATGGTCCCTTTAAATCTACACTTAAAAATCTTCTCATCTTGCATACATGTGTGTGTCTGGCATGGTCAGCTGTGATTAATAATAAATAATAATAATGAAGATTTACAATGTATAAAGCGCACAAATCCATCCCAAAGTGCTCATGGCGCTGATACATAAGAACAAGATAACTTAAATACAAAAATACAAGGATACAGCAGAAAAAAAACAGAATAACAACATTACATAAATGCTTCATTAAAAAGAAGAATTTTTAGGTTTTTCGTAAATTGGATGAGAAACCGATGATTTGACATATAATGGCAATTGATTCCATAGACGCGGTGCGGCATGAAAAAAGGAAAAGACCGATCACCCCAAGAACGATTAGATTCAGGCTCAATGAGGAGGTTTAAATTGTCAGAACGGAATTTGCGAGGAGGTTTGTAAGGTTTAAGCAAATCATCAATATATTGCAGGGGCACTGTCATTGAGAAATTTAAACACAGAGCAACAATTTGTACACGATTCTGCAACTTACTGGTAGCCAGTAATAACAGAACCTCAGACGGAACATTTTTCAGGATTATTGGAATAAATATACACTCACTGGCCAAAAGTATTGCAACATGCTCAAAATAGCACTTTACAAGTACATGTAACAGGTGAGATGATCATAAATTTAATCCGATTTCATCGATCGTGTATTACATAATTTCCGAGCAAGAACAGTAAAAAAGAACATTGACTTCAAAACACAGGCACTTTCAAGAAGTCTTAAGTAGTGTAAATAAAATAAAATAAATTATTGTAACACAGTTCTCCAAACTGAACTTTGGGGATGTTGCAATAGTTATGGCCAGTGATATGCAACATTATACATGACACTCAGAAAGCACCGAGTATACAGTGCTATACACACATCGGTGTAGGGCAAAAATTAAATCAATTGTTTATCACCCGACACAAGAATTTCATCAAACTATAAATGATACATGTAGCTCTCGGATAAAAATTGTGTAATTTTCTGATCAATTAATTCCTTACGTTGTAACCTTTCCTTAAAAGCGTAGATTCTATTGCAGGGATGCAGCGCCTTTTCAGAAGATTGTACTTCTGTGTCAACAATACTATGTACGTGTACTTACATACACACGAATATTCTATATGTTCGTTCTTGCTTACATATATGTATAGACAGGCATGGTCAATGGTCTGTGTACCTGTATGAGTCATATGGGTACTACAGTGTAGTAATACTACGTACAAGTCGCTCATTCATTATCTATGCAGAGAAATATCATTACAGTGCAGTCTTTTACATCTGTACATGTACATGTACATGTACACATATGTACACCTTGATTGCACATCAGATTCCTGCAAATCGCAATCAATTAAATGTAGCATGAACTTATCAAATTAACTGAGCATCAACCTCTTACTAGTCACTATGTACCTCATCAGTAATTTCCTGAGCTTTTAATGTGCTAAATTGCGCTGGAATGTTAATTACAATTTATTTACCATTTTAAAGTTGTATCACCCATGTTTTCTGTCCGGATGTTTTTAAACATTTTAATTGGACAACAAAAACCTACACAGGTGTGATTTGACAAAAGTAAAAAAAAAAATCATGAAAAATTGGTAGCGGGCCTGGGTCTCACTTTGATCTCAAGGACAAAGCCCCCTGAACCTCCTGGATGTTTTTTTAATTTTTTTTATGGAGGATTTACAGACTCTCCACATCCCCACAAACAAGAAACTAGAGGTTTGGACACAATACAGGCTACTTCTTTCTTTCCTTAGTGGCTACTTCTCTTCTTTCAAGAAAATGTTGAGGCAAACGGAGACTTGTAAAAAAAATCCTGAAATCAGGAAAAATCCTAAGAAATCACAGACCTGCTCCTGATATGTAGAAAGGAAAACAAAAACCTTGAAATGAGATATTTAACAAAATAGTTGACAGAAGTTTAGCCGACAGGTAAACATTGCTTTAATAAATTTATGACCTACCGGTACCATCAATTAATTTTGGGATGGTTTTACTGTAAAACCATGCTTCTCATAAAGAGTTTTCAAAAATGTGTCATTTTATAAAAGTATTTGTTAAGAGGGGGGAAAATAATAAATTAAAAAATATTAAATATACACGTATAAACAATAACCAAGCTGAATGCTTTGTTTCATTTATATTTAAGGGGTACATACATGTACATGTGTATTCATTATTATTATTATTATTATTTTTTTAAACATTGCATTCATAGATTCACAGGTGGCTGTTAGCCACTCGAAATACACGTACCAAGCCACGCTTATAATATGTGCCTATTCTAGGACAAAATTGATAAATAATTTATCTGGGTCACAGATTATTGTACATGGTCTGCATACACTGTGCATGTCCAATGGAGGAATGATTCCAGGGCTATAAGGACTACCTGCATAGTCATCATGAAGGATAGTGTTAGGTTTGCATTTGCACACTCCAGGGGATATGTATTCACTTTATTGGAACAAAATCTGTCATATAAAGTGAAATCTGACCCTCCTCAATAAAAATGAAATAATTTATACACACGTGTTATAGATTACAGTATGCTTTAACGTAGGTATGTTGTAAAAGCTAGTAATCCAAATACTGCATGCATGTAATGTAGTACTGTAACAATTACTTGGTTACTCTGTAAACTGAATGTTTATATGGTTATGTGATTAATATTGATGGTTCAGTAATCTCCGCCCCCCCCAAAAAAAAATAAATAAATAAAATAAAATGAAAATTGATGCTACATGGTTTTTTTTCCTGTGCAATTACCCATATAAAAATCCATTAACATTGTTTCAATCAATCCACAAAATGTAGCAGATATCGTGAATGAGATATTATTTAACATCTAATCTTTTTTATTCCTCCCTTTACTTTCCTACCATCTTCAACTTTTATGTTTTGAAAATTTGGTTTGGTTACATGTACATGTACATGTAATTGATAAACCATACACATTTTATTTTCAGTTACAAAATTAGCCAAAAACTTGCAGCACTAGTAATCATGTACATACATGTACATGTATGTGTATCGTTTACATTTGTGCATAAGTCATCACACAACTATCAGATTATATTGTTCAAGTATCCATTTGTATCCCAAGTTATATTACTGTTTTTTTTTAATTTTTTATTTTTTTATTTATTTATTAATTTGTTTTTATTTATTTATTCTTTTGTATAGCTTACATGTACATGTACATGTACACAATGTACATTGCATGTCATGTCATGAAACAATCAATTAGGGCATTGATAAAAAATAATTACAAGTTTTAAGTCAATAAATTAATTTAAGAAAGCAGCGTGATTTATTCATATCTGCTTAAAAATTAACACCCCAGGACTGAGTTACATATAAATATGCATCAGAAATATAAGCCGAATTAGGAAATACTTGAATAAAAGTGCTGCTGAACAAATTATACATGTATGCATTTGTCACATCACGGCTCGATAACGGGAATGCTCTCCTTTACGGTCTTCCGCAGAATCAAATATCTCGTCTTCAGCACATACAAAACACAGCAGCTCGTGTTGTGACTTTGTCCAGAAAGTCATGCCATACATGTATCACGCCAATCTTGAAAGAACTGCACTGGCTTCCTGTTTCACAGAGAATTGTTTTTAAACTTATGCTAATTGTTCACAAATCTTTTAATAACATTGCTCCAATTTATATTTCTGAACTACTTAAAGTCTACACTCCATCACGCAATTTGCGCTCCAGCAACATGTCACTCCTCAAGGAACCAACTTCAAAACGGAACTGGGGTGATACATGTAGGTCGTTTTCTGTCGCAGCTCCGAGACTCTGGAATCATCTTCCAACTAAACTCAAATCTTGTCATAGTATAACCAGATTCAAGTCGATGCTTAAAACTCATCTTATGTCACAACTCTTCAAAAATGATGTATATTTGTAATTGCATTGTACATGTAGGTACATGTACATGTATCCCAGTACATAATTTTTCCCTATGCTATCATTGTATATTGTTTGTATTCATGTTTTTTCTTTGTTTCTGCGCCTTGAGCGCCCAGCAGGGTGGATATGTGCGCGCTAAAAATCTTTATTATTATTATTATTATTATTATTATTATGTGACCATTCTTTATTTCTTTATTTCTTTATTTATTTAACCCTCTTACTGTTTGACCATTTGAAACCATTCAAAATTTCCACTTGGCCATTGGTTTTGTACGTGTACACATGGTGATACCATTTGAAAAGAATTGGTAGCAAGCTTTACTACCATTCAAATCCATTCAAATGGTTTTTGAATGGTGGATACACTACACCTTGGTGTGTTTCCATAGCCGAATGGTTTCAAATGGTTACACAGTGGCTTATAAATCATTCAAATGGTTTTTGAATGGTGGATACACTACATCTTGGTGTGTTTCCATAGCCGAATGGTTTGAAATGGTGAATGTACTACACAGTGGCTTAAATCATTCAAATGGTTTTTGAATGGTGGATACACTACAATGTACATCTTGGTGTGTTTCCATAGCCGAATGGTTTCAAATGGTGAATGTACTACACAGTGGCTTATAAATCATTCAAATGGTTTTTGAATGGTGGATACACTACATCTTGGTGTGTTTCCATAGCCGAATGGTTTGAAATGGCTACACAGTGGCTTATAAATCATTCAAATGGTTTTGAATGGTGGATACACTACACCTTGGTGTGTTTCACAAAACAAATGGTTTCAAATGGTGCATCAACTTGTCTGAAAAAGGCACCAGAAGTAGGAGGGTTAATTATTTATTTTTTATTTCCCCCCCCCCCCAGTATCTTCTCATTCAGTATCTTCTCATTTGAAAGAAATTAAACTGTCTTCTATGTACAAACCAAATGTAAGTGAACAAATTAAAAACAAAAGATGTTGGTGAACAAGAAATACACCAAGAATACAAATATACATACAATGTACATGTACACTTTGTGTATGCAGACCAGCATCATAAATATTTGAATTACATGTAATAATAATAATAATAATAATGAACAGTTCTTATAGAGCGCATAATACCTTTCAAATGAAACACACTATAGATGCGCGTACATTATTTCCCCTGGCCACTGGCAAAATATCATTCCTATATTAATCTTTCTCAGCTCCCTGGGGAGTATACAGCCCATTACATACATGTACATGTACCAATGATTCCCACAATACAACCGTAATGACGCATGTCCATCAAAAAAAAATGCCTCACCAAAACAAAATAAAATACAAAAAAATTATAACAATAGACCATGCCTATTTTTATCGTATAATTTATAATTGCAAGGTTCTAGCAGTATTTGCATCAATTTTCTGGATTGGGCAATGGATCATGCGACGACAGGAGAATCCCGACAGTAGACTCATCATAAGTCAAATGTGACTCCAAGACTAGATCAAGGAAGGGGATTGAAAGGTAATCGTTGAGTGAAACAGAGAAAATTGGAAATACGTGTACTGACATGTACATGTACATAGTATGTGGATGAAGTAACTTTCTGGGGTGTGACTTGACAGTTAGTAAAAAAAATCCTGAAAAATGGGGAGCAGGCCTGGATCTCCCTTTGGTCTAGAGGAAAAAAAGCCCCCTGAACCTCCTGGATGAATTTTGAATTTTGGAGGATTTACAGACTCTCCACAAACAAGAAACAAGAGGTTTGGACACAATACAGGCTACTTCTTTCTTTCCTTGGTGGCTACTTCCCTTCTTTTGAGGACATTTTCAGGCACAGGGCTGAATTTTATTTAACTTTAATGCATCATCATGACTGTAAGATAAACTTCATGTTCATGTAATGTAAGACAGGCAATGCAAGGACATTCCTTATTCCTAAAGCCTCCAGCTATTATTGTACAGGTGTATGTCAAAATTGGCTATGGGGAGAAAGTGAGCATCACGCACTTCATTATACATGTACATCTATCATTCCGTACACGTACGTCTCTTGAAGACAATCAGAGCAGACTAATCAAAATGTTGAGTTGTAACCAACCAGTTATTTTCAGAACTATTTTACTACTCAAAAAGAGTCTTCACTTACATATATGTGACCATCCACCACAAAGGGGCTGTAAAGTCGAAAATTTCACATTTGGAGGTTCATATATTTTTGGAAAGAGTATATCATAAGGTTTAAAATGATACCAAACAAGTCATTCCTACGCGAAGTTATGGTGTATCGAAGTTATGGTGTATCAAAGTCATTACACTAATTACTTACACTTTCATATAAACTTGTGCGATTCTCGCGTCAGTTTCGTAGTTTCTTACATTTTGTTCAGATTTATGAACTCATTGCCCGAAAGAAAACGTGGTTTTCATGATTTTTGAAATTGAATTTAATTCTGAAATTTTCAGAACTAAAGGAGAATAATCAAACTTTTCATTTCTAATAAAATACCAAAATGGCCAACCGACTGATTTTTCATGCATTTCAAGCCAAACTGCTAAATCAACGTGTGCGACGTTACAGCCCGTTCGTGGTGGACGGTCACATATCCTTTTCGCAGAAAGTCTTTCCTTTCATGTACATGTGTACATGTACATGCTGATATATACATGTACATGTATGTACATGCATCTTGGTCATATTTCTTGGAATGCTTCCATCTCAAACAAAACCCCACAGGCCCCAACTCAATGTGTTGGGGGTCCATGCGTTGACTTCGATGCGAAAAAAAAACCTCATCTGCAAAAGGCATTCTCAACATTTTACAGTGGTGCGGCGGTCAGTGTTCCAACTACATGGACTTGAGACCAAGATTGTAATGTTTCATTACAAACAAAATGTTTGCATAGTGTGTGCAGAATGACCTGTAAAAGCATGAGCCATGACTTAAAAAAGCATGTACATGTACGTTTATGTATACTGTATATATGTTTTAAATACATAGATAACCACAATGAACCATACCAAGTACCGGAAGCATGGAACGTGCACAGTAATATTGATTAGAACCTCGATAACAGCTTCTCCCACGGTCAACCGCCATTAAATTATTCTGCCCTGAATTTACCGCTTTTGCAGTGCTCAGCTTTTGATGCATAAATGTCTTGAAAATATCCTTACAAACAACAAACCAATCAATTTGTCCATTACTGTTCCTTCCATACATGTATGCACGCACAGCAAATTTGTAATGAGTGAAGATGGACGAGAACTACCGTAGGTTAAGCGTGGTTTCTTTGTGTTCCAGATAATGAAAATTATTTCCTCGATGCAAAGAAATGCCTGTCCAAGATAATATGGACAATGACCATACTACCGCTCACAGGGTCAATGTCAACTATACTATCCCGATTGGGAGATACTGTTATCCTGATTGATCAAACCCTATTCTCCCAAAATGAGGATACCAAAAGGCCCCAATCAGGAAACTCCTGGGTGACAACGACACCTTCTGCTATACTACCAGTACCGTGCACATTTTGAGGCATTAAATCGCATGGTTGTCAAAATATTGCACGTGACACAGAGCTTCAAATGAAAAAAAAACGAAAAAAAACAAGCTTACATGTATTTTAGTACACTCTAACTGCAAAACAGATCACACTTTCTACAAAAAAAAAGTTTTTAAGCGAAAAACTCTCAAAGATTTCTGCAAAATTCCTTGCAGGAAATTCCAAAGTAAACCAAAAATTGCCAATAAGGCTGGCACAGTATAAGGCTGGCAAGTACTATTGTACAACGTACATGTTTTCATTATAAATATGACTGGCTTTGGCAAAACCCTAAACTTGGACCCAATTTTCAAAAGTGAGATTTTGGTATAGTTGGTTGATTAGCCCTATATGTGCTGTAATGGCAGCAATTGAGCTGTATACTCCCCAGGGAGCTGAGATGGTTTCAGGAATGATTTATGAGCCTTATGAGCAGGGGTAATAATACAATGCGCCTTGAGCACCACTCAGTTGGTGGATACGTGCGCTATATAAGTCCACACATTATTATTATTATTATTATTATTATTATTATTATTATTATTATTATTATTATTATTATTATTATTATTATTATTATTATTATTATTATTATTATTATTATTATTATTATTATTATTATTATTATTATTATTATTATTATTATTATTATTATTATTATTATTATTATTATTATTATTATTATTATTATTATTATTATTATTATTATTATTATTATTATTATTATTATTATTATTATTATTATTATTATTATTATTATTATTATTATTATTATTATTATTATTATTATTATTATTATTATTATTATTATTATTATTATTATTATTATTCTCTAGATTTTCCTCTTTCATTTGATACCAGAAAAAAAAATATAAAAAATATTTGTTTTGCCAGATCCAGTCACAAATTAGAAAGCATTCCCAACATGTCTGTCATGCAACACTGATCTATGTAATCGTAAATGTACATGTACAATGAAGTATCCCAGACAGATACATGTAACATCATCTCAGTGTGGGTCTTATACATGTACTACAAGGCAGACTGCATCATTGATGACTATAAATTAAAGTAGCAATATCATCACGATCAATGAGGGTGTGGAATTGGAGTGCTACCTGCAGTTTTAGATTAACTCAGTGACTGAAAATAATACTCTACTCGATATGACCGTTGCTGCTGCATAAATGAGCCAATCATTTTGACTCACTGTGTTCATCTTCAACTAGGACACCGATTCCACGCCCCCCTTTTTTTTCAGGAAAATATACATGTATATTTTGAAATCAAAAACAAAATTGCCAAGAATCACAGATGACATATGACATAAAACACAATAAAGGGAGCCACTTTGCATCCGTCACGTTAGCAGTTTTTCCAATGGTTGTTATTTATTTTTAAGTACCCGAAACCGACCAAAAAGTGTTTCAACATGTGAATGGACATGCAGGCTTATACTAGAACTAATTTGAGTTGATTTATTTTATTTTTAAATTTTTAAATTTATTTTTTTACCCTCAAATTTCCATAAAAATTGGACGGAAAAAGTTACCTCACTTTTCCGTCCATTTGTTGAGGGAAATTTTATGGTAATTAAAAAAATAATAGTAATAATCAGCTCAAATTACCTTTAGGTCAAGCATGCATGTCTATTCAAATGTTGAAATTCTTTTTTGGTGGTTTCAGATATTTAAAAAAAATGACAACCATTAGAAAAACTGCTAACGTGACGGTAGGAAAGTGGCCCCCTTTATTGTGTTTTATGTCATACGTGTACCTGTAGTCACACACCATCATGGGTGATGATGCACCTTTAATGATTATGAAGTGTTGCTTGAAAGCATTCCTTGAATGTCTTTATGTCAAATGTCATTTCTATAAAGTATCCTGTGATCAGATAAGATACAATCATTCCCCCCCCCCCCCCCTCGTCAGCGGGCTAAATCTGCTGTGACAAAGAAGCCTACTACATGTACGTCATACTGCATTTTAAGTCAGGACTACATGTACATAACTGAATGATCTACGAGGTGTTGATGTAATGTACTGGCTTAATGGGGAAATATTTTCTCAAGCAATGGGCCAGCGCAGGGAAGAAGAAATACGTCTTTAAGATTTACGGTACAGTGAAAACTTAAATAAACATGGGGGGATGAAGATGATACGGGCTGGTTTCTACTTTCTCGATCTCAGAGGATCAGAGAGAAACTCGCTTTAAAATAGAGGGACAATTACAACTGGAAATTTACTATAAATTCTTTTTAAAAAATTAGAGGCCCTCAGAAAAAATTTTTAGTCTAGGGATGACAGGCCTCGACCTTAAGGATTGAGAGGGCATGGCCAATTTGGCTGCCTCAAGGGGCATTAATACCTGACTGATTTATTTGCGCACTTTCTGTGACAAATAGAGTGATTATTGTCCGACTATTGCTGCACTTTAGTGGAAAGTTGCTATAGAGGTCAAAACCAGTCAACTGCCTGTTTTGACTGTTGACCCAAATGTGCACACAGGGGCATTTTTGACTGGTTTTGACTGTCATTTTGACCACCCTGAACAATACCAGACAATGCTTTTACCAGTCAAAAACAGTAGACTCATTTTGACCTGTGAATGTACTTACACATGTACTACACTTGACAGTGCACTAGATATACCTTGGGAAGTATTTCAACATTTTAACTGATTTTGACCCTTGTAGTAGTAGGAGGTTAAAGAATTATAATTCCCTTCATATTCAAAATTGTAAATAGTGTAAATATGTAATATAATGTTCATGGACATATGAGAATTGTGTCCATGTTTCCCCTCATTTGTGTTTGCGTTTGTACATGTATAAGTGATTCTATTGGACCGGGCTCACCACCATTAGAAAAGAAAAATATAAAACTCAGAGTTCGGTGGTGACAAAGGTCAACTCATAGGGGCACCACGGCTGCAGTGTCCATGGTTAAGATCCAGGCCTGGGATAATTAATATGGTCCTCATCATCAGCTTTTTATGTTTGACACTGATATTAGGCCATTTGTGAGGACGATCATAGCATACTGATCGAAACTTCGAGTTGTACCACCAGTTCTTTTCAGAACTAATTACTACTCAATTGAGATTCCACATGGTGTCACCGCAATTAGTCCTACTTATTTGGTTAATCATCAATTCTTCACCTGTACAATGTACCTTTGATGAATTTGAATAGGCTGTGATCTGTGTTTCAAAGGCATTCAATGTACATGTAGGTTTATGCATGGCTACTCATTTAGGTCTGCTGTGTACAATCATGCGTGCATCCATAATCAGCAAGGCATGCCTTGCATAATGGATACTGGATAAATGACATTTTCTTGAATACCCTTGAGTCAGGCTGCAATAATGATTGAGTCAGGCTTTTTTTTCTTTTCAAAATGCCTTGTATTAATTTGCATCCATATTGATGGGATTTGTATAGGTCTAGAAACATGGTACTGAATGAATACCAATTTGTTACAGTGCTTCATATACAGAGTACATATGACATAAAACACAATAAAGGGTGCCACTTTCCTACCGTCACGTTAGCAGTTTTTCTTATGGTTGTAATTTTTTTTTTAATATCTGAAACCACCCAAAAAGAATTTCAACATTTGAATAGACATGCATGCTTATCCTAAAGATAATTTGAGTTGATTATTACTATTATTTTTTTAATTACCCTAAAATTTCCATCAACAAATGGACGGAAAAGTGAAGTAACTTTTTCCATCCAATTTTTATGGAAATTTGAGGGTAAAAAAATTTAAAAATTTAAAAATAAAACTAGAGGTATAGAGTTTGTTAAAAACAAACTCAAGGTGTTCGAGTGCGCCTAATATGACATCATCACCTAAAGTTATTAAAAGACAAGAGTTACTTCAGGAGATATGAGTTTTCATAATATGTAATATATATAAAATACCACATATTGTGTTATACTGAATACATGAACTTCTGGTTCAATTATGTGACGTCATTCATACTTCACAAAATTGTTCCTCATAATATGAGTTACTTCAGGAGATATGTGTTTTTATGATATATAATGAAAATAACATGTGCTGAATACATTAACTTCCGGTTCAGTCATCCCATATAATTTTAAATTCCTCCAACCAAATTAAGTCTGAACTTGGTAAATATGGTTTTCTCTTCAGAAAGGTTTCATGACAAAACTCGCATCAGTGGTGTCAAGTGCGACTTGACAAGAGACTATGGCTACGAGAGATAAGTTCGGCGTGTAATTTGACTTCAGACTACTAGACTAGGGGTGTGCAATGAGTGTGTTCAGAAATTGAGTTTTGTGACACATATCAGGCATGGCGTGGAAACAGTAGATCATTACATGTAAATTGCTAATATATAAATCCACAATCACGAAACTTGCCGTTTGGCAGATATTTGCATTTGAATGACATGAAAATAAGCGCCTCTTTCGCCATTTTAGAAAACTGTACATTTTAATGTACATTTCAATTTTGTATAATTTGAATAGTTCACATGGGCTATGTTTTTTATGTTTGGAAGAGTTTTGAAAGGGGATTCCATATTTGGGGAATATTTGTCATTGTAAAAAATGAACCAGTTAAAAAAAAATTGCCTTGAATAAAAGGTCTGAACCCGTCTGATCCCCCAGTCCTCTACCCCTTACTCCCAGGGTAAGATACATGGTGTCGTGGGGTAGTATTGCAATTTAATTGATCATGTGAAAACAATCTAAATTGACCATACATCTCAATATTTTGGGGTTTCGTTTCCCATCCCCCATCTCCTTGCCTTGCGCCCCACCCGCTTTGGGCAACCCTGATTCTAACCCTGCTTACATCAGAGACCAATTTGTAAATCTTTTATCATCTTTAAAAAGTTCAGTATTGGTTATTAATTGTCAATGTTTTGTGTAAATATTTAAATTGATAAAACACATTCTTCGTTAATACACACAATTAATAAGTAATAAAGGAAATGCAAAACAAATTTATCTTTTGAATGACACTTCTGCTTTATTTTGTCATGGTCATGATACTCCTTTTCCATCCATTTTTGCACCCATCAATAATAATCCATTTCATGCAGGATAAAGGTTATCCAAACTTCAAGGTCTAATTTGCAATGAAAAGAATAATTTTTTCTGAAGTACTAAATATTCCAACAAATATTCCAAGTGAACATGTAGTCCCTGCCATTAATTGGTTTTGGCTAGTATTGTTAAACTTAAAAAAAACCTTTTACTGGTGCATGAAAAGAAAGTCAACAGAATTTTTCAATTAAAGATAATGGTTAAAGGGGCAATATCATCTCAATCAGAGTAGACTTTCAACGGGTCATGGAATCAGTGTCCTAGTGTAAGATGAACAAAGCAGGCAATTGAAAATTACTGGCTCATTTGTTAAGCAGTCTGCAAGGATAAGTCATCTGAAGTTGATGGCCAGGGCAACTGTAATGCCATGTGATTTCTTCATTATAAGTGTATTACATGTATATAGTACAGCTGATGCATTGAAGAGTGTGTGAAGATTATTATGCACTTTTATGTAAAAATCTCTGCTTCTCCAGCACCTTAACTGCTCCCAGTATCGGTATCAGTACATAATGTATCTGAGCCAACTGCAGTCTCTATACCAGTTATTTTGCAGGGAGAGTTTGGCTGTACACCAAGTCAACTGTATTCTTAGTAAATGATCTATGAATTACCAGCGTGAAATGTACTTTTCAGACGTGTTTTCAGATTGTGGGTCAACTCAATCAACTCCCTCCACTTCTTGTACATACTTGATGAACTTACGATGTAATGACTTTGTGAAAAGAATTTCATTGTTTTTATTATTCTCTTCTGGATGACTTCTTCACAGAATTTTATTTATGCATCATTGTACCAAATAGGTATTTTATCTGATGGATCTGGCCTTGTCAAGAATTGGGTACATACTCATTATAGCAAAGACAATGATAGCAAACTTCTAAACTCACAAGATCTTTATCTTCGATTTGCAAAAGTAACCTCTCATCTTTCCGTTGGGCTGCTTCAAATAGTTGGCATGCAATCAAGGTTTGGCACTGTGAATACTTATCAGTTTTTTTTCTTAATTTTTCTCGGTTTGTCAGGGAGTAAGTCTGATGAAGACCACGGTTTTCTTCTCTGGGGTTCAGTGCTGCATTCTTAACGCTCGAGCTCATATTGACCTGAATATGTATGAAGAAAGAATGATAAATATTTAATAGAAGTAGAGGAATAAGTGAGTAAGGGGAATGGGCATTGTAGACAAAAGAGAGTGAAAATTAACAAAAAGTAAACACACAAGACAAGGTAAACAGATAGAAAGAAACGAAAAGCAACATATAACTAGAAACAATTTTACTGCATACTAAGCTTGGGCGATAAACACGATATCGAATATTGCAATAACTTTTTATTCGATTACAATATCGAGAACCTATTTAAGTTATCGGCATATCGGTAATCGCGAATACAAATATATCACGATAAAATATAAATCGACATTGTGAGTCAAGTCAGACATTCCATGAAAATAAAACCATTAGTCTTTTGAGCTTTTAGAAATGAGAAACAAAAGCAAACTACTTCAGAAGTACATACACGCTCTGCAAATAAATTTGCAATTTATTGTGACACTTGTAGAGGGGTACATACCTGTGGTTATTGGCTCTAAAGCAATCATGCATGAATGCAAAAAAAGAATTGCGATATTATTGAAAATTGCAATATATGTTTGCCGATATATCGTGGATAAAAAAAATCGTTATCGCCCAAGCTTACTGCATACTTGAAACTTGATTGAATTTTTGGAAAGAATGTCGTATCCGACCACCACTTTTAAAGGGTTTTGGGAATTTTTGCAACCACTAACCAGTTAAAAATTATTCTATCGATTTTTGGTGGTACAGAAAGCGAAAACTATCTTTAAAATCCACTTTTATTTCCCTTCTAAAAAATCTTCCATTTCAGAAAATAGAAGGATCCTATTATAGTTGCTACTGCGCATGTACAAATGACTGTGTTGGTCACTAATTGTGGAGTTTACGACATCAGACTGACATGACTGAGGAATTCATCGTATAGCAAAATGGCTGATTTTTCATGAAATAAATATCCTGGAATAATGTGAAGTATGTGTCCATCATCATCCATATGTTCTCCACCTTACGAGGTAGGTAAGATTACTTTAATGGTTATACTGAATGAGAAAAAGTGGCGGTCGGATGCGACATTCTACCCGTATTTTTCAATATTTGCCTACCTTGATGTTTCTGTTTCTTCTTAATCGTATTTCTTCCTCTCAGCCCTGCAAATGGCATGGAAGCATTTGTACCACTCAGAGTGGTACCCATAAATCTGTAAATCGAATGGTAATTAATTTTAGGAATGTCGGCTATTCATCCATACATGTAAAATAATAAATAATTGGGTCAGCATCCATCTTCATTGTAATTGTATACACTATGAAAAAATAACCCAAAACTTTAGTTCAGCTTGAAGTTCATTTCCATGCTTATTTACACCGCCAAAGGTTGAATATTCTTGGCTCATGTACAAAGTTATGTTTGTGCAACTACAATACATGTAGTATTACTTTTAAGTATCTGATAAAACTCCATTATAAAGATCCCATTTTTCAACAGTGCTGATTTTTCCCCCAAAAAAGTGCCCCTTTCAGGATTTTGATGGATTTGGGGTGGTTAGGGTTATTATAGTTTATTTTGTTGGTCAAGGTATTAACATGGTAACTATTGAAAATAATCACCAGGAATGATCTTTTTTTTAAATTGTCACTACACGATACTGAGGGACAGATCACAATGAGATATTAATAAAAGTCTGAAGACATAAGTTAAATTGTCAAGGATATTTTTCATATAGGCCTAAGTCCAACTATTTTACAAAATATATGTAGTCTGATTAGGTCCAGATATTGTTCAAATTCTTTTAAAATTAATTCCTACATTACCTGTAACGTTAGCTGCGACGTATGTTATGTACGTTAGCTCCAACAGCCCTAACGCTTAGACATTGGCAATATCACACTCAACCATACCGTCTATTTCTTCCATCCACTTGCACATGAAAGAATCTTTGTCCAACTCATCTCCAAAAATGATAACAATTTGGATTCCATGCTAAATTAGTACATTTTCTGCGACGCATTTTCTGCAGACGGGCCCGACACTCAGGGAAGCCATTGTTTTTGCTGCTGCATGGTACTATACTGTGCGCGTACGTGCATGCATGGCAGGTCATGACCTGCGCGGTCTTCGTAAACTCGAACTATTCTATTCTAATTAGATAATGCATATACACACACTATAGGCCGATATGTCTGTGTGTGTAAGAGAACGTCAAGGCCATTCACGTGGCTGTCCTTCTGAATAGTTGTTCATTTAAACGTCTGTTTTCGACCGGAATGAGAGGTACAAATTGGGGTCATATCTGTGTAAGAAATGTGACATAGTTCAAGGTCTTTAAGATGATGCAAAGATTGTGAAAATATTTTCTGTGGTTCATGAGATATGATTATTTGAATTTTTTTGATTTGTTTTTGAAATTTTCAACTTCCGGTTTCGACCGGAAGGAGAGGTCGAATTGGGGTCACGTTTGTGTACGAAAAATCACATAATTAAAGATCTATATCATGGTGCAAAGACTGTGAAAATATCGTTTGTGGTTCATGAGATATGATTTTATGAAAATATTAACCTTTGATTTAGTGTAATTCGATATCTGATGACCTCACTATGACGTCACAACTTAGTGTACAACTACATGTTAAGGTTTAGGAACAACTACATGTTAAGGTCTAAGTATGTGTGAAGTTTTAAGGTTCTGTGAACTCTGCAACTATGTTTTTGTCTGTGGATAATTCTTATTCGGAAGAAAAAGAAGAAGAAAAAAAACCCGAACAATAACAATAGGTGTTCACGCCGTAGCTCGAACACCTAATAAATCAACTCAAATTAGTTCTAGTATAAGCCTGCATGTCCATTCACATGTTGAAACACTTTTTGGTCGGTTTCAGGTACTTAACAATAAATAACAACCATTGGTAAAACTGCTAACGTGACGGATGCAAAGTGGCCCCCTTTATTGTGTTTTATGTCATATAATGCTTCATACAAACGTCACTGTCAGAGCAAAAATCAAATCAATTGTTTATCACCCGACACAAGAATTTAATCAATCTATAAAACTTGCTTGACAAGCTGAGAATGTTAAATCGATATTCCATATAAATAATGTTTTTGTTTTTTTTTTTTTTTTTTTTAACCCTCCTACAATCGGTGCAATATTTGAAACAACCCATTCAGGCCACTCCAAGCCATTAGCTGCTGCCAGTGGCCTCCTATGGTTTAGCCTTTTGTGCACTGTCACACCACTGAGATTGCAGGGTAAAGTGGTCTTCCATACTAATATGTTCAAACATTTACAGTGGCCTTGGGTGGCACACAGCTGATTTTGTAAGATTACTTGGAAAGGACAGCAGGCTTGTACATGTATGTACTGAAGGTTGCTCAAGAACAGAATTTAGTGGTTGGGTGGCCTCCATGTGTAGGAGGGTTAACATTAATACCATCTTGTAGAGAGTCAATATCCCTAAACATTGTGACATGGTCTGGTAGAGAAAGAGAAAGGACCTGCTCTGCAGTCTAATGCTTCCTCCCTAATAATTGATTGGATTACCCATGGCCTAAATACTCCACTTGATAACCCTGTGGTTTTTTCCCCTCACAATCATCCAGGCTCTACAAGCATCAAGGTCATGGGGAGCATTAATAAGAGGTCAATCAATTACCACCTCATTATACACAGTAGCTCAGCAGATACCTGCCAGTATTTGTACAACACCTGGGCAGTACACACATGTTAATTAGGGAAGGTACAGCATTGGTTATGTTGGCCAACTGCTTCCATGTGCTGGCTTAACATTAAACTACTCAAAACAATTTAGGGAACACCGGATTTTTAACATCAAATAGGTTTGAAATGTTCCATGAACCGGGATTTTCATTTGCAACCCCCTCTCTCTTTCATAGCTTTATTAAAATATTAAAATATTAAAATATATATATTATTTTTATTTATTTATTAATTTGTTTATAATTTAAAAACGAAATTGACATTTCCTTCGGTTCTGTCCTTATTGCCCGTGACCACACCCAAAACCAGTGATTAACCTGCGGTAAAGACCACGCGACAAACTGTTACTCCCTTAATAACCAATTTCTATACCATATAATACTAATACTAATACAGAAGATTTATAATGCGCACATATCCACCAAGAAGTGCTCAAGGCGCTTGACAGTAAACAAGATAATCATACAATAGCATAACAATACAATAGCAAATGCAATCCATGTGTACATAATTTGGTAAAATTGGCTTAACTCTTTCTATGAGTATGCTGTAAATTAATGGCAAACATTTTACTTGCACCTCAGACAAGGTTATATTTCTAGGGGGAGATTTATAACTCTGTCACCAGCAACTACAGTTGGGACAGACCCATCATTAGGGGGTCATGCCTACATGTATGTTCCCTCAGCCCTATGTTCCCTCAGCCCTATGTTCCCTCAATGCCTAACATTTTTTTTAAATCCAAATTAGGCCCTATGTTCCCTCAACCCTATGTTCCCTCAACCCTATGTTCCCTCATCCCAAAATAGACCCTACATGTATGTTCCCTCAGCCCTATGTTCCCTCAGCCATATGTGCTGAGGGAACATAGGGCTGAGGGAACATAGGGTCTATTTTGGGATGGGAGAACATAGGGCTGGGAGAACATAGGGCTGAGGGAACATAGGGCTGAGGGAACATAGGGTCTATTTTGGGATGAGGGAACATAGGGCTGAGGGAACATAGGGCTGAGGGAACATAGGGCTGAGGGAACATAAGGCTGAGGGAACTTGAGTACGGTCCCATCATTAGTGTTGTATTGTTGTAGGCCTAACTGTAACACTATAGTTGGGATATAGCTCTGTCATCCCCAAATACAGTTGGGACAGACCCATCATTAGTGTTGTATTGTAATTGTTGTAACACTATTGTTGGGATGGCCCCAGCTATGGTTGGGTCAAATCCACATGCTGCAACTTGGGCAGAATTTGAACCCACGACCTTCTGCTTATCACATGTAACTGCAGATGTCTTGAAGAGACAACATCGTCACGATCTGAGCAGACTTTCAACAGGGCATGGATATCGGTGTCCTAGTTTACATGTAACTCAAGATGAACACAGTGACTGAAAATTATTGTTCATTTATGCAGTCAGCAACCTCATCACCTTATCATTGTGGGGTATTATTTTCAGTCACTGAGTTGATCTAAAACTAGCACTCCGATTCCATGTCCTGTAGATATTGTTTTCAACCACCGAGCTTGCCCGATGACGCCAGGCCAGCTAGAATCCTATAATACATGTAGCAGCGGGTACTGCTTAATCTATAGAAAACAAATTGCGAGACGGTTTATTACAGAGTTTGTTTGGGACATGGTTAGGGCTGTGCGTTTTCGGATATTTTTGGAACTGGATACCCGACATCAGGAAACTTCGGATACCTGGATACCCGCTTTTCATTTTTGTTGAAAACATGCCTCAGGTGGTGTACAAATACATGTACTGTAAATGGGAACA
>CM055817.1:34623911-34647125 GCA_029582265.1 Zoroaster sp. YZ-2022 | reverse complement strand
TAATTTTGGTGAGGGGGAGGGGAACTGTGGATCCTTGAGTTGGGGAAGGAGTTTGTGCTCACTGAACCGAACTGTCAGTTGAAGACAAGCACGGGGAAGAAGGGGTGGTTGACTTAAGATATATAGGAGATCCCCAGTCTGCAATGAGTTATGGACTTTGGGATAGAGGATCCTTCAGTCCGTAGGTAGTGGTCGCCAAAGGTCGCTGATGTAGAAGCCGATGTCCTGTGGCACAGTGTCAGGTTTTGGGACGATCTCGATGGCCTCTGATGCGTCTGAGATTGCCATGTGTCGATGGGTGTGATGAGTTGGGCTGCCTGCCAGTCGATTTGGTGGTCCCTTGATGTGCGAGGGCTTGACGATGGCTGACTTTTTCGAAATCTCCTCTGCGGCCGTGCGCAGTCGGTGTTATTTAAGTCTCATGGGGAGATTGCGTCCTGTTTCGCCGATGTACACCTTGCCGCACTCACAGGGGATCCGGTAGAACTCCGCTCTGTGACTGGGATCTGAATGTCCGGACGTTGGTGTAGTCCAACTCCCTTCATCGTGTCGAGCCATTCGTTACCGCCTCTCTGTCTTCTGGTCGTTGGCGCCGATCCAGTGGTCATCATCGCCGAACAGGCCCGCAAACCGAAGAGCGGCAGTTTGGCGTGAGACCATGGTAGCGAATGAAGGTTTTCTTGTCGGTGCAATCGACAGTGGCCAAATCAGCACCAGGTTGTTTGTACAGCCACATTGTCGCCTTAACATAATTCATATATAAACGTCAGGCCACCAATGATTGCACTAGATTGTAAATAATGGTGATAATTGAGGCCGGCCAGAATCTGACATTGTTGGGGACACTCTCAGATCAGGGGTATTTGTTTTTGTCTGTACAGGCAGTGCCCTCTTCTCTCCACCCTGGCAAGCGCATGCCACTTACTCTGGGTACACCACTGATACATAATACCGTGTTAACAATCACTAGGTAATTATGCCTTATGGACAAATATACGAAGCTTTTGAAATCAGTTCGCGTTGGTCGGTTTTAACCTGGAAGTGATCGTCATGATCAGAGTAGACTTTCAACATGTCCTACCGATTAACCATGGTTTAATTACTTTTATGAACACAGTGACTGAAAATTGCTGGCTCATTTATGCAGCAGCAACATTAATATAACCTCATCATGTAGAATTATTTTCAGTCATTGAGTTTCATCTGAAAAACAAAGCACTCGATTTCATGTCCTATTGATCCATTTTATTTTTTTCATCCATTGGCTATGAAATGTGGGCATATATGTTGCATTACTACTACAAGCAGCAATGTGACGTACGTCACTCAGCGGGAGCTTTAAACATGTTTTGGGTCATTTTGTCATTGGCCCCTGTTAGAAAACATGATTTGGGGAAGATTTTACCCAAAAGTTCAATAAACGCAGCTATTATCACATCCATAGTACTTTTCATGTCAAGTAAATTTATAGATTGAGCAAAATAAATTAAAAATGTCCAGCTTAGCGTTTGGTAAAGTTGACAACAAACCCCACAACACAGATTAAATGTCTTGACAGTAAACAGGTGGCGTTTCAATTAGGACCTGTTCAAAAGAAACGGTTGTCATGGCAAACCATGAACACTAATCATCATTGATATTTTGGTATGAGAGGTCCCAAAGGATGGTTAGGAAAACCTCCAAAAATAAGCGTGATCGATCGAAGCGTTCTTGAAATAGAGGTTAACTATTGGGTTGGTTTTCCTTCCCTCAGGTGTCGTCTTGTTGTGCGAGTTGTTCTTCATAGTCTTTTCTTTCCCCGGGTCGGTTGGTCTGCACCCTTTTCGCTTTCTTGCGGCTGGAGGGGTGTGACACAGTATTTAAAATTTAAAAAATACAAATAAATATATAATAAAAATAAAATAAACAAGTAAATATATTATATTACAATAATATATTTTATATAGAATTATTGGGTAATCCGATCTGATCATCTTCTTACCTTTTCGTTAAAAACAACCTCCTGGCAGTGTTCTTTGTTGTCAAGAGCAACTCCAGACAGGAGGTTTTCCCAAATGGAGGTTGAGTTTCTGGGATCCCGTTCCGGGCCCAAAATGAACAGCTGGGTTGGGTAATACATCCATCCTCGGGTCTTTGTAACCGCTCTGGGTTAATTGGTCATCTACATCGTCCCAACACCACGAACACTCCGGGCCGAAATAAGGCTGTCATCATGGCGGTAATAAACTGGAATATATGTCGGTGACAATTAAGTTTATATAAATACAGACGGATACCGATTACACTCAAATTATATATTCAACTTACCTCTTCAATCGGTGCGGTTTCCATCCGATCGATCGCCTGAATTTGACTGGCCGTATAATCTGGACTCTCGAAATACAGGTTCTCCAAACCCTCGGATCCGACAAGGCTGTCATCATCACGGTTAAACTGATGAAGTAACAACAGTTCAATTGGTACGATTAATAAACAAACGATTCAATCGACACAATTTAGTTTATAAAATATAGGCCTAGACGGATATGCTACATAAAATACATGATTCAACTTACCTCTTCAATCGCTGCGTTTCTATCCGATCGATTGCCTGAATTTGACTGACCGTATAATTTGGACTCCAATCGTAGTTTTGTTCCGCCGTGATGCAAACGTGTACTCCCCCACACCCTCTCTCGAGGTTGTCTCTCTTGTTCGCATTGATGCATTGTGAGTGACCAACCCATCATCGCCAGTATTTTAAACACGCTAAAAGGAGATTGTTTTCTAGTTATTAAAAGTGCGGGGAAATGGACAAAGGAAATCGTTAAAAGAGCGGGAAAATGGACAAAGGAAATCGTTAAAAGAGGGAAATGGACAAAGGAAATCTTTAACAGAGCGGAAATGGCCAAATGGCCAATTAGTGACGTCACGGATGTGTCCCAACGCGTTACGCCAAGTTCAAAAGTTCAAAAGTTCACATCTATCTATCACTCATCCCTTCGTAACACCTGCCACTTGGTGACTTCTGTAGTTGTTAAATGAGCGGAAGAATGGACAAAGGAAATGTAATCAGTGACGTCACCTACGTGTCCCAACATGGTCCGCCGAGTTCAACAGTTCACCGAAAGTAAAAGTACAAACCAGACGTACCACAACGTCTTCGTGGCTGCTACTTTAATTTCACTTCGTGAAAATACAAACGAGACGTCAACGTCTCGTTTGTGCTGGTGTGGTTGTGTTGTCGGCGCTTCGTAATTTACAATCACTCGCGCACCTCCCAACTTAGTCAAAACAATAACGTTTTTTTCCTCAGTTACACTAATGAGAACACTCACCACCGCAAGTGGTTCGACACACCCTTTACTACCAAGACGTCTTGTAGCACGCTACTTTTAATTTTCACTTCGTTAAAATGATTCATCATCACTGCGTGGCTCAATCACTCACACACAACCTTCCTCATTCATCCTCTTTCCATCTCACACACACCATCCATCCTCACGCATGGATGGTCATCCTCATGCGTGTGCGGTCATCCTCACGCATGCGCGGTCAAACTCATTGATCCTCAATTGATCCTCTTTTGGGGGTGTGATGCTTGCATATTACTACTTGAATTATTCTTGTACATTCTATACTGGGTGGATAAAATGGTACCATGTTTGTATACATACATACATGGACATCAGACAAAGGTAAGTTGCCCAGAAGGTTGACAAGTAAAACCACACTTATACAATTTGTTTTATTATCCCCATACAGATCAGAGAACCAACTTGGCACATAGGAAGCTGTCAGCTGAGATGTCCGTTCAACGATGCTTCAAAGGGAAGCATTTATTGATACTCAACCAGTGAGTACAGTTCTGAAGTTGAACCTTAGTGACTGTAATAATCTGGTTGTTAATTTTCTGTTCAAGTGTTTTTCCCAACTTACATGAATCAATTAATATCTATCATTAATGTGACTGTGTTCTAACATTATGGCCAAAACCAGTCAAAGTTGTATTTTGTTTACAAATTGGCTTAAATGGTTCTTTTATACTGACTTACATAGCCATTGAAAGTGATGCAGGTGTATCCATAATCACTGTAGATGTCAGGCGCATTTGAAAATTTGTAGTTGAATTTGCGCCATATAAATAAATATTATTATTATTAACAATACTTAGGCAAACCAGCCTCACCCCATCACAATAATGCAGAACGGACCGTTTGTCAAATTCCATGTCAATGTTAGGCACAACATCTTGAAAGCAGAAAATTGCCTACTGTAACTGGTTGGCAAGGGAGTTGCTTTTGCGAAATTTACCTCAGCATTTAACTAAAGTTTTGTCATTTATGAAGGTACCACAGTACTTTATTGCACCGATTGGTATAAGCACAAGATACTGTGGTATGCAGCACCATGAAGCTGGACCCTGGTAACATCATACGCTGTCAATATGTCGACAGTCTTATGTGGGCATTCGAAACCACGCCAACATCGTGCTGTCGGCAGAACGCGTTTGTTTTATGAACTGGGCAACATCTCACACACGAAGCAATTCTTCATGCCGCAATCTTCATCGCTCCACTTGCCGTCATCGTACTCGACGCGGTACTTGTGTAAAATGGTTCAATATGACATGAGGGTCATTGACTTCAAAACTTTGAGGTTTTTGGACACCATAGGTCCCGGAACAAGATGTCCTAATTTGCTTCAAGCATAGGAACTTTTTCCCAAAAATGGATGTTTGCCAGAGTGGGCGTTTGAAATTGTGCGGATGGAGGTTGGTTTCCTTTAGATGAGAATAACTCGACGGGCTTCTGGAATATCCACAATAAACTGCTAATTGTATTAAATGTTAGACTATCGACACTAAACTGATAATAAAATAAGAGGTTAGACATTAACTAATATTTAGTTTTTAATGATTTTTTATTTTTTATTATAATTTGTATTTATAAATATTTTGTAATGATTTTTAACATTTTGTCTTTAGCATTGGTTTCTATGGGATTCTTTTTTGTTGGGTTCACCCATATAGGTGATCGCTACTTAGAAGTGGGGGACTTAAAGGCAGTTTTGGATCCAGGATGTTGTCATATATGGGCGTTACCCGGGTCGCTCAGTCTCCCCACTTTTAAACATCATATTTGGGGAAAACCAATTGCGAGTTGATAATTTATTTTTCTTGCAGTAATGTTTTAAACAGTTTAAAATATAAACAAGAAATCTAGCTCGGACCGAGCGGAGTGGGGGTGGGGGGGAATGGGGAATGGTCTGTGCGCCTTCTTCATCCACCCATCCGCCACCAAGGGCAGATGTAGAACCCACAATTTCTGGGGCCAAATGCTGGACGAGGCTATTCACGGCAGTCGGTCTGGGTCCAGCTTAATGACCCCGGCATTTTTTTCTTCTTTTTTATATTCTGTGCGCTCTTTGACGCAATATGATCGAATTAAGTACCAAATTTGTGAAGTAATCTAGCTAATGAAGCTGATGTGAATCCCAACCCCCCTGGATCCACCCTCGTCCGCCAATCTGCATGTGTGTGACTCGGTGTAAGGGATGGTCTTACAGACCATCCGGAAAATGTTTGATTCATGATGCTCAGCAGTGCGTTCTCAGAGCGCTTTGTGACGACTTCTTTTAATACATTTTGTGGGTTGCAAGAAAATTTGTGACATAACCCTCATCTCAGGATTCAGGGTAGGTCAACATAAATATTTAGGGCATTATATAACATGGGCCATCAATAGTGAGGGCAATTATTGATGTACTGACCCCACCCCCACTCTAAAATGTTGGGAATGCGTGTCCATCAGATTTATCTCAATTCAAAACCGATCAACGCCAATGGACGGGAAAATGGGATAGTGGGTTCTTGTTCCAGTGTCCCAACAAATTTGTCCAATACTTCTGTGCGAGTAGATTCGCCTCTGTGCGAGTGGATTTGCCTCTGTGTGATGCGCGTAGCCGCCCGCCTTCCAGCATTCAGGGTCACGAAAAATGTTCGAATCTGTGGTGCGTTCTGAGTGCTTTATGAATATATTCTGTGTTGCAAGAAAAACGGCTGGCTACTCCAGAATAGGCTAAAATAGGTCAGAATAGGCTAAAATATTTATTTATTTTATTTTTAATTGATTTATGGGCCATCAAAAAGTGAGGGGGTCATGTCCCCTACCTCCACCGATCGACGCCCATGGATGTACCGTGGCTTCATGTGATCTTTCTATTTTCACTAGTCTAATTAGGCCATCGCGCCTCAATAGGACTGAGCTAGTGTTACATGGTTTTGGTATTGGATTGGCTTAAAGGGGCAGTATCGTCACGATCAACATACAGGACATGGAAACGTAGTGCTTGTTTTAGATTGATTCAGTAACTGAAAATAATTCCCCACATGATAAGGTCACATTACCGTTGCTGCTGCATACGTGACTCAGTAATTTTCAGTCACTGTGTTCATCTTAAGCTAGGACATCGATTCCATGCCCTGTTGAAAGTCTCTGATCGTGACCATGCTGTCTCTTTAATGGGGGAATACAATGGCATAATATTTATATACATCAGGAGTTCAGAAAACAGTTCGCCTCAAGATCACTTATTTGGTTCTTCGAAATGTCCCTTCAATACAAAAATCAAAGTATATGAACAATTTTGTTTTTCTTTTAGAAGAAGTTATGCTAAAATTATGTGAGATTATGGTAATTAATCTGGGTTTGGGGCTGGTGTCCGCATGGAGTAATGAGAGTGTTATACAATATGCTTATAGGTTATCTGTGTGAAATGTTGCAACATAAACACCCCACTGTATTAATAATGATGAACCATTTTGACAAGCTGCCGCTCAATAAGCCTTTTGCGTGTTGATTAACATATCGGCTCGAACCCTGTAACACTGATACCGCAGATCAGTTTATAGTGCGCCCGCACCAGACTATTCGTGACCGGATGTCAGCAGCCGAGTCTCTGTTGCCAGTCACGTGATTCGCAAGCTTTTTCCGCTTTTTCTTAGAAACCAACAATACCGCAGCGGTGCGTGGTCTGGTACCTGCAACATATAACTCAATGATCAACGCATTAATAACGTTTAACTTCCTTAGAACCAAAGTTAATGCAGCTGTTTTGACGTATTTGATTGTCCACTATACGTTAGAAAAACACGGAAATACATGTACTTCGTCTTTTGTTGCAAAGAAACTCCTGCAAAATCATGTCACCGAAACTCTTTAGAAACTACATAAAGGCCTATTCAAACACGCATGGTTGCATCGTTTACGTCCGGCGCGGTTGCAAAGCTTGCCCCGAATCACGTGGCATAGTATAGTAACAGTCGCTACGCACAGGGGTCAAAGTTCGTCACAAGGCTTTTTGCATGTATCCTTAAAAACATGTAGTTGCGGACGTTATACAAGGTCTGGATTTATTGATAAGTTTTAACCCAATTAAGCCCACGCACATGGTTTAAGAAGCTTTGAAATCACTTTGTGCTGGTCGGGTTAAATTTGCGGATATGTAGTGCACAGGGAAAACAATAAATTTCGTATAACATGCTGTAATTATTATTTTGTTTTTTTAATTCTTAATACCTTCCTCGTTTTCCATTTGCTGCAAGTATTTAATTGTACCGGCGTCTGACGTCATTTAATAATACACAATCCCATGGAGATACCACGAATGGACCTAAAAGGCACAGTACTTTTTGTTAGTATCTTGTAATTTTCAGGTTTTATCGTGGATTAAAGCAAAATAATAACAATGTATTTATAACAATATAACAATGTATATATAAACCTGTAAGTATAACAATGTATATATAAAGGTTCAGAAGGTAAATCGACCCTAGTCCTTGAACCAGATTTTGACAAGCTACCGATCAATTACATATTGTGTCCTTAAAAAACATGTAGTGAGGACGTTATACAAGGTTCGATTTATTGATAAGTTCCCACCTTAACTAAGCCCACGCACATGGTTTACGAAGCTTTCAAATCAGTTTGTGCTTGTCAGGTTAAATTTAAAGATATATATATATTTTTTTTAAATTCTTAATACCTTCCCTCGTGTCCTTGAGCAAGGTACTTAACCATAATTGCTTCGTCCTTCGGATGGGACGTAAAGCCGTAGGTCCCGTGTGTTGCGTAATGCACGTAAAAAGAATGCGCCTTGAGCACCTCTTAGTTGGTGGATACGTGCGCTATATAAGTCCACACATTGTTATTATTAATAATTATAACAATGTATATATAAACAGGTAAGTATAACAATGTATATATAGTGACATGCGGACTACAATCCCGGCCAAAATAGTTGGGACACGTGACAATAAACATACCCTCCTCTGTCCCCCGCTCCCCGCTCTCCGCTCCCTAGCTCCACCGCTCCCCACCAATATTGTTATCTCCAGCCGGAGCACAGACCTTGGAATGAGAGCCAACATTGTCAGGGGGGCGGGGGGCCCAGCGAGATTTGACCAGGATTGTCTGAATTCTCTTCTAGTATATGTGAGTGACATGTCCATTTTATCCATGCGCTTATTGTCTGTCTTTGTGATTTTTTTCAGTTTATTTTATTTTATTATTACAGTAGTATTATTATGTTTTCCCTGGAGAGTTGTTTGGTTTTGTTTCCCAAACATGAAATGACGTCCAAAGGTTGAATTAAAGAACATTTTTGGGGAAAAAAATAATAATAATAAAATATTATTGTATATTTTACCCTAAAGTGTGATAAGTACTATATACCCTGAAAACTCAGTGTTTCCAGAGTGCTGACAAAAATACACAATCATTCTACGCAGGTGGGACTCGGGCAAACCATTTGCGAGTTGGTAATTTATTTTCTTGCAGTAAAATAAGAAATCTAGCTCGGACCAAGGGGAGTGAGTTGGGGGACCGGGGAATGGTCTGTGCCTTCTTCATCCACCCATCCGCCACCAAGGGCAGATGTAGAACCCACAATTTCTGGGGCCAAATGATGGACGAGGCTATTCACGGCAAAGTTGGTTCGGGTCCAGCTTAATGATCCCGACATTTTGTTTTTCTTTTTTATTGGGCGCTCTTGACGCAATATGATCAATTTAAGTACCAAATTTGTGTATTCAAGCTAATGAAGCTCATGTGAATCCCAAGCCCCTGGATCCACCTCTTTCCGCCAATCTGCATGTGTGTGACTCGGTGTAAGTCTTATAGACCATCCGGAAAATGTTTGATTCATGATGCTCAGTAGTGCGTTCTGAGCGCTTTGTGACTTATTTTAGCCTACGACATTTTGTGGGGTTGCAAGAAAATTTGTGACATACTCCTGATCTCAGGATTCAGGGTAGGTCAACATAAATATTTGGGCATTATATTTTATGGGCCGTCAATAGTGAGGGCAATTATTGATGTACTGACCCCACCCCCACTCTAAAATGTTGGGAATACGTGTCTATCAGATTTACCTCAATTCAAAACCGATCAACGCCACTGGACGGGAAAATGGGATAGTGGATTTTTGTTCCAGTGTCCCAACAAGTCTGTCCAATATTCGCCTCTGTGCGAGTGGATTTGCCCTCTGTGCGCGTAGCCGCCCGCCTTCCAGCATTCAGGGTCACGAAAAATGTTCGAATCTGTGGTGTGTTCTAATCTGGTATTTTCAGGTTTTATCGTGGATTAAAGCAAAATAATAACAATGTATTTATAACTATATAACAATGTATATATAAATAGGTACATTGGCCCTAGTCCTGAATAAGATTTTTGACAAGCTGCCGCTCAACTGCCGCAAAAATGTGTCCTTAAAAACATGTAGTGCGGACGTTATACAAGGTTCGATTTATTGACAAGTTCCCACCTTAACTAAGCCCACGCACATGGTTTACGAAGCTTTCAATTCTTAACACCTTCCCTCGGTTTTATATTTTGCTAATAAACAATTAATTGTAACGGCGTCTGGCGTCATATATTACACAATCCCATGTAGATACCACGAATGGACCTAAAAGGCACAGTACTTTTTGTTAGTATCTGGTATTTTTCAGGTTTTATCGTCGATTAAAGCAAAATAATAGCAATGTATTTATAACAATATAACAATGTATATATAACCAGGTACATCAGCCCTAGTCCTTGAATCAGATTTTGACAAGCTCCCGATCAATTGCATGTGTCCTTAAAAAAACATGTAGTGCGAATGTTATACAAGGTTCGATTATTGATAAGTTCCCACCTTAACTATAGCCCACGCACATGGTTTACGAAGCTTTCAAATCACTTTGTGCTGGTCGGGTTAAATTTAAGGATATGTAGTGCTCAGGGAAACAATAAATTTCGTATAATGCTGTAATTATTATTATTAATATGTTTATTTTTTTTCAATTCTTAATACCTTCTCTCGTTTTCCATTTTGCTAATAAGCAATTAATATAAACAGGTAAATCGGCCCTAGTCCTTGGGGGAATCAATATTTGTGGAAAGCTTCGTAAACCATGTGCGTGGGCTTAGTTAAGGTGGGAACTTATCAATAAATCGAACCTTGTATAACATCTGCACTACATGTTTTTTTTTTTTAAGGACACATGCAATTGAGCGGCAGCTTGTCAAAATCTGGTTCAAGGGCTAGGGCCGATTTACCTTCTGAACCTTCTGAACCTTCTGAAGTTGTAGTCAGCAGGGCGAATCTAGTCCGCATGTCACTAACTTGCCTGTTTATATATACATTGTTATACTTACCTGTTTATATAAACATTGTTATATTGTTATAATTACATTGTTATTATTTTGCTTTAATCCACGATAAAACCTGAAAATTACCAGATACTAACAAAAAGTACTGTGCCTTTTAGGTCCATCCGTGGTATCTACATGGGATACTGTAATATTAAATGACGCCAGAAGCCGTTACAATTAATTGCTTATTAGCAAAATGGAAATATATATATATATATATATATATATATATATATATATATATATATATATATATATATATATATATATATATAAATTAAATCGGGAGGGTGGCCTTAGCTTTCGATCCAATCCGGACCTTCATCAGAGGCTTTGACAAAGTACAACATAAAACTCAACATAAAAGTACAACATATATATATATATATATATATATATATATATATATATCGTCACCGTTTTCACGAAGTGACAATTTTTATCGAGTTTGATTTTTTTCGATATTCTGAATTACTTCATTGAAATCTACAATCCCACAAATTTACAGGGTCTAAAAATCATTAGTTTTGTAATTACACTAATTGGCTAAAATGGGTGCTCAAGGCCAATTTGCGTTTTCACGAAGGGACAATTGGACCACAGAGCATCGAGCTTTAAGTAATATCTATGTTTTAAACGCACCATGTCACATTCAAGACACAAGATACATGTAAAATGTGTGCCCTATGTGAAAGAACAGATTTCAAACTTTCCAAATATGTCAACTTTTCAACAAAGGGACGATTAATCACAACATAATTAATAATTTAAGACAATAATCCCTTCGAGAAAACGCTCAAATCAACATAACTTTCCCAATTGCAGCGTGCGCCACTACCGACCTATAAATAGCTCACAATTGTCTCCGTGAAAACGCAAAAACTGCTTCGTCCCCAATTTTCCCTCATAGCGTGCGTACATATCCAGAATTATACGGGTACCAGCTTCACACTGGTTCACGATATGTCGATAAATCCGCATATTTTTGTACACGCGCTGTAAGGACAAAACTCACGCGCAAGGCGTTTTCCGTTTTCACGAAGTGCCAATTGGATCGAGCTATTTATAGGTCTGTAGTGGCGCGCTATGCTGTTCCGTTTTCACGAAGGGACAATTGAGAGCAAAATAAGCCGTTTCTAGCGTTTTCACGAAAGGACAATTGTATTATTAAATAAATTACGCCGTAAATAATCGTCCTGTTGTTGAATAACTTTGCATATTTGAGAAGTTTGAAATCTGTATTTTCAAACAGTGCACATAAATTGGCAATATTCTGCGTTATTGGTGGTGAAACCACAATTTCAAAAAGTGAGCAACTTAAAACTCGATTATCTCTGAAACGTGTATTTTGTGCTGTGTGGTTGAATTGGCACTTCGTGAAAACAATGACAATATATATATATATATATATATATATATATATATATATTAATGAAATCATCTTTTATTATAAAAATACTCAATTTCATAATTAAAATTCCTCTCAATTAATTTGCGTTAGAACGCGTTGAATTTGAACTTCCTGTTTGGACCGGAAGTAAAGTTCAGATCAGGTTATTTGTAAGTCATATATCTGACACAATAAAGCTTCCTGGTGTTAATGAAAAACATAACGTTAGTATCTACTTTGGTTCATCGGGCAAGCTCGGTGGTCGATAGGTTAAGACGTCTGCACTAGTAAGCAGGAGGTCGTGGGTTCGAATCCCGCCCGAGTCGCCTGTGTAGTTTTTCACAGCACTCGGAAAGCAGTGAGTATACAGTGCTATACACATGTCGGTGTTCGGTCAAAATAAAATAAATTACTTTGGTTCAGGAGATGGTTTTTCATAATTATTATATAATTAGAACTACATCAGCGTGTAAAACTGCACTCTTAACTACCGGTTCACGTTACCTTACTAAATTTATCACGAAAGTAATAAACTGGATGTATTTTATCATCGAACTTAACCCTCGGAGACACCGCGTAAAAAAATTTACGCGCAGGCACGAAGGAGAAATGCGAGAGGCACTTTATGTTGGGGGTATTTAACTGTGTTCCGGGGGCCCAAATCTTGTTCTAATGGTCTGAAAAGATGAATAGAACTTCCCTGGACACACACACCAAAGATTTTAACATTCTGGCAATTTACACATTGGTTCACGACTGATTTGCCAAAGGTAGTCCATTTCGAAATCCGCGCTCCAAGCCCTATGCGAACTGCCATCCCTAAACCACACAGCAAGTGTCTATTTACCGTTTGATTAGGTCACACAGGGTCAACCACAACTATTATACCCCCCACCCCCTACTACATACACCAAACAGCCATAGACAGACAGGTTTTCTTTTGAAGTACATGTACATCCATTGCAACCATGAACATGTACATGTACATGTACATGTTAACATTGAAATCAGTATTGCGCTGCAATACACTGACACATACATGTAACAGCCACAGGGTGAAACACAAACCAGGCCACATGTCATTACCCTGAGCATGCCCTACTGGTATTTCTGGGTCAGGCATGACGATAAACAGATGTTGTTTACATTAGTCCCAGGGCCAGACATGATATAGTAGTACGTAGTTATCTATACGCTATGGGATTACGTTGTGTATACAACGCTATGGCAGTTGGCAGAGACCATTATTTGTAAGGGCTGCCCTACCCCGGGGGTACACTCTAGGTAAAAACTGTTTGGCCACTCTTTTTAGGGAGGGTCAGTGATAGTTCATAAAAATATTCAGCGAAATTGACTTTAAAAAAAGTGGTTTAATTAAAAAAAATAGAAATTTCTGCCTCTCGAGGTTGCACCTTCGTTTCTCAGGGGGACTGACATCCTTTATTGTGTGTGTACTTAAGGCGTTTTGTAATAAAATATTGTTTTTGAGACCCACCTGTGTCTATTTAATCATTGATTTATGAGTACAAGTATTTTAAAACAATGTTTGAAGTGTTTGGTGGAAGCTTCATTTGCATAAGATATGTGACGTCAGGTCGGGAAGATCCGATGTGTACATGATGTACATATACATACAAACGTTTCACACACGTAGCGTCGATTTCATTTCTTCCGTGATTTTTGTTTCCGGAACTAATAAAATGCCGGGAAGATGTGTTTCTGCAGGATGCAGCAACACCACCAAAGACGGTGTTAGCCTTCATCTGTTCCCAAGTGACCCAAAAATCGCCGTATTTGGACGAGCAAAGTTCGACTGACAAGAGTAAAGTGGTCAGGTCCATCGGCTCACATAGTTTGTACAGCGATAATTTTGAGCCGAGTTTTGAGCCGAATTTCTCTTCCCGACATGACGTCACGAACAGCTCCTCCGTGCAGGGCGTAAAAGTGGGGTATTTTTACAATGGAAAATAACACTCTCAAAACAATAAAAACACAAAACAAAAATTGTATTGATCTTTTACTGATATAAAAGAATAAAACGATCACATATTTAACTGTTTGATTTAAATCCATGTCAGTCCCCCTTTTAAGGTACTTGACCAAGATGCCAATGTCTTCTGGGCGGGCAAAGACCCCAAGTTTTTCTGACTCATCAAATTTGTGGAGGCTTATGAGGTATGGTCACAGATAAGGCCATTGCTTGTTTGTCAGCTGGCTGGGGAGTGAACAGCGACTGGATTTGACAAAATTGCTCTTGTCGGCGCAAGACTTGAGGCTCGGTGGTGAGGTTGGGGATTCGAACCTTGCCAGCAACGCTGTGGATGAGGGTTGGAGGAGGCCATAGCTTGGAGGACTGTGAAACGGCAGCTGAATTGGTGCGATGTTCGAGCGCGAACAAGTCATCGTGGGTACAAATGTTTTCAGGAAGTTGAACCTCAACAAATTCGCCGGGCAACACGGTTGTACAGTGGGAGGGGCTCGAAGCACAAGGGCACGACAAACGATGTGGTTGACAGCGGGTGTCCCTTGAGAATCGTACAGGTATGTGGTGCCGTCTCTCAGGATGACTTGATGTTTGGCAGGGCGAATGGAGATGTCATTGACTTCCATAAAGGGGGTACCTGCGAGTATCTCGACATCAAGGTTTTCAACTACGAGACCCTCAAACTGGAATTCTCTGTCATCCCGTGTGAGTTGGAGTTTTGTCTCTCCGATGTCATTGAGGGGTGATGATCCATCTGCCTGGTGGGCTGATTGGGTGCTCTTCATAATCTTAACACCAAGTTTCATGGCTGTTGAATTCCGTATCAGATTTCCTGTTGCTCCACTCTCAATGATGACACGGGTTGTGTGATGGCCGTGGAATGTATGGGGATTGGCGGATTTGGACACAAAGTGCGGATGGTTCACTGTACCCGTCCACAGATGCACATGTCACCTCGGGGGGCTCATCGCTGGCTTCTTTCGTTTCGTCGAAAATGCCAGCGACTTGGCGAGTTCTAGCTAGGTATCTCCGATCTTGCTCTGGGAGGTGTGGACACTCGCTAAGGAACTTGTTTACAGAGGGGGCAAGACTTGGGGGCTCTATTGTACCGAGGTTTTGGTGTTGTTTGTCTGGGTTTTGGCCGAGAGAATGATGACGGTTGAAATGTGGATGCGCGCAGTGATTGTGCGTCTTCGGATGTGTGATATCCAGATTGGATATAGAAGTGGAGTTTCGGACGATGGTGTTGCGTGATATTACTGGGCAGTAGTTGGCTAGCTTGCCCAAGCTACGAGTTCTAACATGGTGACTTTTTGTTGGGAACTGCGACGCTTCGCTTGTTCAACTTCAGGACAATCGTTAGTGAAACCATGAAAGGGGAAGACCTCGACTTTTTCTCCCAAGTGAAGTCTTCAGCAAGAAATGAGGCAAAGTTCTGATTGAGTGAGAGTGTGAACTGAAGATTGTGTTTCCAATTCTCAAAAGAGTTAACTGACTCAGTCTTACTGAGGGACCATTGTTTGGGGGCCCTATGTGACAATGCCATGATGAATTGTACAAAACAGCTGTTGTAAATGTTGATGAAAAATGTCAGTACTAAGACACGGCTGCGTGTTCAGCCGGCTGACCGCTCACCTGAATATATGATCTGTATGAGCAAACTGGAGTCCTGTAAAGTTACTGATGGCGCCCGTGTATGGAAACGATAACGGTGAACAATCCTTTGATAAGTTCGGTTAACGTTCGTTTACAGAAGACAAAATGCGTGGGAATGTCTCGAAACGCTGCCACCACGCCAATACGGTAGATGGAGGACTCCCAGAATGAGTATACACGGTCAAATATAGCTCTAATTACAACGGCTTTAATGCAATAACAATAACAAGATGGCAGAAACAACAAAGGCGGCAAAACAGGGAACTAACTGCCAAGCGGCCAAGAGAGGGCGCTAGACCGATCTGGCGAAGCTTGTTTGTTTTCGAAAAAAAACTTTAGATGATTAGTATTATTCATAAGAGCATTCATGAGCAGTGGGTACGAGGCTGCTCATAAGCCCTGGGAATGAGGATAATTCGTGGGAGGATCGTATAATATATTCTGGGCTTAAATTTCTGTACGTGGTTCATGGTTACATTTTTTGTTTCAAATTTGCCTTTTCTTGAAGAATTCGCAAAGTTTCCAGACATAAAACACGTTGGCAATGAAACATGTTATTACTACTAGGTATTAAGGTATTCTGCAAACATGGGAATTATGCAAGCTTCTTTGTTTTCGAAAAAAGCTTCTTTTCACACGAGAAAAAGAACATGTATTAACTTTGCGATCCACCGATTTAAAATATTTACGCGGTTGCACGAAGGTGCTCACGCGGTAGGCGTTTTATGTTGGGGTGTAAATAACTGTGTTTGGGGGCACAAATCTTTTTCTAATGGTCTGAACAGATGAATCTAAGTTCACTGGACACACACACCAAAGATTTTAACATTCTGGCAATTGACACATTGGTTCACCACTGATTTGCCAAAAATAGTACATGTCGAAATCCGCGCCCCCAGCCCTATGGCAACTGCCATCCCCAAACCACTCAGCAGGTATCTATTTACTGTTTGATTACTGCACACAGCTGTTTACAACACTACAAGGGTAAACCACAACTATTATACCCCCCCCACCACCACATGACACAATAGCCTGATGTTATGTAGTCCAGCATTATTTGCATATGCTTTTGATGTCATGTGCTGTTACTAACAGCACACTATTTGGCCCAGTACCATATTCCTTGGTTTGCTATAGGGGAGAATTTTACTTTGTCTGGTGTTATGAGCCCCTAAGAAAAGGAAATGACAATGAAGAAATAGTACATGAGACAAATGTTTCATTCAAACAGTATTGTATTGTATTGAAACCACAAATCACCAAAATCAAAACACCAAAGTAACAGTAACGAGAAATCATAATATTTACAGTGTTATCATGGCAAAGAAAAATGAACAGACAAAAAAGATGAACCAAAAAAAACCTGTCCTTATGTGGTACCATCATCAGCCCCCCCCCTCCCCCACAAACCACCACACCCACACCCACATCCAATACAATCCATACACCAAACAGCCATAGACAGACAGGTTTTCTTTTGAAGTACATGTACATGTACAGCATTGCAACCATGTAAACATTGAAATTGGTATTGCACTGCAATACAAGCACTGACACATGAAACAGCCACAGGGTAAAAAATAAACAGAAACCAGGTCACCTGTAATGACCCTGAGGGTATTTCTGGGTAAGGATTGTAAACAAACAGCTGTGGTTTCCATTCAAGATGACAGACAGCTTGTTGATACAGAGGCGGCAAGTTTGCTACAAGGGGATTAGCTTTTTGTGCAC
Organism: Zoroaster sp. YZ-2022; assembly: GCA_029582265.1. Taxonomy (NCBI): domain Eukaryota; kingdom Metazoa; phylum Echinodermata; class Asteroidea; order Forcipulatida; family Zoroasteridae; genus Zoroaster; species Zoroaster sp. YZ-2022. The sequence continues at coordinate 34,629,682 of CM055817.1, read as the reverse complement.
AATTCAATGGTGCTTGGCTGAGACCCACATTTGTAACAATTGGCCTACCCAGTGAATGACCTCTAGGGCAAAATCGGTTCAGCCACTCTTTTAAGGACTATTCAGGGTTGGATGAAAAATAATTTCAGCGAAATTTAATAAAAAATGTTGTTGTAATTAACAAAAATATTAATTATTGCCTACGGCGTGAGTACCTTCGCTTCCCCCAGGGTTAAAATAATTATGTATTGTACATCACTGTAGAGTGCAGTTAACAAAATGGGGGCATACGCATGTACACATATGTACACACACATACACGTCCACGTGTGGCACACATGCATTACGCGCGTCCGTTCAGTCTGAGGCATTGAAGGCGGAATATATTTAATTACTAATAATTAAATAAAAAATCAATTTATAATGATTTTCTGACGTTGTTGGTGTTACAGCAAGCTAGGAATTCCAAGGATTGTAAGTGCAAAATATGAAGTCATTCTGAGATTGGCAACTATGTTTTTGCTGGATAGGTTTCGCGAGGAGGAGGAGGAGGAGGAGGAGGAGGAGGAGATCGTTTGGGGGCAATGTTCAATTTATGAGCCTGGTGCCCTTCCCGTTTCCAGTTCTGGGTTCATTGGTGGTCGATCCGTCAATCTGCATCATCTTCTCCAATGTCTGTACACCACTCAGACGTATACAATGTATCAATTATTTCCCTATTTGCCCTCCCCAAAAAAAAAAAAAAATAAATAAATAAATAAATAAATGGCCGAAAAAAGCCTAACAGCTGCATCGTCCCTTTTTGGGGGCGGAGGTTTGGAAAAGGTAACCTAGTAGGCCTAATGACATGATAACATTAATATGATAACAGCAACATTAATATGACCTCATCATGTAGGGAATTATTTTCAGTCATTGAGTTCATCTAAAACAAGCACTCCGATTTCATGTCCTGTTGATCCATTTTATTTTTTTAATCCGTTGGCTATGAAATGTGGCACTTATGTTGTATTTACTACAAGCAGCAATGTGACGTCACTCAGAGGGAGCTTTAAACATGTTTTGGGTCATTTTGTCATTCTGTTAGAAAACATGATTTGGGAAGATTTTTACCCAAAGTTCAATAAACGCAGCTATTATCACATCCATAGTACTTTTCATGTCATAAATTTATAGATTGAGCAAATAAGTTAAAAATGTCCAGCTTAGCGTTTGAAAGTTGACAACAAACCCCACAACACAGATTAAATGTCTTACAGTAAACAGGTGGCGTTTCAATTGGACCTGTTCAAAGAAACGGTTGTCATGGCAACCATGAACACTAATCATCATTGATATTTTGGTATGAGAGGGTCCCAAAGGATAGTTAGGAAAACTCCAAAAAAATAAGCGTGATCGATCGAAGCGTTCTTGAAATAGGGTTAACTATTGTTGGTTTATTCCGTCTTGTGTGCGAGTTGTTCTTCTAGTCTTTTCTTTCCCCGGGTCGGTTGGTCTGCACCCTTTCCTTTCTGCGGCTGGAGGGGGGTGACACAGTATTAAAAAAAAAAAAATACAAATAAATATATAATAAAATAAAATAAACAAGTAAATATATGATATTAATAATATATTTATATAGAATTATTGGGTAATCCGATCGATCATCTTCTTACCTTGTTAAACAACCTCCTGGCAGTGTTCTTGTTGTCAAGAGCAACTCCAGACAGTGTTTTCCCAAATGGAGGTTGAGTTTGGGATCCGTTCCGGCCAAAATGAACAGCTGGGTTGGGGTAATACATCCATCCTCGGTCTTTGTAACCGCTCTGGGTTAAGGTCATCTACATCATCCCAACACGAACACTCGGGCCGATAAGGCTGTCATCATGGCGGTTAAACTGGAATATATGTCGGTACAATTAAGTTTATAAAATACAGACGGATACCGATTACACTCAAATTATATATTCAACTTACCTCTTCAATCGGTGCGGTTTCCATCCGATCGATCGCCTGAATTTGATTGGCCGTATAATCTGGACTCTCGAAATACAGGTTCTCCAAACCCTCGGATCCGACAAGGCTGTCATCATCACGGTTAAACTGATGAAGTAACAAACAGTTCAATTGGTACGATTAATAAACAAACGATTCAATCGACACAATTCAGTTTATAAAATATAGGCCTAGACGGATATGCTACATCAAATACATGATTCAACTTACCTCTTCAATCGCTGCGTTTCTATCCGATCGATTGCCTGAATTTGACTGACCGTATAATCTGGACTCCAATCGTAGTTTTGTTCCGCCGTGATGCAAACATGTACTCCCCCACACCCTCTCTCGAGGTTGTCTCTCTTGTTCGCATTGATGCATTGTGAGTGACCAACCCATCATCGCCAGTATTTTAAACACGCTAAAAGGAAATTGTTTTCTAGTTATTAAAAGTGCGGGGAATTGGACAAAGGAAATCGTTAAAAGAGCGGGAAATGGACAAAGGAAATCGTTAACAGAGCGGGAAATGGCCAAATGGCCAATTAGTGACGTCACGGATGTGTCCCAACGCGTTACGCCAAGCTCAAAAGTTCAAAAGTTCACATCTATCTATCACTCATCCCTTCGTAACACCTGCCACTTGGTGACTTTTGTAGTTGTTAAATGAGCGGAAGAATGGACAAAGGAAATCTAATCAGTGACGTCACCGCCGTGTCCCAACACGGTACGCCGAGTTCAACAGTTCACCGAAAGTAAAGTACAAAAACCAGACGTACCACAACGTCTTGGTGGCTGCTACTTTAATTTCACTTCGTGCTGCGTGGTTGTGTTGTCGGCGCTTCGTGATTTACAATCACTCCCGCACCTTCCAACTGAGTCAAAACAATGACGGTTTTTTCCTCAGTTACACTAATGAGAACACACTCACCACTAAGTGGTTCGCCACACCCTTTTACTACCAAGACGTCTTGTTAGACGTCTTGTGTAGCACGCTACTTAATTTTCACTTCGTAAAAATGATTCACCATCACTGCGTGGCTCAATCACCACACACAACTTTCCTCATTCATCCTCTTCCATTCTCACACACACACCATCCATCCTCACGCATGGATGGTCATCCTCATGCGTGTGCGGTCATCCTCACATGCATGCGCGGTCAAACTTGTTGATCCTCAATTGATCCTCTTGTTGGGTGTGTGATGCTTGCATATTAATACTTGAATTATTCTTGTACATTCTATACTGGGTGGATAAAATGATACCATGTTTGTATATACATACATAGACATCAGACAAAGGTAAAGTTGCCCAGAAGGTTGACAAGTAAAAACCACACTTATAAAATTTGTTTTATTATCCCCATACAGATCAGAGAACCAACTTGGCACATAGGAAGCTGTCAGCTGGAGATGTCCGTTCAACGATGCTTCAAAGCGGGAGTATTTATTGATACTCAACCAGTGAGTACAGTTCTGAAGTTTGAACCCTTAGTGGACTGTAATAATCACAAGTTGTTAATTTTCTGTTCAAGTGTTTTTCCCAACTTACATGAATCAATTAATATCTATCATTAATGTGATACTGTGTTCAACATTTTGGCCAAAACCAGTCAAAGTTGTATTTTGTTCACAAATTGGCTTAAATGGTTCTTTTTATACTGACTTACATAGCCATTGAAAGTGATGGTATCCACAATCACTGTAGATGAAACAATACTAGGCAACCAGCCTCACCCCATCACAATAATGCAGAACGGACCGTTTGTCAAATTCCATGTCAATGTTAAGGCACAACATCTTGAAAGCAGAAAATTGCCTACTGTAACTGGTTCAAGGGTGTTGCTTTTGCGAAATTTACCTCAGCATTTAACTAACGTTTTGTCATTTATGAAGGTACCACAGTACTTTATTGCACCGATTGGTATAATCACAAGATACTGTGGTATGCAGCACCATGAAGCTGGACCCTGGTAACATCATACGCTGTCAATATGTCGACAGTCTTATGTGGGCATTTCGAAACCACGCCAACAGTTTAAAATAAAACAAGAAATCTAGCTCAGACCGAGGGGAGTGGGGGTGGGGGACTGGGGGAATGGTCTGTGCGCCTTCTTCATCCACCCATCTGCCACCAAGGAAAATAATAATAATAATAAAATATTATTGTAGATTTTACCCTAAAGTGTGATAAGTACTATATACCCTGAAAACTCAGTGTTTCCAGAGTGCTACGGACAAAAATACACAATCATTCTACGCAGGTGGGATTCGAACCTACGATCCCCTCATTCCACAGCAGGTAACTTATTCACTGTACCAGGCGTGGTATCCGCCGACAAGACCCCAGTTCGATCTGCATGTGTGTGACTGGGTGTTTCATAGACCATCCGGAAAATGTTTGATTCATGATGCTCAGTAGTGTGTCTCTGAGCGCTCCAGACTTCTTTTAGCCTAATACAAATTTATGGACATACTCCTGATCTCAGGATTCAGGTAGTAGGTCAACATAAATATTTAGGCATTATATAATAAGGGCCATCAATAGTGAGGGCAATTATTGATGTACTGACCCCACTCCCACTCTAAAAAGTTGGGAATACGTGTCCATCAGATTTACCTCAATTCAAAACCGATCAACGCCATTGGACGGGAAAAATGGATAGTGGGTTCTTGTTCCAGTGTCCCAACAAGTCTGTCCAATATTCGCCTCTGCGAGTAGATTCGCCTCAGGTGAGCGCGTAGCTGCCTGCCTTCCAGCATTCAGCGTCACGAAAAATGTTCAGATCTGTGGTGTGTTCTAATCTGTGGTTTGTATCTGGTATTTTTCAGGTTTTATCGTGATTAAAGCATAATAACAATGTATTTATAACAATATAACAATGCATATATAAACAGGTACATTGGCCCTAGTCCTTGAATCAGATTTTGACATTATGCTGCAAGCGCTTGTTGTATATTTATGGATACATTGTATAGCCCCCTCTTGCGGCTGCTTTCTAAGGCCTGTGCATTACCAGTCAACATGAATGGTTTTTTAATAATTATGGCAGTACAGCTAATGGGAACTGACGCGAATACAAAAACAAAGTTCATGGCCTACCTTTCCCAACTATTACAAAAGATCTCACAGTCTTAAGAATTAATCATCACGAATAACTTCCCTAATATCAAATATATCAAGTACCATCATCCTCACATCATCAGTACCACTCACATGACGTCACCCTACAATTTCAATACTATTATCTTCAAATATTTCCATGTTCATAGGCACAGCAACGTATTATACCTACATACAGATGTATTATAATATATGATAACATCCTCAAACCACATAACATTTCCACAAAGTTTTATTTCTATCGTATTTAAATAACTACATTCAACCGCAATCAAAATATATCTTTGTTGTTAATGCATAACAATAATGTTAGGCCCTATAGGTACAAAATCAGTCGACCTCATCATGACATCTTCACATTTCACTGCACATGAACTCAAAGATTCAACAGAAATGTCACCAATCCCCGCATCTCCAATTTCATAACAAAACCAAAAACAACATCCCAGTCCCTTCTGTCTTTTATACCTAACAAAGAGGTTTCATTATTATATTCACAGTTCACATCCAAACTACCACCAAAAAAACCCAAAAAAAACAAAAACGAAACAGCCCTGTGTTTGTCCACGTGATTTATTTTTTTGTTTTCATCCAAATTACAAGGGGTAGATTCATCATCATTTTGATGTGATGGAAAAATAAAGGGAATGCTCATTGATTTCGTAGGTCTTTTAGATAACCTTTGTGATTTT
>CM055817.1:34599592-34623411 GCA_029582265.1 Zoroaster sp. YZ-2022 | reverse complement strand
TACCTTTTGAGTGCTCAGCTTTTGATGCATAAATAATATTGAAAAATATCGCCAAACAACAAACCAATCAATTTGTCCATTACTGTTCCTTCCATACATGTATGCACGCACATCGTTGGGGCCTCTGTAATGAGTGAAGATGGACGAGAATCTACAGTGAGGTTAGCGTGGTTTCTTTGTGTTCCAGATAATGAAAATTATTTCCTCGATGCGAAGAAATGCCTGTCCAAGATAATATGGACAATGACCCATACTCACCGCTCACGGGGTCAATGTCAACTATACTTATCCCCGATTGGGGAGATACTGTTCAACTCCTGATTGATCAAACCCTATTCTCCCAAAATGAGGATACCCAAAAGGCCCCAATCCCAGGAAACCCCTGGGTGACAACGACACCTTTCTGCTTTATACTACTCAGTACCCGTGCACATTTTGAGGCATTAAATCGCATGGTTGTCAAAATATTGCACGTGACACATTGAGCTTCAAACTAATGAAAAAAAAACGAAAAAACAAGCTTACATGTATTTAGTACTGCTCTAACTGCAAAACAGGATCACACTTTCTACAAAAAAAAAAAGTTTTAAGCGAAAAACTCTCTCAAAAGATTTTCATGCAAAATTCCTTGCAGGAAATTCCAAAGTAAACCAAAATTGCCAATAAAAGGCCTGGCACAGTATAAGGCTGGCAAGTACTGTTATTACTAGCATTACATGTTTTCATTATAAATATATGACTGGCTTTGGCAAACCCTAAACTTGGACCCAATTTTCAAAAGTGAGATTTTGGTATAGTTGGTTGATTAGCCCTATGTGTGCTGTAATGGCAGCAATTGAGCATATACTCCCCAGGGGAGCTGAGATGGTTTCGGGAAGAGTTTATGAGCCTTATGAGCAGGGGTAATAATACAATGCGCCTTGAGCACCACTCAGTTGGTGAATACGCATGCCATATAAGTCCAACATTATAACAAGTCCACATTATTATTATTATTATTATTATTATTATTGTGTGTGTGTGTATGTATGTATGTATGTATGTATGTATTATTATTATTATTATTATTATTATTATTATTATTATTATTATTATTATTATTATTATTATTATTATTATTATTATTATTATTATTATTATTATGTATGTATGTATGTATGTATGTATTATTATTATTATTATTATTATTATTATTATTATTATTATTATTATTATTATATATATATTATTATATATATATATATATATATATTATTAATATATATATATTATTATTATTATTATTATTATTATTATTATTATTATTATTATTATTATTATTCTCTAGATTTTCTCTCTTCATTTGATACCAGAAAAAAAAATATAAAAAAATATTTGTTTCGTTGCCAGATCCAGTCCTAAATTAGAAAAGCATTCCCCAACATGTCTGTCATGCAACACTGATCTATGTAATCGTAAATGTACATGTACAATGAAGTATCCCAGACAGATACATGTAACATCATCTCAGTGTGGGTCTTATACATGTACTGAGGCAGACTGCATCATTGATGACTATAAATTAAAGTAAGCAATATCATCACGATCAATGAGGGTGTGGAATTGGAGTGCTACTCAAGTTTTAGAATAACTCAGTGACTGAAAATAATACTCTACTCGATATGAACCATTGCTGCTGCATAAATGAGCCAATCATTTTGACTCACTGTGTTCATCTTCAACTAGGACAACCGATTCCATCGCCCCCTTTTTTTCAGGGAAAATATACATGTATATTTTGAAATCCATAAAATTGCCAAGAATCCACAGATGACATATGACATAAAACACAATAAAGGGAGCCACTATTGCATCCGTCACGTTAAGCAGTTTCAATGGTTGTTATTTATTTTTGCGTACCGAAACCCACCAAAAAGTGTTTCCAACATGTTGAATGGACATAGCAGGCTTATCACTAGAACTAATTTGAGTTGATTTTATTTTATTTTTTAAATTTTTAAATTTATTTTTTTTACCCTCAAATGTTCCATAAAATTGGACGGAAAAGCACCTCACTCTTCCCAACCATTTGTTCGAAGAGGGTAAATTTTATGGTAATTAAAAAATAATAGTAATAATCAGCTCAAATTACCTTTAGGTCAAGCATACGCATGTCTTATTCAACATGTTGAAATTTTTTTGGTGGTTTCAGATATTTAAAAAAAATGACAACCATTAGAAAACCTGCTGTAACGTGACGGTAGGGAAAGTGCCCCTTTACGTTTTTTATCATACGGTCATTGTAGTCACACACCATCATGGGTGATGATGCACCTTTAATGATTATGAAGTGTTGCTTGAAAGCATTCCTTGAATGTCTTTATGTCAAATGTCATTTCTATAAAGTATCCTGTGATCAGATAAGATACAATCATTCCCCTCGTCAGCGGGCTAAATCTGCTGTGACAAAGAAGCCTACTACATGTATCGTCATACTGCATTTTAAGTCAGGACTATGTACATAACTGAATGATCTACGAGGTGTTGATGTAATGTTCTGGCTTAATGGGGAAATATTTTCTCAAGCAATGGGCCAGCGCTGGGAAGAAGAAATACGTCTTTAAGATTTACGGTACAGTGAAAACTTAAATAAACATGGGGGGTTGAAGATGATACGGGCTGGTTTCTACTTTCTCGATCTCAGAGGATCAGAGAGAAACTCAAAGCTTTAAAATAGAGGACAATTACAACTGGAAATTTACTATAAATTCTTTTTAAAAATTAGAGGCCCTCAGAAAAAATTTTTAGTCTAGGATGACAGGCCTCGACCTTAAATTGAGAGGGCATGGCCAATTTGGCTGTCCTCAAGGGCATTAATACCTGACTGATTTTATTTGCACTTTCTGTGACAAATAGAGTGATTATTGTCCGACTATTGCTGCACTTTAGTGGAAAGTTGCTATAGGGTCAAAACCAGTCAACTCCGTCTGTTTTGACTGTTGACCCAAATAAAGTACACAGGGCATTTTTGACTGGTTTGACTGTCATTTTGACCACCCTGAACAATACCAGACAATGCTTTACCAGTCAAAACAGTAGACTCATTTTGACCTGTGAATGTACTTTACATACGTACTACACTTGACAGTGCACTAGATATACCTTTGGGAAGTATTTCAACATTTTAACTGATTTTGACCCTTGTAGTAGTAGGAGGTTAAAGAATTATAATTCCTTCATATTCAAAATTGTAAATAGTGTAAATATGTAATATAATGTTCATGGACATATGAGAATTGTGTCCATGTTTCCCTCATTTGTGTTTATGCTTTGTGATTCTATTGGACCCGGCTCACCACCATTAGAAAAGAAAATATAAAACTCAGAGTTCGGCGGTGACAAAGGTCAACTCATAGGGCACCATGGCTGCAGTGTCCATGGTTAAGATCCAGGCCTGGATGATTAATAGGCCTCATCATCAGCTTTTTATGTTTGACACTGATATTAGGCCATTTGTGAGGACGATCAGAGCATACTGATCGAAACTTCGAAGTTGTACCACCAGTTCTTTTCAGAACTAATTACTACTCAATTGAGATTCCACATGGTGTCACCGCAATTAGTCCTACTTATTTGGTTAATCATCAATTCTTCACCTGTACAATGTACCTTTGATGAATTTGAATAGCCTGTGATCTGTGTTTCAAAGGCATTCAATGTACATGTAGGTTTGCGTATGGCTACTCATTTAGGTCTGCTGTGTGCAATCATGCGTGCATCCATAATCAGCAAGGCATGCCTTGCATAATGGATACTGGATAAATGACATTTTCTTGAATACCCTTGGAGTCAGGCTGCAATAATGATTGAGTCAGGCTTTTTTTTTTCAAAATGCCTTGTATAATTTGCATCCATATTGATGGGATTTGTATAGGTCTAGAAACATGGTACTGAATGAATACCAATTTGTTACAGTGTTTCATATACAGAGTACATATGACATAAAAACACAATAAAGGGTGCCACTTTCCTACCGCCACGTTAGCAGTTTTTCTTATGGTTGTAATTTTTTTTAAATATCTGAAACCACCCAAAAAGAATTTCAACATTTGAATAGACATGCATGCTTATCCTAAAGATAATTTGAGTTGATTATTACTATTATTTTTTAAATTTCCCTAAAATTTCCATCAACAAATGGACGGAAAGTGAAGTAACTTTTTCCATCCAATTTTATGGAAATTTGAGGGTAAAAAATTAAAATTTAAAATAAAACTAGAGGTATAGAGTTTGTTAAAACAAACTCAAGGTGTGCGCCTAATATGACATCACCTAAAGTTATTAAAGACAAGAGTTACTAGAGATATGAGTTTTCATAATATGTAATATATAAAATACCATATTGTGTTATACTGAATACATGAACTTCTGGTTCAATTATGTGACGTCATTCATACTTCACAAAATTGTTCCTCATAATATGAGTTACTTCAGGAGATATGTGTTTTTATGATATATAATGAAAAATAACATGTGCTGAATACATTAACTTCGGTTCAGTCATCCCATATAATTTTAAATTCCTCCAACCAAATTAAGTCTGAACTTGGTAAATATGGTTTCTCTTCAGAAAGGTTTCATGACAAAACTTCGCATCAGTGGTGTCAGTGCGACTTGACAAGAGACTATGGCTACCAGAGATAAGTTCGGCGTAATTTGACTTCAGACTACTGACTAGGGAACGTGCAATGAGTGTGTTCAGAAATTGAGTTTTGTGACACATATCAGGCATGAAGCGTGGAACAGTAGATCATTACATGTAAATTGCTAATATATAAATCACAATCGAAACTTGCCCGTTTGGCAGATATTTGCATTTGAATGACATGAAAATAGCGCCCTCTTTCGCCATTTTTAGAAAACTGTACATTTAATGTACATTTCAATTTTACTATAATTTGAATAGTTCACATGGGCTATGTTTTTTATGTTTGGAAGAGTTTTTGAAAGGGATTCCATATTTGGGGAATATTTGTCATTGTAAAAATGAACCAGTTAAAAAAAATTGCCTTGAATAAAAGGTCTGAACCCTGTCTGATCCCCAGTCCTCTACCCCTTACTCCCAGGGTAAGATACATGGTGTCGTGGGGTAGTATTGCAATTTAATTGATCATGTGAAAACAATCTAAATTGACCATACATCTCAATATTTTGGGGTTTTGCTTCCCATCCCCCATCTCTCGGCTCTTGGCGCCCCACCCGGCTTTGGGTAACCCTGATTCTAACCCTGCTTACATCAGAGACCAATTTGTAAATCTTTATCATCTTTAAAAGTTCAGTATTGGTTATTAATTGTCAATGTTTTGTGTAAATATTTAAATTGATAAAACACATTCTTCGTTAATACACACAATTAATAAGTAAAGGAAATGCAAAACAAATTTATCTTTTGAATGACACTTCTGCTTTATTTTGTCATGGTCATGATACTCCTTTTTCCATCCATTTTTGCACCCATCAATAATAATCCATTTCATGCAGGATAAAGGTTATCCAAACTTCAAGGTCTAATTTGCAATGAAAAGAATAATTTTTCTGAAGTACTAAATATTCCAACAAATATTCCAAGTGAACATGTAGTCCCTGCCATTAATTGGTTTTGGCTAGTATTGTTAAACTTAAAAAAAAACTTTTACTGGTGCATGAAAAAGAAAGTCAACAGAATTTTCAATTAAAGATAATGGTTAGCAAGGGGCAATATCATCTCAATCAGAGTAGACTTTCAACGGGTCATGGAATCAGTGTCCTAGTGTAAGATGAACAAAGCAGGCAATTGAAAATTACTGGCTCATTTGTTAAGCAGTCTGCAAGGATAAGTCATCTGAAGTTGATGGCAGGGCAACTGTAATGCCATGTGATTTCTTCATTATAAGTGTATTACATGTATATAGTACAGCTGATGCATTGAAGGTGTGTGAAGATTATTATGCACTTTAGTAAAATCTCTGCTTCTCCAGCACCTTAACTGCTCCCCAGCATTTCGGTATCAGTACATAATGTATCTGAGCCAACTGCAGTCTCTATACCAGTTATTTTGCAGGAGAGTTTGGCTGTACACCAAGTCAACTGTATTCTTAGTAAATGATCTATGAATTACCAGCGTAGGAAATGTACTTTTCAGACGTGTTTTCAGATTGTGGGTCAACTCCAATCAACTCCTCCACTTCTTGTACATACTTGATGAACTTTGATGTAATGACTTTGTGAAAAGAATTTCATTGTTTTTATTATTCTCTTGGATGACTTCTTCACAGAATTTTATTTATGCATCATTGTACCAAATAGGTATTTTATCTGATGGATCTGGCCTTGTCAAGGTGGGTACATACTCATTATAGCAAAGACAATGATAGCAAACTTCTAAACTCACAAGATCTTTATCTTCGACGGTTAAAGTAACCTCTCATCTTTCCGCTGGGCTGCTTCAAATAGTTGGCATGCAATCAAGGTTTGGCACTGTGAATACTTATCAGTTTTTTTTTTCTTAATTTTTCTCCGGTTTGTCCAGGAGTAAGTCTGATGAAGACCACGGTTTTCTTCTCTGGGGTTCAGTGCTGCATTCTTAACGCCGAGCTCATATTGACCTGAATATGTATGAAGAAAGAATGATAAATATTTAATAGAAGTAGAGGAATAAGTGAGTAAGGGAATGGGCATTGTAGACAAAAGAGTGAAAATTAACAAAGTAAACACACAAGACAAGGTAAACAGATGAAAAGCGAAAAAGCAACATATAACTAGAAACAATTTTACTGCATACTAAGTTGGGCGATAAACACGATATCGAATATTGCAATAACTTTTATTCGATTACAATATCGAGAACCTATTTAAGTTATCGGGTACATATCGGCTAATCGCGAATACAAATATATCACGATAAAATATAAATCGACATTGTGAGTCAATCAGACATTCCATGAAAATAAAACCATTAGTCTTTTGAGCTTTTAGAAATGAGAAACAAAAGCAAACTACTTCAGAAGTACATACACGCTCTGCAAATAAATTTGCAATTTATTGTGACACTTGTAGAGGGTACATACCTGTGGTTATTGGCTCTAAAGCAATCATGCATGAATGCAAAAAAGAATTGCGATATTATTGAAAATTGCAATATATGTTTGCCGATATATCGTGGATAAAAAAATCGTTATCGCCCAAGCTACTGCATACTTGAAACTTGATTGAATTTTGAAAGAATGTCGCATCCCATCACCACTTTTAAAGGGTTTTGGGGAATTTTTTGCAACCACTAACCAGTTAAAAATTATTCTATCGATTTTGGTGGTACAGAAAGCGAAAACTATCTTTAAAATCCACTTTATTTCCTTCTAAAAATCTTCCATTTCAGAAAATAGAAGGATCCTATTATAGTTGCTACTGCGCATGTACCAAATGACTGTGTTGGTCACTAATTGTGGAGTTTACGACATCAGACTGACATGACTGAGGAATTCATCATTATAGCAAAATGGCTGATTTTTCATGAAATAAATATCCTGGAATAATGTGAAGTATGTGTCCATCATCATCCATATGTTCTCCACCTTCACGAGGTAGGTAAGATTACTTTAATGGTTATACTGAATGAGAAAAAGTGGCGGCGATTGGATGCGACATTCCCACCAGTATTTTTCAATATTTGCCTACCCTTGATGTTTCTGTTTCTTCTTAATCGTATTTCTTCCTCTCAGCCCTGCAAATGGCATGGAAGCATTTGTACCACTCAGAGTGGTACCCATAAATCTGTAAATCGAATGGTAATTAATTTTTAGAATGTCGGCTATTCATCCATACATGTAAAATAATAAATAATTGGGTCAGCATCCATCTTCATTGTAATTGTATACACTATGAAAAAATAACCCAAAACTTTAGTTCAGCTTGAAGTTCATTTCCATGCTTATTTACACCGCCAAAGGTTGAATATTCTTGGCTCATGTACAAAGTTATGTTTGTGCAACTACAATACATGTAGTATTACTTTTAAGTATCTGATAAAACTCCATTATAAAGATCCCATTTTTCAACAGTGCTGATTTTTCCCCCAAAAAAGTGCCCCTTTCAGGATTTTGATGGATTTGGGGTGGTTAGGGTTATTATAGTTTATTTTGTTGGTCAAGGTATTAACATGGTAACTATTGAAAATAATCACCAGGAATGATCTTTTTTTTAAATTGTCACTACACGATACTGAGGGACAGATCACAATGAGATATTAATAAAAGTCTGAAGACATAAGTTAAATTGTCAAGGATATTTTTCATATAGGCCTAAGTCCAACTATTTTACAAAATATATGTAGTCTGATTAGGTCCAGATATTTTTCAAATTCTTTTAAAATTAATTCCTACATTACCTGTAACGTTAGCTGCGACGTATGTTATGTACGTTAGCTCCAACAGCCCTAACGCTTAGACATTGGCAATATCACACTCAACCATACCGTCTATTTCTTCCATCCACTTGCACATGAAAGAATCTTTGTCCAACTCATCTCCAAAAATGATAACAATTTGGATTCCATGCTAAATTAGTACATTTTCTGCGACGCATTTTCTGCAGACGGGCCCGACACTCAGGGAAGCCATTGTTTTTGCTGCTGCATGGTACTATACTGTGCGCGTACGTGCATGCATGGCAGGTCATGACCTGCGCGGTCTTCGTAAACTCGAACTATTCTATTCTAATTAGATAATGCATATACACACACTATAGGCCGATATGTCTGTGTGTAAGAGAACGTCAAGGCCATTCACGTGGCTGTCCTTCTGAATAGTTGTTCATTTAAACGTCTGTTTTCGACCGGAATGAGAGGTACAAATTGGGGTCATATCTGTGTAAGAAATGTGACATAGTTCAAGGTCTTTAAGATGATGCAAAGATTGTGAAAATATTTTCTGTGGTTCATGAGATATGATTATTTGAATTTTTTTGATTTGTTTTTGAAATTTTCAACTTCCGGTTTCGACCGGAAGGAGAGGTCGAATTGGGGTCACGTTTGTGTACGAAAAATCACATAATTAAAGATCTATATCATGGTGCAAAGACTGTGAAAATATCGTTTGTGGTTCATGAGATATGATTTTTTGAAAATATTAACCTTTGATTTAGTGTAATTCGATATCTGATGACCTCACTATGACGTCACAACTTAGTGTACAACTACATGTTAAGGTTTAGGAACAACTACATGTTAAGGTCTAAGTATGTGTGAAGTTTTAAGGTTCTGAACTCTGCAACTATGTTTTGTCTGTGGATAATTCTTATTCGGAAGAAGAAGAAGAAGAAAAGAAAAAAAACCGAACAATAACAATAGGTGTTCACGCCGTAGCTCGAACACCTAATAAATCAACTCAAATTAGTTCTAGTATAAGCCTGCATGTCCATTCACATGTTGAAACACTTTTTGGTCGGTTTCAGGTACTTAACAATAAATAACAACCATTGGAAAAACTGCTAACGTGACGGATGCAAAGTGGCCCCCTTTATTGTGTTTTATGTCATATAATGCTTCATACAAACGTCACTGTCAGAGCAAAAATCAAATCAATTGTTTATCACCCGACACAAGAATTTAATCAATCTATAAAACTTGCTTGACAAGCTGAGAATGTTAAATCGATATTCCATACATAAATAATGTGGGTTTTAAAAAAAAAATGTTTTAACCCTCCTACAATCGGTGCAATATTTGAAACAACCCATTCAGGCCACTCCAAGCCATTAGCTGCTGCCAGTGGCCTCCTATGGTTTAGCCTTTTGTGCACTGTCACACCACTGAGATTGCAGGGTAAAGTGGTCTTCCATACTAATATGTTCAAACATTTACAGTGGCCTTGGGTGGCACACAGCTGATTTTGTAAGATTACTTGGAAAGGACAGCAGGCTTGTACATGTATGTACTGAAGGTTGCTCAAGAACAGAATTTAGTGGTTGGGAGTGGCCTCCATGTGTAGGAGGGTTAACATTAATACCATCTTGTAGAGAGTCAATATCCCCTAAACATTGTGACATGGTCTGGTAGAGAAAGAGAAAGGACCTGCTCTGCAGTCTAATGCTTCCTCCCTAATAATTGATTGGATTACCCATGGCCTAAATACTCCGCTTGATAACCCTGTGGTTTTTTCCCCTCACAATCATCCAGGCTCTACAAGCATCAAGGTCATGGGGAGCATTAATAAGAGGTCAATCAATTACCACCTCATTATACACAGTAGCTCAGCAGATACCTGCCAGTATTTGTACAACACCTGGGCAGTACACACATGTTAATTAGGGAAGGTACAGCATTGGTTATGTTGGCCAACTGCTTCCATGTGCTGGCTTAACATTAAACTACTCAAAACAATTTAGGGAACACCGGATTTTTAACATCAAATAGGTTTGAAATGTTCCATGAACCGGGATTTTCATTTGCAACCCCCTCTCTCTTTCATAGCTTTATTAAAATATTAAAATATATATATTATTTTTATTTTTTTTAAATATTTTTTTATAATTTAAAAACGAAATTGACATTTCCTTCGGTTCTGTTCTTATTGCCCGTGACCACACCCAAAACCAGTGATTAACCTTCGGTAAAGACCACGCGACAAACTGTTACTCCCTTAATAACCAATTTCTATACATTGTACCATATAATACTAATAATAATACAGAAGATTTATAATGCGCACATATCCACCAAGAAGTGCTCAAGGCGCTTGACAGTAAACAAGATAATCATACAATAGCATAACAATACAATAGCAAATGCAATATACATGTAACAGTCCATGTGTACACAATTTGGTAAAATTGGCTTAACTCTTTCTAGGAGTATGCTGTAAATTAATGGCAAACATTTTACTTGCACCTCAGACAAGGTTATATTTCTAGGGGGAGATTTATAACTCTGTCACCAGCAACTACAGTTGGGACAGACCCATCATTAGGGGGTCATGCCTACATGTATGTTCCCTCAGCCCTATGTTCCCTCAGCCCTATGTTCCCTCAATGCCTAACATTTTTTTTAAATCCAAATTAGGCCTATGTTCCTCAACCCTATGTTTCCCTCAACCCTATGTTCCCTCATCCCAAAATAGACCCTACATGTAAATTAGTTTTAGCCTGTTCCCTCAGCCATATGTGCTGAGGGAACATAGGGCTGAGGGAACATAGGGTCTATTTTTGGGATGGGAGACATAGGGCTGGGAGAACATAGGGCTGAGGGAACATAGGGCTGAGGGAACATAGGGTCTATTTTGGGATGAGGGAACATAGGGCTGAGGGAACATAGGGCTGAGGGAACATAGGGCTGAGGGAACATAAGGCTGAGGGAACTTGAGTACGGTCCCATCATTAGTGTTGTATTGTTGTAGGCCTAACTGCAACACTACAGTTGGGATGTAGCTCTGTCATCCCCAAATACAGTTGGGACAGACCCATCATTAGTGTTGTATTGTAATTGTTGTAACACTATTGTTGGGATGGCCCCAGCTATGGTTGGGTCAAATCCACATGCTGCAACTTGGGCAGAATTTGAACCCACGACCTTCTGCTTATTACATGTAAGTGCAGATGTCTTGAAGAGACAACATTGTCAGGATCTGAGCAGACTTTCAACAGGGCATGGATATCGGTGTCCTAGTTTAACTCAAGATGAACACAGTGACTGAAAATTATTGGTTCATTTATGCAGTCAGCAACCTCATCACCTTATCATTGTGGGGTATTATTTTCAGTCACTGAGTTGATCTAAAACTAGCACTCCGATTCCATGTCCTGTAGATATTGTTTTCAACCACCGAGCTTGCCCGATGACGCCAGGCCAGCTAGAATCCTATAATACATGTAGCAGCAGGTACTGCTTAATCTATAGAAAACAAATTGCGAGACGGTTTATTACAGAGTTTGTTTGGGACATGGTTAGGGCTGTGCGTTTTCGGATATTTTTGGAACTGGATACCCGACATCAGGAAACTTCGGATACCTGGATACCCGTTTTCATTTTTGTTGAAAACATGCCTCAGGTGGTGTACAAATACATGTACTGTAAATGGTAACAAATTGACTTTTATAATACAGAAGATACCATACTATCGCTCTTTCTTTATTAGAGTGTAATCTCTTGAATTTAAAGATAATTGTCTGTACAAGTGCATTGTTCAAGAGTCACAGATTTCTGTTTGCACCACTCAAATGTTAACTAAGTTCGAATTTTAAAAAGTCATTTACGGGTAATTGAAACCGAAAAATGGAACCGGGTAATGACCGTTTCGGTCGGGTATCCGGATACCCGGCACAATCCTAGACATGGTAATATGTACCAATAGTATACATCAAACTACATATGTACGCTGTACAAGAAATTGATCAACAGAATACAGCTATTCCTTATGATAAATACTACATGTACATGTATGTAGTTTCAGTTTCACATGGCCATGAAACAACAAACAACTTCCTGTCATTGTACTTCAAGCAGACCCTTCAAGATATCCTTAACTCAAATACTTCCACTTGCCACTGTGTTGTGTCAAGTATGTGTGCACTGACAAAGCAATGAATGACCTTTGCTGATGAAGGCTAATCGGCCCAACCTACACTTATGTGTATACATGGTTTACACTTGTTCCTTTCTCCATGGCTTACTTCCATGAGAACACTTACACTCTAGGACGATAATTTCTAAAGAAGTTTTGTGGTAGCAATCCGTAGCACCATGGATATTCCCTCTTTAAAATTGTAAAATGTTTTAGTTTTTGAGAAATACAGGTGGTTTTTAGAACTCAATTTTTCTATCAACATACTCCAGCTGTCTTCAGGAGTTTAGGGAAAATCTCAAGGTTTAAGGTACATTCCACGTAGCACCATGGAAATTATGTTTATAAATACATGTAGATGTACATGTAAAATGTGACCCGCTCTGCGAAAAAGGGTATTAAGGGATGCTATGCTATTACCCGTAAAGGGCTGTTCTATGTGGAGAGGGTGAAACAAAAATTCACAACGTGATTTTTTGTTGTTGGTTTATTGGCTTCTATTATATCAATACTTTCATAATTTATTTACAGAAATATTATTATTATGCAAATTATCAAAAATATTTGAAAAAATACTTCAAGATGCTTGATAATTCAAATTTATATTGCACAAGCATTCCTAAAGGAGCTCAAAAGGAACATAACTGTTGCTATGGGCATTCAAGAGAGTTTCTTCTTAGCTCATTTCTTTTTCCACTTGCTGTGTTTAAAGGGCTGTACATGTGTACATGTATCTCTGAAGGCACTTCCGTTAATTTGTACTATTGCAAAAATCAGTATATCTCCAGAATGCAAAATGCCACAGGGTTCAAACCAACACCAAATTAAAGCTTAATGTAACCAATTCAGCTATGTACAGTGTATGTAACTCAATTTTAAAATTTTGTCCCATAATACCCATTTTTGTGGAGCCGGTCACAATTATGTTTGTTCTGAGAAGAGCCAGTGCTTTCCAAAATTTACAACTCAGAATGCTGATTTTCCTGAAGACAAGTCCCAAGTCACATTTGAGATCAGTTTGCATACACTGATTGTTTGTGTGTCCTTTCAAGAACAATTACTTTGTGATATTTCATGAAAAATTGTAGCTTTTTTGTTTCGAGCAATATATACATTTTTGCCTTTTTTTGCCATCTTTGGCAAAACCATTAGAGAAGTTTAATTGAAAGTTCATGTTCAATTCCCAGGTGTCTGACCAGGAATTCCATGGTTCCTACAGGGCCTAAAATAACACCAGAACTGGAAGGGTGTCAACAATAATTACAATGTATGTACATGTACAATCAGGGCTAAAGTTGTGACGACTGCTCAATTTCTCATGTCAATGTTGGTTACACTGTGAGGCCCTTTCAACTGAATAATGAAAAAACGAGGAAGGGAAAAAAAAAAAAAAAAAGGAATATTTTCAGACTCGTACTGCAAGCGCGAAGTTGATGTATGACATGTCGTGTGGAAGAGCCAATAATTGTTTGCATTCTAAATGTGTACAAATGTATGCTTTTAAAGTGGTGCATTCTGACTGAGCATGTTTTAAGGGAAACTTAAAAAATAATAATCATAATAATTATATTTTTGTTTATTTAGGGAGCATTTTTGTAAATAAAATCTGGAAATCTGGAAATCCACAGATGGTTTGCTTGCCTACATTATCATGTACACTGTGTTACACTTTGTACTTCCACTGCCGATTTCAATGAATGTCCACTTGGAGCAGAGCGGTGGTGTCCTACTGTTCATAACCCAGATTAGTCAAGCACGTACATGTATATATATATATGTACATGTAAGTGTGAATAAATACCAGATGGCTGCAGTCAGTACATGGATGGATGGGAGTCCCTCCCATTATGAGAATCATGATACTGACTGCAGTACAGCCTCGTCAATAATGATCAAATGCTAACACAGCAATCAATATAGAAAGAGAAAAAGTGAAACAGTAGTTATTAGTCTTACGTACATACATTTCGTGGCCGAGCGGTCTAGCTTACCGGACTCAAGTTCTGGTGTTAGCAGCAGAATGTGGGTTCGAATCCCGGCCGTGACACTTGTGCCCTTGAGCAAGACACTTAACCATAATTGCTTCTCTCCACCCAGGGGTTAAATGGGTACCTGTGAGGGCAGAGTTGGTTGATTAGCCCTATATGCGCTGTAATGGCAGCAATTGAGCTGTATACTCCCCAGGGAGCTGAGATGGTTTCAGGAATGATTTATGAGCCTTATGAGCAGGGGTAATAATATAATGCGCCTTGAGCACCACTCAGTTGGTGGATACGTGCGCTGTATAAGTGCACACATTATTATTATTATTATTATTATTAAACCTAGCAGGTTCTTTCTCAAAGGCAAATTGGACAAATAAAAATAGATTTTTGAATCAATTACCGTGAAACTAAGGCCAAAAAAAAGTCTCCGGTTTTTGGTCTCCGGTTACTGGTCTCCGTGCATGTCGCCTCAGACCCGTTCATCAGAATTTTTAGTTTCCTTTTTTTCTTCTATGAAACGATGCCAGAATAAAGAACCATAATTTACCGTGGGGTGTTACTTTCAGTCACTGAGTTAATCTAAAACTAGCACACTGATTCCATGCCCTGTTGATCATGACGATTGCCTCTTTAACAATTCCGGGAAATAAAAATCACTGGACTGTGAGGCCATCATATGTCTGCACCAAATTAAATACCAGCATTGTCCACAGTCCACTCCAGCAAAAAATGTAATTTAACAAAAGGAACCGCGTACCATGTTATTACCAAATAGATGAAATTGATTAGAATAAAGTCACTGACAAGGGAAGATAATACTAAATACAGGGGTGCAATTTGACAAAAGTAAAAAAATCCTGAAAAAAATGGCTAGCAGGCCTGGGTTTCCCTTTGGTCTAGAGGACAAAAAAAACACCTGAACCTCCTGGATGTTTAATTTTGGAAGATTTACAGACTCTTCCCATCTCCACAACCAAGAAACTAGAGGTTTGGACACAATACAGGCTAACAGTCTTCTTTCTTTCCTTGGTGGCTACTTCCCTTCTTTCAAGAATATTTGGCAGCAAATGGAGATTTGTAAAAAAAAACCTGAAATCAAAAAAATCCTGAGAAATCACAGACCGGTAAATAACTGAAGCTGGCTGATGACAGCTTATCCCATCCTCCACTACTAAATTACTGTAATCGAATTACAAGTCAAACCAGCAGATTTCATGAACAAAATGTTCACCATGACAACGAATATAATCAGACAGCAGATGGCATTGGCATCATCACTCATTTTTTAAGACTTTTTAGACTTTTTTTTTAATTTTTTTTTTTAGAGGAGCCAATATCACTCATGAACATGATCATGAGGCAAGAATGGGGTATAGACCATGTGATCAGTTTACACTTTGCGTGACTTTTAGTCTAGAGTGCCAGGGTGATTTCCCGCCAGGAAAAAGTGTGTGTATTTGTACGCAGACTTTGTACATTTTGTACTTCTCTACATAACATTTTGTTAATTATCAGATGAAAAAAATTTGAGATGTAACGTTAGTGCCTTGTAAGCATTAGGGAGTTAGGGCTAGTGAAAATGCACTGAAACATACTGACCTTGCAATCACTACAACAAACATGGATGTACATGTACCATGGAAAGGCAAGTATGCCTAATAACCTCAATCCTTCAAGATCCTTCACTTTAGCAAAGAGGATTTTGGAGGATTTGGGAAGGTTAGGGCTAGTCAACATGTTTTTTAAACGGGACAGTATCGTCACGTCCAACAGGGCATGGAATCGGAGCTGGTTTAAATAGATTAACTCAGTTATTGAAAATAATACTCCACATGAGAAGGTCATATAAGCGTTGCTACTGCATAAATGAGCCAGTAATTTTCAGTCATTGTGTTCATCTTAAACTAGGACAAAATCTGCTCTGATTGTGACAATACTGTCTCTTTAAGCACTTTAAGGTTCCGCAGGGTGGTTCACATTTGTCAATATTTTCGAGGTAGGACAAAGACAGTCAGAGATTACTTTTCAAGAACCTATCCTCTCCCAAATTAATTTTTTTGAGCAAGGGGAATTCCTTTCAAGACTTCATAATGTCCCCAATTCCTTGTTTATGAAAGAATACTGCTATGAATTTCACGATGCTAGCATATATATTTGAAAATGGTGAAATTATGGCCCAGTGAAACAACATACATGTACACAAAAACAAATGGTGTTCAGTGCAGTCTTTGTAATTTTGACTAGCCTGCCGGACTATAGGAGAGGGGTTTTGAGTAGTCCACTGACATTTTAACTGGCATTTGGCCAGCAAACCACATGCAAAACATACATTTAAATTTAACAGAGACGATCGAGAGTGTAGAGTGAGAGTGAGGCAGTTGGGGAATGGGATAATCAGGATGACAGAGACAAAACAAAGGAAGATGGAGCTTGGGTTAGTTAAATTTGGATGTATCAGCAAATATTTGTTTAATGTACCGGTATGTTTGCACATACATGTCCTGTACTTTGACAAGTCAGCCATTTTGTTGTCTGTCAAAACCACATGAAAAGATTGTGTACACAAGTGGCAGCTGTATCCTTCACTCATTCCTGATGGTCACAATGTACTAAATTTATTGGAATGAAGGGTGGAAGCCATTGTCTAGCCCTCTAGGGGGGCCCAGCAAACCACGTGCTAACATTAGTGTGTGAATTTCTACCTGTATGATGTGTGCTGAACATCATACATTGTATGTACACTGTACATAACATGTACATGTACAAGTATGGGAACATATCACACACCACATTAAGCCAAGACAGTCAAATACAAATGAAGCTCATGTACAGGTGTGAAATATACTACTCAAAACAACTTAGGGAACACCGGATTTTTAACATCAAATAGGTTTGAAATGTTCCATGAACCGGGATTTTCATTTGCAACCCCCTCTCTCTTTCAGTAGTCATGTCATGAAATGTGTAATCACTACATGTACATGTATGCATCCTTTATCATCTGTTTCATTGTGCAGTTGTTTCTCATCAATTCTGTGAAACATTGTGTTTATCTGAAATAAATGAT
This sequence comes from Zoroaster sp. YZ-2022, assembly GCA_029582265.1. NCBI lineage: Eukaryota > Metazoa > Echinodermata > Asteroidea > Forcipulatida > Zoroasteridae > Zoroaster > Zoroaster sp. YZ-2022. The sequence goes on along the minus strand of CM055817.1, from coordinate 34,605,790 downwards.
CTTGCTTTAACTGAGATTATTCCGGTGTTCCCTAGATTGTTTTGAGTAGTATATATCTGTACACACCTCTATGTACTTTGAGGTTTGGAAAGGTAGGAAGTACACGTACAGTGATGTGCAGTGGTTTTATGTGGGTACGCACAGCCAGAGTGTACACTTTACATTTCTACACAATTGTACATATACATGTCCAGGTTGAAAACAGTGAAAATTAGCATTCAAATTGTTTGTATGCATGCGTGCACACAATGTATAAAATGGATCACATCCATAATCAATTTCGAATATATTTTACATTTTCTATAAAAAAAAAAAAAAAACAATTACAGCAGGTCAAATTGAATAATTTCTCATTTCTCCTTCATCAACTTCACATCAAGTAAGCTTTAAGCTATATCATTCAGTAATTGTTTTAACTGGGTAATTACGTACTAATGGAACCTTTAAGTGACAGACACAGTCAGGGACTAGCATCTTGAGCTCAATTCTTCATTTCATGCACAAATTTCAATTCCAACCGAAACTACTGAAAGTTTGAGTGCCTTCACATCAATTAGTCAATGCTAGTATTTTGTGAATGAATAAACATGGAGGACTTCACATACATGTACGTACATGCAGTCTGTTATTTTATTATTCTTGGGGCAAGGCCACTTTTCCTGAGTAAAGGACACTTCCACCAAAATACAAATGTATGAAGACTTGAAAGGGAAAGAATGTCGTATCCGACCGCCACTTTTTTAAGGGTTTTTTTGAATTTTGTTTACAACCACTAACCAGTTAAAAAATGATTCCATCGATTTTTGGGGGTACAGAAAGCGAATACTATCTTTAAAATCTACTTTTACTTAGGATGGTTTCGGACTTGATTTCCCTTCTAAAAAAATCCTCCCCTTCAGAAAACAGAAGGATCCTATTATAGTTGCCACTGCGCATATACAGTGACCGTGTTGGTCACTTATGGGGGAGTTGACAAGATCAGATTGACATGACTGAGGAAGTCATCGTATACCAAAAATGCCTGATTTTTCATGAAATAAATATCCTGGAATAATTTAAAGTATACATGTATGTCCATCATCATCCATATATGTTCTCCACCTTACTACGAGGTAGGTAATATTACATTATTGGTTATATTGAATGAGAAAAAGTGGCGGTCGGATACGATATTCTACCCCTTGAAAGGGCGCCCGTGTTAAGACTGGGGCAATGGATGCCATGGTCTCTGTGAAATTCCAGGCTTGACCAACTGTCAAGGCCGACAGCGTGAACACAGATTAATAGTACATGTATTCCCCACTAACAAACAACGTCCCGTCTGAGTACACAGTTACAAGATACAAAAACCATTCAATGGTTGACAAATACAACATCAAACTCACCTTTGGTACATTTCTAAATTTTGATGGGGTTGTCATCTTAAATCAAAACGCTTTGCTACCTTCGCATTTAAAAACAAAAAGGGTTCTATTTAAAAAATATAATTTATACGTCGGTGCAGTCTGAGAATAGCTCTCTCCAATGGATATATTGCAGAAGATGGCAAGATCAGCAATTAGTACTGTAGGTTTGAAAGCAGCTGTGGTAGACTTATGACATTATGATAAGAATCCAAATAATAGTGTGTACACCTTGCTGAAGAATATATCACTCAGTTACCACACTACAGCATTTACTTGTCCACATGACATGTACAATGTACATAAACAGCACACACACAGATGATGAACCACTGATGATGAACCACTGCAGTTGAGATTTTTTGGGTGATACTCTCCCAGATGTTCAGAACACCCCTGTGACCTTTGACCTGCTAGACGAGGAGCCCCTGTAGCCCTGCAGTGTTCCCCAACAAGACAGAAGGTGTAAACACCATGTAAAAAAAAATACCATCAGTTACACTGCTGTGCTGAATCAGTAACATGTCATTGGATTAGTGCTTACTGCATGCTAGCTATTCTGATGCATGGACCCATGGCTGAGTGTGTGTGTGCATTTGGCGCCCTGGCATAAATTGAACCACCCACTTTGCATGATAATGTCATGATAATGCCATGATAATGCCATGATAATGCAGGCACACTGACATCACATGTGGCCCCTGAACATGGATAAAATGAGCTGGCTGGCCAAAGGCTCCCTGTACCACAGCTCAGACAGGTTGGGATGGCTGTTCCACTTCACAAGGGGGGGGGGGGGGGATTATCCACAGCTTATTATGATCATTAGGGGGGGCTGTACTTAAACATTAATGTCAGAAGCATTTGTGGGTTAACATAACCTTTAGTTAACGTGTAAATTATAATAAAAAGCTCGCTATGTGTTGTGGGTACAGGACATCATGTAAGTGATGGTGATTCTATCTCCATGGTACTGTACAATACTCTGCACAAATTTCTACAACTCGTCATTATTTGAAATATATTCGTAATTTGCCAAGCTGTTATTAGTTTATTATGAAACCAATCAGGAAGCATATATTTTGTTCACTTACTCTACAGTGAGCAGACTACTGAACCATTAATGAAAATAATGAATAACTTCCTATCTTTTAAATAAAACACATTTACAGACAGGTAACAAATGGGGGTGGCATTTTGTAAAATATCTCACAAAAAGAATAAATAAATTGAATGAAAATAACAAAATTAAATCAGTCAATTTATTACTCACTTTTATAAAACAATTATTCAAAATGAAAGGGAATACAAACAAAAATAAATAAAAACAAAGGGACTAGATACTCCTACATGTAAAACAAAACAACAAATAAATTATGATGAAAATATCAAATAATGCGAGCGACTGAACAAAGCTAAAAAACAGATACATTTCTATATATCCTTGCAGATGGTTTTTGATATATAAGTGAACAACACTCTTACATTTTGCCATCTTTTGTTTGCTTAACAATTTTTTTTTTACAAATAAATAAATAAATAAAAAATGTATACAATTTGTGGGGAAGGAAACTACATATCAGAGCATACTGATCGAAACGTCGAGTTGTACCACCAGTTCTTTTCAGAACTAATTACTACTCAATTGAGATTCCACATGGTGTCACCGCAATTAGTTTTAACATATCTTCGCTTTCACCATTAAGATCTTGCTATGACCCACCCAAGTCCTAGTAGAATCTTAATGTGCGTGGTGGTTTACGACCAGACACTGAACCTAATACCGACAACATGTAAGTCGGCAGACTCGGTCAAAGAGATTCATCTGTCGGCAACTGGGAACGAATATAGGCCAGTCTCCTCTCCCTATGTAGTCTCAAAGCATTGCATGAGCTAATAATTTGTTTTAAAGTTGTGAAGTCTCAGTCGTATAGAGTGTGCCCGGGTGCTAAAGATGTGACAAGATTTCACTGCGACTCGAGTTAAAGTCGGATTGTATAGTCATTACTAAGCTTGGGTAGTATCAATGTTTTTCATCCACGATATATCGTCAAACACAATATTGCGATTTTCGATAGTATCGAGATTATATCTTTTTCATTCACGCATGATAGCTTTAGAGCCGATAACCACTGATGAGGCCTTTATGATGGCTCCTTTGTGATCCAAGAGTCAGCTTACCACCGTGGTAGTTCGCTTTTGTTTCTCACTTCCGAAAGCTGAAAAGACTAGCCTTATTTTGTTTCCATGAAATTTCTGACTCGACTCACAGTGCGATTTTTGTTTTAATTGCGACTTGTACAATGTATCTTTATAATCAAGATTTGCCGATATCTCAATAACTTGAAAAGGTTCTCGATATCGTAATCAAATAGTAAAGGTATCGTTTAGTCTTTAGTTTGTAAATCGTCTGCTCAGAGCAGTAAGGACTTATACGCACTTGATGACAATTTTATCTGTTTAATGACAAAAGGTCTTATAAGATCAATTAAGTGTAATTACCTAATTACGTACAAGATAATGGGTCTTGAATGCTAAATATAAATTGTGAGTATTCCCATTGCTAAATAAAACATAAATCCAAATAATTAAGTTTTCTCAACATAATGAAATTGCACGTAATTTATAGGCCTATGAGTCCTTTCTGCTCACACATTGCATGTATAGGTCTTATAAGTCCTTTCTGCTCACACATTGCATGTATAGATCTTATAAGTCCTTTCTGCTCACACATTGCATGTATAGATCTTATAAGTCCTTTCTGCTCACACATTGCATGCATAGATCTTATAAGTCCTTACTGCTCTGACCAGACGAAATGTAAGGTTTGTTTGAGGCCTTAGTTACAAGTAATGAAGCGTAAGGCTAGACAATGAGGATGGTAAAGGCCTAGCATGGTTTTGCATGTTATCAATCAGGATACTAATCCTCCTACTATCAGTGCAAATTTATGAACAAACCACTGATGAGGCCACTCCAAGCCATTGCTTATGGAAGACAGTGGCTCCTAATGGCTATACTGCATACATAATACCTCATGTGTGTGTTGGTTTTAGTGGTTTGTGATTGATGTATTGTAGGGCATACTATTATGTTCCAGTCTCAGTGGCTGGTGGTGGCTTACTCTTGAGAGTCTGTGTTTACAAAATAACTGCTGAAAATCCCAATGATAGTTTTTTTTTACAGTGGTCTCCAGTGGCCTCAGAGTTTTACATACAAGATTACTTTTAAGTAATCTTGTATGTAAAAAAAAAAGGGTTAGTGTGGCTTATAATATGCACAAACGATATGTGTACAACATACTGGACATTTAGTGGTTGGGAGTGGAGCCGCTTAGCAGCCAATTTGTTTGCTTGCTGTACGTTTTTCATTTCATAGCGCTGCTAAACCGTTAAGCATAGAGAAAGACACGCTAACTTGCCGGCCGTTATTGCTAGCAAATGAGTGACACAACAATACAAATCCATGGTGAACGCGTACGCACTGCTCTGAATTTTTCTTGCTAACCTGTGAAAGTCATGTATGCTTATAATACTTTTAAAAGCAATTTTTTTCTGCACAAAAATTTGCTTACCGGCGTAGTATTAGCCAGCAATACCTTTGGGTACCTTTTGGATGCCCTATTTGCTAAATGGACACCCTGTTTTATTTGCAAAACACATGCTAAAAGTATTGAAAGTTAAAGTTTTGGACACCTATTTTTCAAAGAATAACAAATTTGGACGTCTTATTTCCAAATAGGGCTGTGCTGGGTATCCGGGTATCCAGATACCTGACCAAAACGGTCATTACCCGGTTCCATTACCCGGTTCCAATTACCAGGCCTGTGAGTGGGGTTTGATAAAAAAAGAGGAAAAAAGAGAACCTAAAAAAGACCCGGTGTCAATGGAGAACATCGTGAGTAGTAAGTAGTAATCATGCACGTGTCACGTGGTAACACATGGACGTGAGAATACAAAATGGTGGTTGTTGTGGTGTGTCGCGCATGTTGTTAGGGCAGATAATTCCTTGGCTACAGCCGGAAATAACACGCAAGTCTATGGGAATTGACCGCAGCCGCTGGCTATTGGCTTCCGTGAGCACACTTTCCAGCCATAGCCAAGCAGTAGGACACAGCCGGAAATGCGATTGTGACGATCAGCCATACCGCTGGTTCGCGCGCTCTATATCCAACAGGCGGTATCTGGTGTGGGAACCAACGCACGGATTGCCGATCGAGATCCGTGTGAAACAATAATTACATGCAATGCGCAATTTACAACAAAATAAAAAACTGAATTTTTTTTTCGGGCGGATTTTTAAAAAAGCGGAAATTAAAATCGGGAGAGGAAATGAAAAAAGCGGAAATCTGCTAAAACGCGGAGATTTCACAGGCCTGAATTACCCATAAACGACTTTTTAAAATTTGGACTTAACATTTGAGCAGTGTGAACAGAAATCTGTGACTCTTAAAACAATGTAATGTGTACACTTTTACAGACAATTATCTTTAAATTCAAGAGATTGCACTCCAATAAAGAAAAGATCGATTTAAGTATGGTATCCTCTGTATTATGTATTTGTGCACCACCGGAGGTTCCAATTACCCGTAAATTACTTTTTAAAATTTGGACTTAGTTAACATTTGAGCGGTGCAAACAGAAATCTGTGACTCTTGAACAATGCAATGTTTACACTGTTACAGACAATTATCTTTAAATTCAAGAGATTACACTCCAATAAAGAAAAGATCGATTTAAGTATGGTATCCTCGATCTGTATTATAAAAGTCAATTTGTTACCATTTACATCATAT
>CM055817.1:34478400-34599092 GCA_029582265.1 Zoroaster sp. YZ-2022 | reverse complement strand
CAAGATACCTTAATCAAATCTTCCACTTGCCACTGTGTTGTGTCAAGTATGTGTGCACTGACAAAGCAATGAATGACCTTTGCTGATGAAGGCTAATCGGCCCAACCTACACTTATGTGTATACATGGTTTACACTTGTTCCTTTCTCCATGGCTAACTTCCAAGAGAACACTTACACTCTAGGATAATAATTTCTAAAGAAGTTTTGTGGTAGCAATCCGTAGCACCATGGATATTCCCTCTTTAAAATTGTAAAATGTTTTAGTTTTTGAGAAATACAGGTGGTTTTTAGAACTCAATTTTTCTATCAACATACTCCAGCTGTCTTCAGGAGTTTAGGGAAAATCTCGAGGTTTAATTAATTAACGTACATTCCATGTAGCACCATGGAAATTCTGTTTATAAATACATGTAGATGTAAAAAATATGTTTGTTGTGAGAAGAGTTTCCCAAATTTACAACTCAGAATGCTGATTTTCCTGAAGACAAGTCCCAAGTCACATTTGAGATCAGTTTGCATACACTGATTGTTTGTGTGTCCTTTCAAGAACAATTACTTTGTGATATTTCATGAAAAATTGTAGCTTTTTTGTTTCGAGCAATATACACATTTTTGCCTTTTTGCCATCTTTGGCAAAACCATTAGAGAAGTTTAATTAAAAGTTATGGTCAATTTCCCAGGTGTCTGACCAGGAATTCCATGGTTCCTACAGGGCCTAAAATAACACCAGAACTGGAAGGGTGTGAACAATAATTACAATGTATGTACATGTACAATCAGGGCTAAAGTTGTGATGACTGCTCAATTTCTCATGTCAATGTTGGTTACACTGTGAGGCCGTTTCAACTGAATAATGAAAAAAAGAGGAAGGGGAAAAAAAAGGGGAAAAAAGGAATATTTTCAGACTCGTACTGCAAGCGCGAAGCTGATGTATGACATGTCGTGTGGAAGAGCCAATAATTGTATGCATTCTAAATGTGTACAAATGTATGCTTTTAAAGTGGTGCATTCTGACTGAGCATGTTTTAAGGGAAACTTAAAAAATAATAATCATAATAATTATATTTTTGTTTATTTAGGGAGCATTTTTGTAAATAAAATCTGGAAATCTGGAAATCCACAGATGGTTTGCTTGCCTACATTATATACATGTACATGTACACTGTGTTACACTTTGTACTTCCACTGCCGATTTCAATGAATGTCCACTTGGAGCAGAGCGGTGGTGTCCTACTGTTCATAACCCAGATTAGTCAAGCACGTACATGTGTAAGTGTGAATAAATACCAGATGGCTGCAGTCAGTACATGGATGGATGGGAGTCCCTCCCATTATGAGAATCATGATACTGACTGCAGTACAGCCTCGTCAATAATGATCAAATGCTAACACAGCAATCAATATAGAAAGAGAAAAAGCGAAACAGTAGTTATTAGTCTTACGTACATGCGTTTCGTGGCCGAGCGGTCTAGCTTACCGGACTCAACTTCTGGTGTTAGCAGCAGAATGTGGGTTCGAATCCCGGCCGTGACACTTGTGCCCTTGAGCAAGACACTTAACCATAATTGCTTCTCTCCACCCAGGGGTTAAATGGGTACCTGTGAGGGCAGAGTTGGTTGATTAGCCCTATATGCGCTGTAATGGCAGCAATTGAGCTGTATACTCCCCAGGGAGCTGAGATGGTTTCAGGAATGATTTATGAGCCTTATGAGCAGGGGTAATAATATAATGCGCCTTGAGCACCACTCAGTTGGTGGATACGTGCGCTGTATAAGTGCACACATTATTATTATTATTATTATGATTAAACCTAGCAGGTTCTTTCTCAAAGGCAAATTGGACAAATAAAAATAGATTTTTTAATCAATTACCGTGAAACTAAGGCAAAAAAAAAGTCTCCGGCTTTTGGTCTCCGGTTACTGGTCTCCGTGCATGTCGCCTCAAACCCGTTCATCAGCATAATTTTTAGTTTTCTTTTTTTTTCTTCTATGAAACGATGCCAGAATAAAGAACCATAATTTACCGTGGGGTATTACTTTCAGTCACTGAGTTAATCTAAAACTAGCACACTGATTCCATGCCCTGTTGATCATGACGATTGCCTCTAACAATTCTGGGAAATAAAAATCACTGGACTGTGAGGCCATCATGTCTGCACCAAATTAAATACCAGCATTGTCCACAGTCCACTCCAACAAAAAATGTAATTTAACAAAAAGGAACCGCGTACCATGTTATTACCAAATAGATTAAATAAATTAGAATAAAGTCACTGACAAGGGAAGATAATACTAAATACAGGGGTGTGATTTGACAAAAGTAAAAAAATCCTGAAAAAAATGGCTAGCAGGCCTGGGTTTCCCTTTGGTCTAGAGGACAAAAAAAAAAAAACCTGAACCTCCTGGATGTTTAATTTTGGAAGATTTACAGACTCTCCACATCCCCACAACCAAGAAACTAGAGGTTTGGACACAATACAGGCTATCAGTCTTCTTTCTTTCCTTGGTGGCTACTTCCCTTCTTTCAAGAATATTTGGCAGCAAATGGAGATTTGTAAAAAAAAAAAAAAATCCTGAAATCAGAAAAAAAATCCTGAGAAATCACAGACCGGTAAATAACTGAAGCTGGCTGATGACAGCTTATCCCATCCTCCACTACTAAATTACTGTAATCGAATTACAAGTCAAACCAGCAGATTTCATGAACAAAATGTTCACCATGACAACGAATATAATCAGACAGCAGATGGCATTGGCATCATCACTCGTTTTTTAAGACTTTTTAGACTTTTTTTTTAATTTTTTTTTTTAGAGGAGCCAATATCACTCATGAACATGATCATGAGGCAAGAATGGGGTATAGACCATGTGATCAGTTTACACTTTGCGTGACTTTTAGTCTAGAGTACCAGGGTGAATTCCCGCCGGGAAAAAGTGTGTGTATTTGTACGCAGACTTTGTACATTTTGTACTTCTCTACATAACATTTTGTTAATTATCAGATGAAAAAAAATTGAGATGTAACGTTAGTGCCTTGTAAGCATTAGGGAGTTAGGGCTAGTGAAAATGCACTGAAACATACTGACCTTGCAATCACTACAACAAACATGGATGTACATGTACCATGGAAAGGCAAGTATGCCTAATAACCTCAATCCTTCAAGATCCTTCACTTTAGCAAAGAGGATTTTAGAGGATTTGGGAAGGTTAGGGCTAGTCAACATGTTTTTTAAACGGGACAGTATCGTCACGACCAACAGGGCATGGAATCGGAGCTGGTTTAAATAGATTAACTCAGTTATTGAAAATAATACTCCACATGAGAAGGTCATATAAGCGTTGCTACTGCATAAATGAGCCAGTAATTTTCAGTCATTGTGTTCATCTTAAACTAGGACACCAATTCCATGCCCTGTTGAAAATCTGCTCTGATTGTGACAATACTGTCTCTTTAAGCACTTTAAGGTTCCGCAGGGTGGTTCACATTTGTCAATATTTTCGAGGTAGGACAAAGACAGTCAGAGATTACTTTTCAAGAACCTATCCTCTCCCAAATTAATTTTTTTGAGCAAGGGGAATTCCTTTCAAGACTTCATAATGTCCCCAATTCCTTGTTTATGAAAGAATACTGCTTTGAATTTCACGATGCTAGCATATATATTTGAAAATGGTGAAATTATGGCCCAGTGAAACAACATACATTGTACATGTACACAAAAACAAATGGTGTTCAGTGCAGTCTTTGTAATTTTGACTAGCCTGCCGGACTATAGGAGAGGGGTTTTGAGTAGTCCACTGACATTTTAACTGGCATTTGGCCAGCAAACCACTTGCAAAACATACATTTAAATTTAACAGAGACGATCGAGAGTGTAGAGTGAGAGTGAGGCAGTTGGGGAATGGGATAGTCAGGATGACAGAGACAAAACAAAGGAAGATGGAGCTTGGGTTAGTTAAATTTGGATGTATCAGCAAATATTTGTTTAATGTACCGGTATGTTTGCACATACATGTCCTGTACTTTGACAAGTCAGCCATTTTGTTGTCTGTCAAAACCACATGAAAAGATTGTGTACACAAGTGGCAGCTGTATCCTTCACTCATTCCTGATGGTCACAATGTACTAAATTTATTGGAATGAAGGGTGGAAGCCATTGTCTAGCCCTCTAGGGGGGCCCAGCAAACCACGTGCTAACATTAGTGTGTGAATTTCTACCTGTATGATGTGTGCTGAACATCATACATTGTATGTACACTGTACATAACATGTACATGTACAAGTATGGGAACATATCACACACCACATTAAGCCAAGACAGTCAAATACAAATGAAGCTCATGTACAGGTGTGAAATATACTGTACTACTCAAAACAACTTAGGAACACGGATTTTAACATCAAATAGGTTTGAAATGTTCCATGAACCGGGATTTTCATTTGCAACCCCCTCTCTCTTTCAGTAGTCATGTCATGAAATGTGTAATCACTACATGTACATGTATGCATCCTTTATCATCTGTTTCATTGTGCAGTTGTTTCTCATCAATTCTGTGAAACATTGTGTTTATCTGAAATAAATGATCTTGCTTTAACTGAGATTATTCCGGTGTTCCCTAAATTGTTTTGAGTAGTATATGTACATACATGTACAATGTACACATATCTGTACACACCTCTATGTACTTTGAGGTTTGGAAAGGTAAGAAGTACACGTACAGTGATGTGCAGTGGTTTTATGTGGGTACGCACAGCCAGAGTGTACACTTTACATTTCTACACAATTGTACATATACATGTCCAGGTTGAAAACAGTGAAAATTAGCATTCAAATTGTTTGTACATGTACATGTATGCATGCGTGCACACAATGTGGAAAATGGATCACATCCATAATCAATTTCGAATATATTTTACATTTTCTATAAAAAAAACAAAAAACAATTACAGCAGGTCAAATTGAATAATTTCTCATTTCTCCTTTATCAACTTCACATCAAGTAAGCTTTAAGTTATATCATTCAGTAATTGTTTTAACTGGGTAATTACGTACTAATGGAACCTTTAAGTGACAGACACAGTCAAGGACTAGCATCTTGAACTCAATTCTTCATTTCATGCGCAAATTTCAATTCCAACCGAAACTACTGAAAGTTTGAGTGCCTTCACATCAATTAGTCAATGCTAGTATTTTGTGAATGAATAAACATGGAGGACTTCACATACATGTACGTACATGCAGTCTGTTATTTTATTATTCTTGGGGCAAGGCCACTTTTCCTGAGTAAAGGACACTTCCACCAAAATACAAATGTATGAAGACTTGAAAGGGAAAGAATGTCGTATCCGACCGCCACTTTTTTAAGGGTTTTTTTGAATTTTTTTTTACAACCACTAACCAGTTAAAAAATGATTCCATCGATTTTTGGGGGTACAGAAAGCGAATACTATCTTTAAAATCTACTTTTACTTAGGATGGTTTCGGACTTGATTTCCCTTCTAAAAAAATCCTCCCCTTCAGAAAACAGAAGGATCCTATTATAGTTGCCACTGCGCATGTACAGTGACCGTGTTGGTCACTTATGGGGGAGTTGACAAGATCAGATTGACATGACTGAGGAAGTCATCGTATACCAAAAATGCCTGATTTTTCATGAAATAAATATCCTGGAATAATTTAAAGTATACATGTATGTCCATCATCATCCATATATGTTCTCCACCTTACTACGAGGTAGGTAAGATTACATTATTGGTTATATTGAATGAGAAAAAGTGGCGGTCGAATACGATATTCTACCCCTTGAAAGGGCGCCCATGTTAAGACTGGGGCAATGGATGCCATGGTCTCTGTGAAATTCCAGGCTTGACCAACTGTCAAGGCCGACAGCGTGAACACAGATTAATAGTACATGTATTCCCCACTAACAAACAACGTCCCGTCTGAATACACAGTTACAAGATACAAAAAACATTCAATGGTTGACAAATACAACATCAAACTCACCTTTGGTACATTTCTAAATTTTGATGGGGTTGTCATCTTAAATCAAAATGCTTTGCTACCTTCGCATTTAAAAACAAAAAGGGTTCTATTTAAAAAATATAATTTATACGTCGGTGGCCGTCCTGAGAATAGCTCTCTCCAATGGATATATTGCAGAAGATGGCAAGATCAGCAATTAGTACTGTAGGTTTGAAAGCAGCTGTGGTAGACTTATGACATTATGATAAGAATCCAAATAATAGTGTTGTGTATACACCTTGCTGAAGAATATCACTCAGTTACCACACTACAGCATTTACTTGTCCACATGTAGTACATGTACATACATAAACAGCACACACACAGATGATGAACCACTGATGATGAACCACTGCAGTTGAGATTTTTTGGGTGATACTCTCCCAGATGTTCAGAACACCCCTGTGACCTTTGACCTGCTAGACGAGGAGCCCCTGTAGCCCTGCAGTGTTCCCCAACAAGACAGAAGGTGTAAACACCATGTAAAAAAAAATACCATCAGTTACACTGCTGTGCTGAATCTAGTAACATGTCATTGGATTAGTGCTTACTGCATGCTAGCTATTCTGATGCATGGACCCATGGCTGAGTGTGTGTGCAGCGCATGCATTTGGCGCCCTGGCATAAATTGAATCACCCACTTTGCATGATAATGTCATGATAATGCCATGATAATGCAGGCACACTGACATCACATGTGGCCCCTGAACATGGATAAAATGAGCTGGCTGGCCAAAGGCTCCCTGTACCACAGCTCAGACAGGTTGGGATGGCTGTTCCACTTCACAAGGGGGGGGGGGGGATTATCCACAGCTTATTATGATCATTAGGGGGGGCTGTACTTAAACATTAATGTCAGAAGCATTTGTGGGTTAACATAACCTTTAGTTAACATGTAAATTATAATAAAAAGCTCGCTATGTGTTGTGGGTACAGGACATCATGTAAGTGATGGTGATTCTATCTCCATGGTACTGTACAATACTCTGCACAAATTTCTACAACTCGTCATTATTTGAAATATATTCGTAATTTGCCAAGCTGTTATTAGTTTATTATGAAACCAATCAGGAAGCATATATTTTGTTCACTTACTCTACAGTGAGCAGACTACTGAACCATTAATGAAAATAATGAATAACTTCCTATCTTTTAAATAAAACACATTTACAGACAGGTAACAAATGGGGGTGGCATTTTGTAAAATATCTCACAAAAAGAATAAATAAATTGAATGAAAATAACAAAATTAAATCAGTCAATTTATTACTCACTTTTATAAAACAATTATTCAAAATGAAAGGGAATACAAACAAAAATAAATAAAAACAAAGGGACTAGATACTCCTAAAACAAAACAACAAATAAATTATGATGAAAATATCAAATAATGCGAGCGACTGAACAAAGCTAAAAAACAGATACATTTCTATATATCCTTGCAGATGGTTTTTGATATAAGTGAACAACAATCTTACATTTTGCCATCTTTTGTTTGCTTAACAATTTTTTTTTTACAAATAAATAAAAAAATAAATAAATAAAAAATGTATACAATTTGTGGGGAAGGAAACTACATATCAGAGCATACTGATCGAAACGTCGAGTTGTACCACCAGTTCTTTTCAGAACTAATTGCTACTCAATTGAGATTCCACATGGTGTCACCGCAATTAGTTTTACTTACATATCTTCGCTTTCACCATTAAGATCTTGCTATGACCCACCCAAGTCCTAGTAGAATCTTAATGTGCGTGGTGGTTTATGACCAGACACTGATCCCGACAACATGTAAGTCGGCAGACTCGGTCAAAGAGATTCATCTGTCGGCAACTGGGAACGAATATAGGCCAGTCTCCTCTCCCTATATGTAGTCTCAAAGCATTGCATGAGCTAATAATTTGTTTTAAAGTTGTGAAGTCTCAGTCGTATAGAGTGTGCCCGGGTGCTAAAGATGTGACAAGATTTCACTGCGACTCGAGTTAAAGTCGGATTGTATAGTCATTACTAAGCTTGGGTAGTATCAATGTTTTTCATCCACGATATATCGTCAAACACAATATTGCGATTTTCGATAGTATCGAGATTATTTCTTTTTCATTCACGCATGATAGCTTTAGAGCCGATAACCACTGATGAGGCCTTTATGATGGCTCCTTTGTGATCCAAGAGTCAGCTTACCACCGTGGTACATGTAGTTCGCTTTTGTTTCTCACTTCCGAAAGCTGAAAAGACTAGCCTTATTTTGTTTCCATGAAATTTCTGACTCGACTCACAAGTGCGATTTTTGTTTTAATTGCGATTTGTATCTTTATAATCAAGATTTGCCGATATCTCAATAACTTGAAAAGGTTCTCGATATCGTAATCAAATAGTAAAGGTATCGTCTTTAGTTTGTAAATCGTCTGCTCAGAGCAGTAAGGACTTATACGCACTTGATGACAATTGTATCTGTTTAATGACAAAAGGTCTTATAAGATTAATTAAGTGTAATTACCTAATTACGTACAAGATAATGGGTCTTGAATGCTAAATATAAATTGTGAGTATTCCCATTGCTAAATAAAACATAAATCCAAATAATTAAATTTTCTTAACATAATGGAATTGCACGTAATTTATAGGCCTTATAAGTCCAATTCTGCTCACACATTGCATGTATAGATCTTAAAAGTCCTTTCTGCTCACACATTGCATGTATAGATCTTATAAGTCCTTTCTGCTCACATTGCATGTATAGATCTTACAAGTCCTTTCTGCTTACACATTGCATGTATAGATCTTATAAGTCCTTTCTGCTTACACATTGCATGTATAGATCTTATAAGTCCTTTCTGCTCACACATTGCATGTATAGATCTTATAAGTCCTTTCTGCTCACACATTGCATGTATAGATCTTATAAGTCCTTACTGCTCTGACCTTACGAAATGTAAGGTTTGTTTGAGGCCTTAGTTACAAGTAATGAAGCGTAAGGCTAGACAATGAGGATGGTAAAGGCCTAGCATGGTTTTGCATGTTATCAATCAGGATACTAATCCTCCTACTATCAGTGCAAATTTATGAACAAACCACTGATGAGGCCACTCCAAGCCATTGCTTATGGAAGACAGTGGCTCCTAATGGCTATACTGCATATAGTAACATAATACCTCATGTGTGTGTTGGTTTTAGTGGTTTGTGATTGATGTATTGTAGGGCATACTATTATGTTCCAGTCTCAGTGGCTGGTGGTGGCTTACTCTTGAGAGTCTGTGTTTACAAAATAACTGCTGAAAATCCCAATGATAGTTTTTTTTTTTTACAGTGGTCTCCAGTGGCCTCAGAGTTTTACGTACAAGATTACTTTTAAGTAATCTTGTATGTAAAAAAAAAGGGTTAGTGTGGCTTATATGCACAAACGATATGTGTACAACATATTGGACATTTAGTGGTTGGGAGTGGAGCCGCTTAGCAGCCAATTTGTTTGCTTGCTGTACGTTTTTCATTTCATAGTGCTGCTAAACCGTTAAGCATAGAGAAAGACACGCTAACTTGCCGGCCGTTATTGCTAGCAAATGAGTGACACAACAATACAAATCCATGGTGAACGCGCACGCACTGCTCTGAATTTTTCTTGCTAACCTGTGAAAGACATGTATGCTTATAATACTTTTAAAAGCAATTTTTTTCTGCACAAAAATTTGCTTACCGGCGTAGTATTAGGCAGCAATACCTTTGGGTACCTTTTAGACGCCCTATTTGCTAAATGGAAACCCTGTTTTATTTGCAAAACACATGCTAAAAGTATTGAAAGTTAAAGTTTTGGACACCTGTTTTTCAAAGAATAACAAATTTGGACGTCTTATTTCCAAATAGGGCTGTGCTGGGTATCCGGGTATCCAGATACCTGACCAAAACGGTCATTACCCGGTTCCATTACCCGGTTCCAATTACCAGGCCTGTGAGTGGGGTTTGATAAAAAAAGAGGAAAAAAGAGAACCTAAAAAAGACCCGGTGTCAATGGAGAACATCGTGAGTACTAAGTAGTAATCATGCACGTGTCACGTAGTGCACACATGGACGTAGAATACAAAATGGTGGTTGTTGTGGTGTGTCGCGCATGTTGTTAGGCCGTATAATTCCTTGGCTACGGCCGGAAATAACACGCAAGTCTATGGGAATTGACCGCAGCCGCTAGCTATTGGCTTCCGTAGGCACACTTTCCAGCCATAGCCAACGAAGTAGGACACAGCCGAAATACGGTGTGACGATCAGCCATACCGCTGGTTCGCGCGCTCTATATCCAACAGGCGGTATCTGGTGTGGGAACCAACGCACGGATTGCCGATCGAGATCCGTGTGAAACAATAATTACATGCAATGCGCAATTTACAACAAAATAAAAAACTGAATTTTTTTTTCGGGCGGATTTTTAAAAAAGCGGAAATTAAAATCGGGAGAGGAAATGAAAAAAGCGGAAATCTGCTAAAACGCGGAGATTTCACAGGCCTGAATTACCCATAAACGACTTTTTAAAATTTGGACTTAACATTTGAGCAGTGTGAACAGAAATCTGTGACTCTTAAAACAATGTAATGTGTACACTTTTACAGACAATTATCTTTAAATTCAAGAGATTGCACTCCAATAAAGAAAAGATCGATTTAAGTATGGTATCCTCTGTATTATGTATTTGTGCACCACCGGAGGTTCCAATTACCCGTAAATTACTTTTTTAAATTTGGACTTAGTTAACATTTGAGCAGTGTGAACAGAAATCTGTGACTCTTGAACAATGCAATGTTTACACTGTTACAGACAATTATCTTTAAATTCAAGAGATTACACTCCAATAAAGAAAAGATCGATTTAAAGGTCCTAGGAAATAGAAATTTTTAACAGTGAAAACAATAAAGTATACCTATTGGAACATATATTTGTCATTTGTCTATTTTATCCCCGCCCCTTTGCACCATTAAAAAAATAAATTCTGAAATTAGGGGGGCGCCACGCTCCTCCCCTACCTCCTCATTATCATATTATAATCCGCAACCGTGACGAGACCTAGGAAGGTCCAGCACTGCCTGCGATGAAGTTTCAGTCAAGTCGCACTCAAAACCACTGAAGTTGATGTGTCATATTAGATCTTCTTTTCAGCTAAATTTAGTAGATATCCCACATTTTTGGGAATGCCTTGTAGGTGTGTTGTTGCTGGGTGTAGCAACACCACAAAGGAAGGTGTCAGCCTTCACCGATTTCCACCAGACCCTAAATACAGGCGAATTTGGACGGCGAGTGTGAAGCTGACCAGGCGAAATGGTCAGGACCAACGGAGCACTCTATGATATGTAGCGCCACTTTGAGCCAACATACTTTGACCGGGGCTCCAGAGCCAGTTTGGCATGAGATTTAAAGCCATGCTGCGCCTGATGCAGTACCAACAATATTTCCCTTAAGTCAGAAGGCCAAGAAACGTCCAGAAAAGAAAAGAGTAGCTTTCTTGAAGCGAGAAAGTCTCAGGGTAAGTTGCTTTGTTTTCCGTGTAACTTACATGTGTATGTGCACCCACAAGCAATAGGCTTATTACTAACGTTAGAGGTCGATTGTTACACTTCGCACCACATTAACGCTAAAAATGTCGTTCATTGTGAAGTCACTGAAGATGTCATTGTACAATTCTTTGACAATGTTAATTATGTGTGTGATTTTTGGATCTTGTTTCAAAATCATCGAGTGCAGAATTATGTTTTGAAACGGTCATAACGACGGCTTACACAATTCACCAATGACTCCTGGCCATGTGTATCCATGCCATTGATTCGACGGGCCTTGCGCTCGCTTTTACGGTAGAGCCTACAGTACAGATTTATCGGTGCTATACGGTCATGTTTACTATGCAACTTGCAAGTCGTGTGCACATACACTGTACATGTGTACGTATGCACAGTTTATGACCCTTTTTATAATCCCACGGTTTAACCATGGAGCAACTAAACACAATGGCAACATTGGTGCCTAACATTGGAGCTTAGTTTATTCATGGTTTATTGCTCCTAGGTCTACGTCACGAACAGCGCCACCGCGCGTTGGGCAGCATTTGAAATTAGATGAGGCAATTTTTGTAAAAATCAAATTAAAAATAATTAGCCCAATCCAGACATAAATTAAACGTAAAATCGTTTTTTATTCATATCAATTGATAAAATAACAAAAGAAAATAAATAAGCACAATTTGACTCTTCCTAGGACCTTTAAGTATGGTATCCTCGATCTGTATTATAAAAGTCAATTTGTTACCATTTACAGTACATGTATTTGTGCACCACCGGAGGCATGTTTTCAACAAAAATGAAAACGGGTATCCGGGTATCCGAAGTTTCCTGATTTCGGGTATCCGGTTCCAAAAATATCCAAAAACGCATACCCCTAGTATTAGCCAGTAACACCTTTGGGTGCCTTTTAGATGCCCTATTTCCTAAATGGAAACCCTGTTTTATTTGCAATACACATGCTAAAAGTATTGAAAGTTAAAAGTTTTTGGACACCCTGTTTTTCAAAGAATAACAAATTTGGACATCTTATCCTGGCTAATACCAAGCTTACCGGTGAAACAAAAATAACTACATTTTCCGCTTGGATAACATGTATACGTAGTTCTGAATATCTAGGTACACATACACATGTTAGTATATAAATGATCATGTGTCCTCTGAAGCTTGTGGCCATTATGGAAGATACCACAAAAGCGATCCATTCAAAATATTACTTAAACTTAGAGCACGTCACACATGACTTCAGTTGTTTACAACAGAGCCTATGTCAACTGTGACAAGCATTATAAGTTGTACACATGTATACAATAGCAGTCTTGACATCAACAATCTTCTATTTCGTGGGAAAAAATAAATAAATAAATAAATTTAAAAAAAAATAGAGCTCAATTGTACACACGGTGTTCTTGTCAACTTCCGGTTCAATCAAATTATCATTGATAATGTCAATCATATTTTGCAAAGGTGTATCATCTTTTATTATAACGATATCAATTTCATATTCAAAAGACCAGACATCGATTTTGCGTTAGACTGTGTTGAATTTGAACTTCCTGTTTAGACCGGAAGTAAATGTCAGATCAGGTGATTTGAAGGTCATATGACACAATAAAACTTCCTCATGATGATGAAAAAATAACGTTAGTAAGCTGTTTTGGTTCAATATCGGAGATTGGAAAACAATCCCTTTTTAAAAATGCCGCTAGGGGTTGCTTTGAACTTTGATGACGTCATCAAACATATTTTATTAAAAGATAAGTTGTCACTAATCACTTTATTCACAGAACTCATATTCAAATTTCCTATGGTTTTTGAGATAGAAAATTATTATTTTTCTAAACCCGCCACCAGAGGGCGCTCTGAAAGGCGATGATGTCATCAGTTACATTTTTTAAAAGGACACATGTCAATAGTAATTTCGTCCACAGAAGGCACGCCCAAAAACCATATCATGTTGGCTACTGACCCTATAAAAGTGCTTCAGAATATTGTTTTCACTTAAACTCACATAATTCAAGATCTGTAAAGATGATGCAAATATTGTGCAAATATTGTGCAAATATGTTTTGTGGTTCATTGGATTTTAGTGTATTTCGATATCTGATGTCACCATGACATCGCAACTTTACCTGAAACTATGTCATAACGTTATTGGCAACTACGTGTACATGTCAAACCCTACGTGTAGTAAGTACATTTACAGGTCAAAATGAGTCGACTGTTTCTGACTGGTTAAAGCATTCTCTGGTATTGTTCAGGGTGGTCAAAATGACAGTAAAAACCAGTCAAAAATGCCCCTGTGTGCACATTTGGGCCAACAGTCAAAACAGGCAGTTGACTGGTTTTGACCTCTGTGGCTACTTCCCACTTACATGTAGGAGGGCTTTAGACAATCATGTACATACTTCATTGTAAGAGCAGATCAGTGTTCTGCATAGAAATATCAAACTTTCTAAATCCTTTTCCCTCTGTTCACCCCAAAAGTGGACACTAGGAGAGTTGATGTTTGGGACTGAAATATCTCTGTCAATCCCTGCTTCGTGACTGACAAAACAGATCAGTGTTCTGCCTAATTTGAAATGCCAAACTTAATCAACTATCTGTCCTCTCTAGTTCACTCAAAAAGTGAACACTGAATGATAATGTTTGGGATTCTACCAGTCAACCCGTGCTACTTGATTGACCGAATAGACCAGTGTGCTTATTACAAATTTGAAAATGTCAAACTGATTGCTACGAACTGTTCATCATCGTCCTACCGAATTGATATTTTATTATTTTAAGCCTACTGCATTTGTTTGCACAGCGCTTCAACAACAACCTTACCATACCACATCCGTCATAATGATGCCAGTTCATTCAATCTGTGCTAGTCTGCATTTTACAAATTCCTTGAATGCATGAAAGCACAAACACATCTATCCCTAAAAAAAAAACATATTTTCCCTGGAATGAATGAAAACCGTCCAGACAGACTGATAACAAGCTGTGATTCTTTACAGAGCAGGACGAATAAAAAATGGTTGTCTGGTTTTAGGGGAATGTACAATTTCGGAATCAAGATACTATGGGTATGATTTGCCAGAAGTAAAAGTAAAAATCCTGAAAAATGGGTAGCGGGCCTGGGTCTCCCTTTGGTCTAGAGGACAAGGCCCCCTGAACCTCCTGTGGGTAGTGGGCCTGGGTCTCCCTTTGGTCTAGAGGACAAGGCCACCCTGAACCTCCTGTGGGTAGCGGGCCTGGGTCTCCCTTTGGTCTAGAGGACAAAGCTCCCTGAACCTCCTGGATGTTTAATTGTAGGAGATTTATAGACTCTCCACATCCTCACAAATAAATAAAGAGAGGTTTGAACACAATACAGGCTATGTACTTTCCTTGGTGGCTGCTTTCTCTTCTTTCAAGAAAATTTGGAGGCAAACATAATTTTCAAATTGTTCATATAAGATATTTTTAAACAAAAGACAACAAAATCACAATACATTTAATGTACATGAAGAAACACAAAACAAACATTTCATGTTTTTTTCAACAGCAAGATACAATGCAACGTACATGTGACACTTCTAAATAAAAGCAAGTGGGAAAACAAAAACATTTGTTCGAAAAAAAAAAAGTAAATAAATCAAGAGGACGAAACAGTCGGAGAGAATGAGGGAGCTGAAGATCGAGGGCAGGCCTTCCTTTGGATTTTGTTATGGTGTTAATTTTTTTTTTAAATTACCCGAGTTAAGAGAGCAAAAGTCCCTGGTGGTTTTTTTTTTAAAACTATTTTGAGGATCCAAGATATGGTTTAGATCACAACTAGTTATTTTAAATGAAAAGTAAAACACAATCTTCGCAACCATTCTTCCCCTCTCCCATGAATAAAACTGACCAAAAACACAGGTTCTTCAGCATCCAATGGTTTCAGAGAATCTGAGATTACTACTGTCCCTCACGTGATATCAGTCTGTGTACATAGATCTGTCCACAACTAATGGGTACAAAAGTGTGACATTTTAGAGGGACATGGGACATTTAATTAATAATAAAATGAAGTAATTTGTCATAATGTTTTTCTGTGTACATTCCAAGTGCCTTGAGAATTGTGCTTTTCAATAATGAAGAAAACTTTCATTAGTAACAAGGGGGATCTTCTTTAGGCTACTGTATGGGGAAATCTCCTGCATCGGACTTGACACAAATTAACGCCTAAGAAAATTTTACACAGTATTAATCTTGAAATGTTTTGAAGTTGAATCCTTTTTTGTTCAAATGATATTGACAACAGTCGGATTTCGTTTAGACTGTTTGACATTTTGGAAATTCTAAACTTGGGCATACATGTATATCCGTGTTCTGTACTGGACAATGAGAAACGCAACTGATTCAATCACATCATGGCTCTTTATTACATAATTGTGAGTACAATTTACTTTGAAAAATATGAATCTTTAGTAAGGCCACCCCAAAAAAGTGTCCGGTTTCTGGTCTCCGCATGTGTCTCCTTAGACCCGCGCGTTGGCATTTTTTGTTTACTTTTTTTTTTGCTGTGAAACGATGTCCAATTGCAGCCAAAATTGCTGGATTGATTGGAATTCTGCCGCGCTGTGTTTTAAATGACTTTTTTTACATATAGGGGTATGAACGTTTGCCCGATTTGTGAGGCCTCTCTTAGCCACCATACTTTGTGTATGGGTAATTGTGTCTGGTTGCAATAAAAGCGCTATCAAATACATGTATCACATATTTCACTGGTTGGCCAAAAAAATAAATAAATAAATAAATAAAACGTGTCACTGCAGCGATTTTAAAGCCAACCTATGACCAGAAACAAGACACTTTTCTTTTCCTAATGTGAAGCTCAGCAAAATCCGACTGTGGACATTACAATTACACGTACAACTGAAACAGCAGGTTTGCAAATCATCTTACTTCCAGCAAATCAAATAAGAGCTTGCTGGACCAAAAAATTAATAAATAAAAATAACAATTTATAAATAAGAAAATAAGAAAATACTAAAGTGATTAGATTAAAGAGCAATTTTGAGTTGATCACACCCAGCAAACGTAAATTTACATACATGTAGCTCTGGTTTACAGCACTGCATAGTTTAATGTACTGTATAATTTATTTATTTATTTAGTTTTTTTTAAATCGGCAAATTATTGAATAACAAATGTCACAATGTACAAATGTTTGCAATTACTGAGTAAATTTTAACTAGATGTATCCCCTGTTCATTTCCAGCATTTGTAATGGGATTTTGTTGTTTTAACAAATCGAAAACATAAATTTTCATTAGAAAATCCAAATTTCACTGAATTGCAGGTGAAATACAGCACCCGCCACAAGTAAATCCATTCACCCACGTGGCTTATCCGTGACGTGGCAGGTAAATGCAACCTGTTACAACGAAATGAGCGTAAACTCGCACTATTCATGTACCATTTCACAGTACAGCGGGAAAAGTGAAAAATCGAAGGAGAGTTATTATATTTGCAATTTGTAAATCTCCTTATATCAAATTCCAAATTTTTCAGTTCCATCAGACAATTAAAAACCTCAATTTCAGGCCAATTTGATTGGTAGCTTTTATCGTGTTCTGACAAACAACTTGAAACTAAGACGGAAACAAAGACAGATACAAAGACGGAAGTAAAGCCGCAAATCCCCCTCTGGTGGTCTGGGGGGAAAATCGCTGTAACCCCAAGTGTTATACATGTACATGTATTATTGGAAAGTTCTTGTTCTACTGAATCCAGAAATACCCATAATTCAATTGTTTAAATTTCTAACTTCAAGCTCATTTTGTGGTGACAGGTCACAAATGGCGTGCCGGGTATGGGGGACCACGTACATGTACAATGTAGCCACGTGGGTAATTGCCGAGTGATGCTCGTGCCTTGCAGGGTAGATTTGCGGGGGCGTTCGCCCAGATAAATAGTGCAGCCATACCTCCCGACAATAAACAAATCGTTTTACGCATCAATGATCCCCCGTAAAGCCGGGCAAGCATTACTCAACAAACACTGCTGAGCCACCTTGGTTTCTTGTGGCCACGCAGATCACTCGACACTCGTCCCGCAAGTTTTCCGTGGCTCCCTGTGCCCCCGCATGTTTTTTCTCCTGGCTACCCGCCACGCACTCGATGGCACACCCGTGTTACCCGCGAGTGTTTGGAATTACTTGTGGCTGGTACTGTACACGTACAGGTAATAAAACAAAAAAAAGGAGGGGCATGATCTTTAAATTTAACATTTTCAGCAAACATTAATTCAGCTTTAGGTTCCGACACTAGCAAATTTGTAAATAATAAGTCACAGTACAATCAACATGTATGAGATTACAGAGCAAATATTAATTACAATTTTCAGTGAAGGTCCATCACAAATGTAATTACCTGCTTCCATTACTGCACAGTAAGTTCCATTACTGCACACTAATGCACTGTTCTTTATTTAAGTTGTATAACAAAAAATCACAATTAATCAAACATAAATCTGCAGCAGATGTGCACAGTTACTCAGCTTTTTTGACAACAATTTTAGCAGGATGTGTTTTTTTTTGCTACCATCGGCACACGTTTCACACACTGCCAGACGGCACTTACCACAGACCCTTCAGACTCCATGATATCAAACTGTGGCTCCTTGGAAATGGGCAGACAATAATGAAAGTTTAGAAAAGCATTCTGGGATAGATGAGGTGCACCCTGGGATACAAACGTAAATCTGAGTCACACCCCATGATAATGTATGTCATTTGGGAATACATACATGGACATAATTTGTGCTGAATAATACACTAACTGTTGAAATTAACACTGAGATGGTCAGCATGTTTAAATTATCATCAAATAATCATCAAAATATGTAGTACATCTGTATATATATATGGTAGGGTAATGCAATTACAATGATTAATGCTACAGCAGAGCTTCAAGAGCTGAGCTTCAAATACAGTCAGTCGTTACACATATGTAAATAAGATGACAATTTATGATGATGAAGCCACTCTGATGTTTTCCCCGTCTAGACTTCTCAGACTTTGCCCAGTCCACCATGTACATGTAGCCATTTTAATTCATCAGTTCACTTGTTGGCTGCCCGACATTTGTACGGTCATTTGGATGAAACACAAAACACCAAATCAAAGTATATAAAAATTTAAAAATAAATAAATAAATAAACTGAAGTACACATGTACATGTACAACCAAATATACTACTCAAAACAATTTAGGGAACACCGGAATAACCTCAGTTAAAGCAAGATCATTTATTTCAGATAAACACAATGTTTCACAGAATTGATGAGAAACAACTGCATAATGAAACAGATGATAAAGGATGCATGTAGTGATTACACATTTCATGACATGACTACTGAAAGATAGAGGGGGTTGCAAATGAAAATCCCGGTTCATGGAAAATTTCAAACCAATTTGATGTTAAAAATCCGGTGTTCCCCTAAATTGTTTTGAGTAGTATATAAAAATTAAAAAATAAATAAATAAATAAATTCAAGTACACATGTACATGTACAACTAAATATATCCCATTGCCATCTAGTAGTACATGTACATTAACCTGATCTGAAGACCACAAAATCAACAGCCAGTGCACAATATAAAATAAATAAACATTTTGTGTTAAAAAAGATAGCCACCCCAAAAGTAAGTACACGTACAATACAGAGTATGCACATGTGATGTAAAACCGAGACAAATACATGCACACAAATGTCTACATGTACAGTATGTAAGTTACACTTTGAATATAGGATTGCCTTGGGTGGTGCTATAATTAACCTGTCAAGCACATTTTCTGCTCATTAATTTTTCCTGCTCAAGGCGTCTTTACATGATGAGATACAATGTGCATGTAAGCCACCTTGGTTGGCCATGCATTCGATGTCAAAATGAGGGGGGAAAAAAAAATAAATAAATTCACTGCATCTTGAAGAAACTATCACCGATTAGATGAGTCATAATTAGGGACTTTACAGTCAGACCATACTGATGATTTTTGCTCATTTCATTAATATTCATCATCGGTTCATCATACATGTACATATATTACTCATTGTATATTGTTTTAAATATTCATTAGCAACATATTTGAATAAAAACAGAACTTTCCATTTGAAATGAGGGTGAATTTATTTTATTTACTGATGGATGGCCATGCACTGACCTGTCACAATCCTGAAAGAAGCATGAATATAATATGCACACCAGATGAATTTAAATATACTGATACGAATATGCAAATAATACGTGACAGTCAAGCAACATTTTACACACACTATTAAAAAAAGCATTCATCAACCTGATGACTCAATGTATGAATAGCACACTTATTACTGTAACCATGATCCCTTATGAATAAACATACAGGTGCTGCAATGAATATTCATATATTCACACCATGTGAATATCAATGAGCTGCCATGAATAATCAAGTGGTTTTTATAAGATTACAGCACTGTGTGTGTAATAAGACTAGTGACACTTGATGAGTCACTCCAACCACCCTCCATGCTCTAAGTCTTATCTCATAACACTTGAGTGAGCGGCACGCTTTCAGATCCTGGGTCTTACAGGATTTGTACCTCATTGGTTTCCACGGAGCTGTCTGCGACCTTTGGTTTCACATGGTGAAACAATTGATTGAACTGACAGGTGTTGTCAGAAAGCTCAATATATTTTCATATTCCTCATAATGATACATACGTTCTGTACAGTATACATGTACATGTAGGTCTG
This sequence comes from Zoroaster sp. YZ-2022, assembly GCA_029582265.1. Classification (NCBI taxonomy): domain Eukaryota; kingdom Metazoa; phylum Echinodermata; class Asteroidea; order Forcipulatida; family Zoroasteridae; genus Zoroaster; species Zoroaster sp. YZ-2022. The sequence goes on along the minus strand of CM055817.1, from coordinate 34,578,786 downwards.
ATGTTCTTTTTTTTTATAGTCTTGTGAGTGAACCATATGTTGGATAGTGAAGGAGTGGGGGTGATCAGATGTCTTTAGTACACATATTCTTCCTATGGTCAAGTATTACACCATTTATATTGGCTCTTGGGGCAATGGGGCTGTACACACGTGTACATGGTACTGTTCACGTACACTGTGGACCTCTTCGCAAATACCACAGTGCCCACGTGCAAGCCGATTTGTGTAATGCATGCTGGTCTAGCTACTAACCCTAACTCCCTAGGCCCATTTGCTTACACATAACCTGAATCCTCCAAAATCCTTCAGTAGTAAAGCAAGCACATGACATGTACATGTATGCACACATGTGTTTCTAATCTGTGATACGTGTACATGGCCAGGGACCCTCCCTGCATGCATGGAGCAATAAACAGTGTCCACTGACCCAAGCACTGACCTTGCAATCACTACAACAAACATGGATGTACATGTACCATGGAAAGGCAAGTGTGCCTGATAACCTCAATCCTTCAAAATCCTTCACTTTAGCAAAGAGGATTTTGGAGGATTTGTGAAGGTTTAAGGTTTAATGACAAAATACTACTGTAAAATTTACCTTACCTACCCATCAGATTATTATTTATAACCCGACGCAAGAATTTCACCAACATATATATCGCGGAACCTGCTGCTACGGTATATAGGATTCTAGCCGGCCAATCGTCATCGGGCAAGCTCAGTGTTCGAAAAGTTAAGGCGTCTGCACTAGTAAGCAGGAGGTCGTGGGTTCGAATCCCACCCGAGTCACCTGTGAAGTTTTTTTCACAGACACTCGGAAAGCACCGAGTATGCAGTGCTACATACACACGTCAGTGTAGGGCAAAATTTAATCAATTGTTTAAAACCCGACACAAGAATTTCACCAACACAGATTATTATTGTCTAAATGTCATTGAATAACAGTTAGCCATGCTTTTATCAAATTTTGTTTGTGTTCAGTTCCATAACACTTGAAGTAAACATGTTGTAGTTTGTTCGATTATAAACTACACAGTAACATATTGTCGTGTCAGTGCAAAAACGTCGTATGTTCACAATGCAATAAGGTCGTATGTACAGCGCGTCGTCAATCTGCATCAATTTACATACATGTACATTAAAAAATGTTTGTGCAACAACGTCGTATCTCAGCCATTGCTTTTGTGCATTCATCCGGGAACTTGTTACATACGACCTTTTTGCACTGACACAAACTGGTTTTGTGCAAAAACGTCGTAACTCGGAGATACGACGTTTTTGCACTGACACGACGATATGGTAAGGCTGTGAGTTTTTGGCTATTTCGGGAACCGGATACCCGAAATTGGAAATCTTCAGATACCCGGGTACCCGAAAACAATTTTGTAAAAAACACATAAATACTCCCGAATGTATAAAATAACCAATACGAACACAAGTTTCAAACAAAAGCCAGCAAGTCTGTGAAAGGCTGTCGGCAAATGTTTCTTCTAAAGCCTTCATCTAAGTTTTCTTCATTTTGTCAGCAAACAATGAGTGACTTCCATAATTTTTGTGTGGCTTAAAATGTTCAGATGGAATTTTAAAAAGTCGTTTATGGGTAAATTGAAACCGAAAAATGGAACCAGGTAATGACATTTTCGGTCGCGTATCTGGACACCAGGGCCGATATTCATAAAAGCTTGCTAAGCCTAGTTGGCAACTAAAGTGGCCCCTAGTTGACAGCTAAGCCTAGTTGGAAGCTAAGTGATATTCATAAAACTTTGCTAAACTTAGGTGGTTGCTAAGTTGGCAGCTAACGCTAGAGTTGATCTGGGGTGTCTCTAAGTCACTAGTTGGCAACTAAATCATTTGTGGGTTACACATCAGCCTCATTTGTGGGTTACATATAGGCCTCATGTACAGGATTTACTGCTGTTCTTAAAAGTCATTTGACCCATCTTGGTCTTGCCAGTCCAAAACAACACCATACCCTATTGAAATGCAAATTGCCATTCTCCGATTTTGTGGTTTCGCGAACTGCCTAACGTCCTAGCTGTCTGCTAGAAATATCTAGCTGGCAACTACATGTAGCTGGCAACTAGCTGGCAACATTCTTAGCAAGGTTTTACATGTATGAATACAAAATTTGTTGGTAACCGCGGAGCAGGAAACTACAGATTTAGCAGGCTGCTAAGGCCTAGTTGGCTGCTAAGTTAGCAGGCTTTTATGAATATCGGCCCAGGGTACCCGGCACAGCCTTAGTTATTTCGGGAACCGGATACACGAAATTGGAAATCTTCGGATACTCGGGTACCTGTAAACAATTTTGTAAAAAACACATAAACACTTCCGAATGTATAAAATAACCAATATGAACACAAGTTCCTCTTGTTTTATTCGAGTCATAATAAATGTGAACTTACTGTAATAAATTCCCACCTCGACATTAAAAATTATTCATAGCATACCCATTCCCCACACACATTTTGTTAGAAAGAAACACAAAAAATCAGAGAATTCCATTTGTGTAGATTAAATGTTCAGTCGAAATTTTAAAAAGTTGTTTTCGGGAAATTGGAACTGAACTGAATCATTGAATCGGGTTATGACAGTTTCGGTCAGATACCCAGTACAGACTTAACCCTTCTACACACGGAGGCCACTCCGATCCACTAAATTCTGTTCTAAAGCAACCTTCAGTACATACATGTACAAGCCTGCTGTCCTTTCCAAGTAATCTTACAAAATCAACTGTGTGCCACCCGAGGCCACTGTAAATGTTTGAACATATTAGTATGGTCTGCATTGTATCAATGGGAGACCACCTAACCCTGCAATCTCAGTGGTGTGACAGTGCACAGAAGGGTAACCATAGGAGGCCACTGGCAACAGCTAATGGCTTGGAGTGGCCTGAATGGGTTGTTTCAAATATTGCACTGATTGTAGGAGGGTTAACCCTCCTATGGTTTGACCTTTCAAAACCTTTCAAAATCTGCTTACGGGCCAAAATGGCTATCAATTATTATGAACCCTTTAAAACCCTCCAGAATTTGTTGCTACTGAACAACCACACCTTTCAATACCCTTTGAAAGGTATTGAAACATTTCAACACCAGTTTGTTCAGAGAGTTGTTACACCTTTCGAAACCTTTCATACATGTAGGTCCCTTTTGTCAGACAGTTTTCTCACCTTTCAAAACCCTTCAGTACAGCAAACTTGAAAGGTTTTGAAAGGTCTGACAATTCTATGGCAACTGCACTGTATATAGGAGGGTTAACGTAGGCCTACATGTACGAGCTCATAATATACTACTCAAAACAATTTAGGGAACACCGGATTTTTAACATCAAATAGGTTTGAAATGTTCCATGAACCAGGATTTTCATTTGCAACCCCCTCTCTCTTTCAGTAGTCATGACATGAAATATGTAATCACTACATGCATCCTTTATCATCTGTTTCAATGTGCAGTTGTTTCTCATCAATTCTGTGAAACATTGTGTTTATCTGAAATAAATGATCTTGCTTTAACTGAGATTATTCCGGTGTTCCCTAAATTGTTTTGAGTAGTACAGAAGGTGATACCGAAATGAAACGTGCGCATGTACATGTACTTTCATATGGTAATGCTTTAAAAATGGTCTGATGTGCTCTCTGGTCTGATATACTGTTTTATCATTTGTAGAGGCATACGTGTGGGAGTAAACATACATATACATGTATGTAATGCATAGCGAATGAGTAGGGTGATCCATATCTGTACAAATAAACTGTACATGTACATACATTATTAAACTTGGGCGATAACACGATAATATCAAATATCGCAGTACCATTTTTTTAAATTATTTGATTACAATATCGAGAACCTTCTTAACTTTTCAAGTTATCGAAATATTGGCAAATTGCAATTTAAAAAAAATATATCGCGATTAAAAAAACAAGTCAGAAATTCCATGGAAAAAAATTATAACAGTATTTTCAGCTTTTGGAAGTGAGATACAAAAGCGAACTACTTCAGAAGTACACGTACATGCATGTACACGCTCTGCAAACGAATTTGCGATTTATTGTGATGCTTATACAGGGGTGATGCTTATGTACATGTACCTGTGGTTATCGGCTCTAAAGCAATCATGCATTAATGAAATAAAATAATCGCGATGGTCGAGCGGTTTAGTGCATCGGATTTGTGTTCTGATGGCCGAGTCGTCAGAATGTGGGTTCGAATCCCAGCCGCGACCGTGGTGCTTGTGTCCTCGAGCAAGACACTTTACCACAATTGCTTCTCTCCACCCAGGGGTAAATGGGTAAATGGGTACCTGTGAGGGCAGAGTTGGCTGTTGCGTTTGATTAGCCCTATGTGCGCCGTAATGGCAGCAATTGAGCTGCATACATGTTACATGTACTCCCCAGGGAGCTGAGATGGTTTCAGGAATGATTTATGAGCCTGATGAGCAGGGGTAACAATATAATGCGCCTTGAGCACCAGTTTGGTGGATACACGTGTGCGCTATATACAAAGTCCACATTATTATTATTATTACTATCGAAAATCACAATATATGTTTGCCGATATACAATGTACATGTATCATGGATGAAAGAAAATCAATACCGCCCAAGCTTAGTACACATACTTCTTCCAAGGGTGAAGTACCTGTTACAGACTGTTTATAGTCAGTGCCTGGGGGCCATTGGGTATTGGGTAGTATAATAATGATGAGATCACAGGTTCACTTCCTGTAATCAATCAATTACTAACACACCTTTACTCAACACAGACTCAATTTATATGCCCATATTACATACGTTTTATGGAATGACATTCATTCTTAGCCATGTTTACGGTTTATTATCCAAATCAATCAAGCCACTCTGTGTACGTGTTCGATTTCTGTGTGAATTACATCGGGACTCGGGTGTGACCCAAAGCACATTGTTAGTCACAAGTATTTTAAATTGTGTCACAGCGTATTTACATGTAGTACACTGACTCCGAATTGGACTCAGACTTGACTGTGAAAACTGGGATTCAGACTTTGCAGACTCTTGAAAAGCAAAACAATTTTTGTTTTTTATTCCGCTTGAAAAAATAAATACAAAATAAATCAATTTAAAAACATTTAAACAGTTTGAACTAATATAAAAAAAATTTCCTTGGACAATTTAGACATTCTGATTGGTTGAGGCATGATCAAATATATAAGTATCAGGTGAGAACCATTCATAAATGTCCTTTGACAGTTTAGACATTCTGAATGGTTGAGAATTGTCCTGGTTCAAGACTGTGTTTGTGATACACGATCTGACAGTGCTACACGAACGCTACAATCATGAACCGCTACCACACACACGAACCGCTATCAAACACAGTCTTTGAAATTTTGTAGAAACTCCCCCCGAAAATGGGGGGGGGGGGGAGGAACCACTACGCATGCGTAAATTTGAAATGCTAGTGCGGCCCACATTTTTGGTGCACACATGCACATCGAGTGTCGTGGCCGAGCGGTCCAGCTTACCGGACTCAAGTTCTGGTGTTAGCAGCAGAATGTGGGTTCGAATCCCGGCCGTGACACTTGTGTCCTTGAGCAAGACACTTAACCATAATTGCTTCTCTCCACCCAGGGGTTAAATGGGTACCTGTGAGGGCAGAGTTGGTTGATTAGCCCTATATGCGCTGTAATGGCAGCAATTGAGCTGTATACTCCCCAGGGAGCTGAGATGGTTTCAGGAATGATTTATGAGCCTTATGAGCCTCATGAGCAGGGGTAATAATATAATGCGCCTTGAGCACCACTCAGTTGGTGGATACGTGCGCTATATAAGTCCACGCATTATTATTATTATTATTATTATTATTATTATTATTATTATAAACAACAACGGACTGCCGATCTTCACTGATCGACAACAAAAAAGAAAATATCGTCGTCACTTGGGTTGGGGAATTTAAAGGTAGGCCTAAACTCACAACAGCATCGTGAGCCAGAATACTTACATGTACATGTAGCTGACAGGGGATTCTGAGTTGGACTTGACTCCGACTGGAGTCACTCGGCCTTTGTGAATGATGACATAAGGACTCTTGACTCAAGATTTGAGAACTGAAAAGGTCTGGTGCATTATATACAGTGAAATACAGGTCTGGCATTTCATTTCTGTAGTGGCAAGGCCACTTCCTGAGCAAAAAGATACTGTCATTACAGTATTATTCATGCCTATGGGAAAAACATCTTAAGGAACACCAAGGCCTAGACCAGGGCAACCGAGTCCATGGGCTCTGTGAAATTCCATGCCTATTATCTGATCACTGTTTCCATTTCCCTGTATGTATATGTACGTTATAATGTAATTTACTAACTAAACAATCTACGTAAGCTGAGCTGTTAAACTGAAAACAAAAGTAGTCTTGTGCATCCACACGTGATTTTGGAACCGGGTACCCAGCAGCCACAATCGTCCGGTTCCTGGGTACCCGTAAAAAAAAACGGGAGAAAAAACTGGATTTTCTACTGTGCCGCCGCACTCGATAATTCCTTACGCAATGCATCTACATAGGCCTAACACTACGTACATGTAGGCCTAACACTGCGCAAGACAGTGGCCTTCATTTCCATTTGTTCATTAAAATTACGTTTGTTCATAATTCAAAATAATAATAACACAAAAAGATCATGAAGACTTTCGTAGCAAAACGTGATAAACGCCATATTTCAAACTTTTGCACCAACACCACTCAGACATCGTTCACAGTAGGCAAACACAAGTTCTAACTCAGTTTTTTAGCAAAATGCGATATAACCACTATATAATCTCAATCATTATACACCTTTTATTCCAAACCGCGATAAACGCCACGCCAGCTTCTCTGCAATCTGCAATATATCCTCTCAGCCAAATGGATACATAACAGCAAAAGAAACTTCACCCCTAAAAATATTTATTATTTTCATTTTATAATTAATATAATTTGTTTAATGAAGAATATTATGAGTATGGAGTGTAACACGAACACAATGTGGCAAATTTGGTTGACCTCAAAATTCGTCATGCATGACGTCTGAGGACACATAAGCTAAACACGTTCTCAGACTTATCAAAATTTAGGGGGTGACGTTGTAGCGTTTTGAAACTGTTCATATACTTAACCAGTTCGCGTCGGAGGCCATGTATACACGCAATTTTTTTTGGACAGCGGATCGTAGAGCGTCTAAATACGCCACAGGATTCTCGGGAATATTTGTATAGATTCCCGGTCGACGTGGCAACGAGCCATAAGCATACGGTGGAAGACGCGGTCTCCCCGGTCACGCTCTGGTGAGCACCATTGGTCGTGTTTGTGCGGTAAAAATAAACCCGCCACGGGGGTTCGGAAAAACTTTTTTATTCCCGGTGCGAACTGGTTAACAGAATTGACAATTTATTATTGTTATGAACTTTACAGGTACAGGTGAACCCTTATTATAAACATGGAAGATCAATGTTCATCAAAGACTGGCATTGGGTTTCCGAGATGTTACATCAGATTCTAAAAAGTGGGTTTCGGGTATCCGAACCGACAAAAAGGAACCGGGTATTGAACACGACAGTCGGGTACCCGCACACCCGGGTACCCGCACACCCGGGTACCCGTCACAGGCCTACACAAAGATCAAAGAAAAGCATGGCTACCTCACTGTTATTCAGTGTGGTCGTAACATTGACGGGCAATATCCGAGGACGTATGGTCAGTTGAGCTGTGTTTTGTCGTTAGCTAGACAAGCATGCATTCCGCAGCTCGGCTTGCCCGTTTGCACTGTGGTATTTGGAAAGAGGTCTATATAGAACTATCAAGAATGACACATAAGCCCTTTTCAAACTGCAGCTCTTATCCCCGGGGAATACAACCCCGGGAAGGCTTCGGGAGTTTTTTTTACCCCACAGTTTCACCCTGTCCCCACCCGCATATTCCATGGGTCCTTATTCCCAGGTGTTCATCACGCACGTTTGACACTATGATCAAACCCCAGGGCAACCGCGCTGTATTTTTTGGCTCACGGAAGTCATGAATACAGCTAACCGGAAGCCCACAATCCCAGTATGCAATGCGTGCACGTACATGTACTCGTAAACAATCAAAATGGCTACGCATAACATGAACGACGATGTAGCTTAACAAATATGCATGTGTTTTAATTTACGCATATTTACGCATATTTGTGTATTTACGGAGAAAGGGTGCTTGTTTTGGTACAGGCACCTCTAACAGGCAACACTAATTTTACCTCGTCCAAAACAATTTCAAATTTAACCTACTACAAAATCATTAGTTTGGGAAATTGATAAATTCTTCAAAAAATATAAAGTGAAATATGTTTTCGTTGATATTTGGTTTCTATAAAATACAACAAAACTTTATAAATACTTGGGTACAAATCTGTAAAATCTGTAAGCGCGCATTTCCTGACCTTGATTGTTTATCTCTCTGACCTTTCACAGCTTGTTTACGTTATCTGTCTGCCGGCCACGCGTGCACGTAAACTGGGTTAAGCACAACCCGCTTTCGTTTCCCACTAGCTGTTATTCCCCGGGGGATTCTTAAGCCCCCGGGGTTTTACGGCTTACCCCTACTCCAGAGCAGGGGTGGCTATTCCACGGGGGATGCCCATTTGCTGCGGCAGACCGGGGGGGTAAAGGGGGGTAAAGGGGGGTAAAGGGGGGTAAAGGGGGGTAAAGTGTGAAAAGGCCGACTGTAATTCCCCGGGGACGCCCCCGGGGATTTGACTAGTGTGAAAAGCCCTTTAAAGTAGAATAGTTTACAACTTTTGAGTTTTTAATATCTGGAGGCAAAACATTTGATGGATGAATCATCCAATCTTCCCTCTGTGTTCCTGAAGGTCAGTTAGTACATTGTACATTGTACATGTACATGTACAATGCATATATGTGCAATCAATGAAGGGAAGGTACAGCATCGATGATGTTGGCAAAACTGCTTCTAAGAGGATGTTCACTTACTTTGAATCAAGATTAATACACTGTGTTGTTTCACAGGAAAATAGTGAAAATTCAGTCAGATGTTTTGAACTCATTCTAATCTGGCATTTAGGAATCGATGTGTATTCTTTCCTAAACTACTCTTTCCTAAATTCAAACTGGAAATTATTTCAAATTTTCTTTAAAATTTCTAGGGAAGATCAATACCATCATCAGCTTTACCCTACATGTACATGTACGTATGTGATATTTTAGCATTTGTTGTTTTTAAATTACGAATCCTATACCAATTAATGTACCTTTTAATGCATCCGATGTTCTTGAATAAATTGTGGTTCCAGTCAGATCCGTATATATGTGTACATGTACATGTACGTAGTTCAGGAAATATAGTTGGCACATTATGCTGATGTTCGCTGCTGGGGAAATAGTGGGATCATACAAACACACACGGATGCATGTGAATGCGAATTACTGCATATCGTCATCATTTTCACTAAGTGGTGAATCCGTCGAAGATGATATTTTTGGTTTTTTTGTCAAATTAAAGTGAGTAAATATTTGAGGAGTATTCATCGTTGCTGACATTTCTGCCAGTTTCTACGCTAGTTAACATACGGTGAATGATTAGCTAATGAGCTGTCTTTCGTTTTCACAAAGTGACAAATCGCCATTCGTCGCTTTATACATGTACATTGGAATATAATGTAATAGACATAAAACACAATAAAGGGGGCCACTTTGCATCCGTCACGTTAGCAGTTTTTCCAATGGTTGTTATTTATTTTTAAGTACATTTACCTGAAACCGACCAAAAAGTGTTTCATCATGTGAATGGACATGCAGGCTTATACTAGAACTAATTTGAGTCGATTTATTTTATTTTTTTATTTTTTTATTTATTTTTTTACCCTCAAATTTCCATAAAAATTGGACGGAAAAAGTTACCTCACTTTTCCGTCCATTTGTTGATGGAAATTTTAGGGTAATTAAAAATTAATAGTAATCAACTCAAATTATCTTTGGGATAAGCATGCATGTCTATTCAAATGTTGAAATTCTTTTGGGTGGTTTCAGATATTTAAAAAATTACAACCATTAGAAAACTTGCTAACGTGACGTGAAAGCCCCTATTATGTTTTTATGTCAATAGTGATTGGCAAAAAGCCAATGGTGGAATGTTTGCTTTTGCGCTTTCACAAAGTGACAAATCGTGTGACCTAAATAGCATTTTAATGACATACATGTAGGTAACAAATTGTTTAATACATTGTTGGTGGTGTCATTTGCATGTAAACCAAAAAATTATTGTCAATTTTCAGAACATGTACACATTGTACATGTATTACAAAGTGCAAAGTGTAATACCAGAAGTCAATTACCCACATGAAGTGTGCCAGCTATAATCCATACCACAACATTGTACTCCAAATGTACGCACACACAACAATCTTGGTTGCAGGATTTGCTCCCCCTGCCCGGCCTGCTGTGGGGCATCATGGGATAGCCGTTTCTGCATGAAACTAGTTCCTAGACAACTAGGCGCAATCTTAAACTAGACGCCGGCGAACCATCAGCTGTGCGGATAATGCGCTAAATGCTAAGGTGCGTGCGCGAGATATGGTTCTCTCACACGCCGCATACATGTACATTCAAGTCTCCCAGGCTGCACTGGTGCTTTTTGAGACCTTGCGCGTCAGTTTGTGGAACAAAATGTCACAAATGGGCCAAATCCATTGTTCTTGGAGTACTAAATTGGAGTACTAAATTGGATGCAGGTTCGTGAGCAGGCTGAGTATTTTAAAAATATTCTTATGTACAAGTGTGTACATGGCCTGGCTCCAGAGTATTTGTCAATTAGTATACAATCTCAAATGAATACTCATTCTTATAATACTAGATTCAATACCAGTAATAACATTTCTCACTCAGCTATAAGAACTGAAATTGGTAAACGTTCCTTCAAGTTCTCTGGAGCCAGGTCATGGAATAATCTTCCACTTGCCATTAAAAGCTTGCCAACTATCTTGACTTTTAAAAAGCATGTCAAGGAGCACATTTTAAGTTCAAATAATTTGTAATTTGTATTTTTTGATAATTTTTGTAATTTGTGCTTTTGATGTTTTTAGCTTGTATGATGTACGTTTTGTTTTTATTATTACTGTATTTGTACTGAGGGCCTCCATGGAAAGCAGTGCTGTGCACTGATCGGAGTTTACCCTCATTAAAGATGACTAAAATAAATTAAATAAAACTACAATGTACTGTACATGTATATGTATCACACTTCATACTGGTAATCGACTTCTGGTTAGGGCTGTGCCGGCCCAACCGAAACAGTCATTACCCAGTTCCATTTTCGGTTCCAATTACCCGTAACCGACTTTTTAAAATTCAGACTTCACATTTGAACGGTGCGAACAAAAATCTGTGACTCTTGAACAATGTAAAGTTTACACTTTTACAGACAATTATCTTTAAATTCAAGAGACTGCACTCCAATAAAGAAAAGATCGATTTAAGTATGGTATCCTCTGTATTATAAAAGTCAATTTGTTACCATTTACAGTACATGTATTTGTACACCACCGGAGGCATGTTTTCAACAATAATGAAAACTGGTATCCGGGTATCCGAAGTTTCCTGATTTCGGGTATCCAGTTCCAAAAATATCCGAAAACGCACAGCCCTACTTCTGGTAATACTCTTTTCCTTAATTCCACATTAGAATGAATACGAAAAACCTACTTATGAATTGTCACTATTTTCTTGTTTACACCACAATGTAATAAGCTGACACTTTCACAGTATGGTTGTTTAATGTACACCTTGATTCAAAGAGAGTTTACAAGCATACTCGTACATATGTAGAAGCAATTTTGTCAACGTTACTAATGCTGATGTAACCGCCCTTTAAAATGAGAAGAAGGAATTTAATTATAACATGTAAACATTGCCTGGTGTGAGTCAGTGGTACGGATGGTCTCATCTGAGGTATTGTAAACAGAGTGTTGATGATGATTGGTGATTCTGATGGTGCAGAAATGTTGCAGTTCATGTACTGTGCAGTGTTATCACTATACATATTACTCAGGATTCTGTGTTGATTTCTCTTTGAAGCACACAGTGCATTCCTGTTGGCACACCCCCGCACCCCCATACAATGTTAACCCTAACCCTAACCAATTCGTTCTTTCAATAATTTATTTCAAAGATAGTGATCTGTTTATTGATATTAAATAGTACCTTAAGTTGCTTATTGTAAATTTGTATTAGTTTTTATGGTTGTTTTTGTAGTTTAAATTAGATATGTGTTGTTTATTTTTGTATTCATTGCTGTTGACCCAAGAACACAAATTTCATGTATTTTTATTATATGATGAATAAATGGAACATGGAACCTTGAACCTTGAACCCACAACAGGCATTTCGTAGACACCCTGCTGAAAAATGCAACAATATACATGTACATGTAATTTCACCAACAAGAATTTCACCAACCTATAAAATACATGTAGCCGGCCAATCGTCATCGGGCAAGCTCGGTGGTCGAGAGGTTAAGACGTCTGCACTAGTAAGCAGGAGGTCGTGGGTTCGAATCACACCCGAGTCGCCTGTGTAGTGACTGCACCTTTACAATTTCCAACCTGTACAATGTACAGTACATTATCTCCTACCGCTTAAAGGGACAGCGTAATAACAATCTATAGACTTTCAACAAGGCATGAAATTGGTATCTTAGTAGTCTAATACGAACACAGTGACTGAAAATTACTGGCTCAAATTTGTGCAGCAGCAAGGGTAATATGACGTGAGTTAATCTAAAACTAGCACTCTGATTCAATGATCATGACTATACTATCCCATTAAAGATCCATTCTACTGATGTTTTTCATGAGCTCATCAATAATGAATAGTAAATTTTAACCTTTAAAACCAGAGTTTTACCCCCAAGGCGAATCACTGCTGGCACGCACACACGCAGTCATCATGAGTAGTCCAGTCGCCTGAATATTGCCATCAGACGGCAAGATTGTCCCGATTAGAGCCTACTTCCCCAATTGGATTCCCAATCGGATCCTAATGGATAGAACATGAAGTGTGTACGTACACGCACGACGGATAACAACTTCTACACTCTGATTGGCTCAAATTGTGTTTCCAGCAAGACGGGGGAAAGTAGCACATGATATGCTTAAATGATCCAATCTCAACCAGTCTTTAACCCTAACCTAGATGCAAGGGTAACTTTCTTATCACCCTGCTGAATGCAACAACGTACATTGTACAACAGTGGTCAATGATCGAAGCCTGCTACATAGGTGCAACAAGATCCATATGTGGTATCTTGTTGCACCTAGCAGTGAAGGGTCCAGTAAATTGGACTGTGCTGTCTGCAACAACATACAAGGGGATCTTGTTGCATTGAGCAGGGTAATGCTGAAGATACAACACAGACTATTTGCTATACAAACACAGTCCAGTGCTGAATGCAACAAGATACAACAGATTTGAGTCATCAGTACTGGCTGCTGAATGCAACAACGTCCATCAGAATTTTACAACTGTTGCATCCTGTTGCATTTAGCATGGTGAGGGTTAATAAACATCTACTGCTCTTTAACAAAAAGTTCCAGACCAGTAAAACATACCCACATGACCAGTGAAATATTATTATCATTATCAATGGTTTATTAAAAATCTATTCAAATCGCCGCCAGCGGCAGAATTACAGGAATAGTAACAATATTAAAAGTACGATGAATAAAATATACCCACATGACCAGTGAATTGAAGCATACATGTACCCACATGACCAGTGTAACATACCCACATAACCAGGTGCGGTTTTCGTGACTGTAACAAGAAACATGATTCAGAGCTGCCAACTCTTCCGGATTCTGCGGAAGATTTCGCGTATTTGACGGTAATTTACTTACTTAAAATATATGCAAGGAGGCCTCTCCTTTTGGCACCAAAAGGAGAGGCCTCCTTGCATATATTTTAAGTAAGTAAATTACCGTCAAATACGCGAAGTCTCACGCAGAATCCGGAAGAGTTGGCAGCTCTGCATGATTGAGCTTCAATTCGGTCATTGGTTAAAAGCGTTTTCGCAAGTTCGGTTGTGCTGCGATGACGTCATTATTCTGACTAAATGTGAACCGAAGTTTGTGAGCGGTTACGCTTGGTTTCAAGATGGCGGATTATAAAAAAAGTAACAAGAGTTTTGTTAATTATTTGTTAAAACATGATCCTGGAATGATTATTTGTATACCAGTGTACACAATGTATCTTTCAAGTTTATTACTAGCACTCACATTCACAAGTAACTTCTATTTTGCAAAAAATTGAATTACACCGTATATTGTGAGAGAAACATTGATGATTGAACACGTCGCAAACTGAAAACAATTTTCTGGTTACGTTCGCGTTTCGCATATAGCTATGCCGTCTTGATTCTGGTCAAGAATATGACGTACATGTAATTAGAAACAAATTTCTGGTTAGGGTCGCGAAAACATGCCTCAGTAAAACATACCCACATGATCAGTTCTCAACCAATCGGAATGTCTAAACTGTCTGGGGCATTACTTTTTTATGAATAACAGTTACGTACATTGTAATTCATGTACATGTAGCTCAAAATGTTTCCCTTGTAGATTTTGAAGATACATGTATGGGTCAATGCAGCAGGTTGGGGGCAAGCTCTGTGATAGGTGTCCCTTGTTATGTAGGTAAATGTACCATTTAATATTATTTATTATGACTACTAATTAACATTATTGTAACTTCCTATTCAAGGCACAGAGATTGATTTCATTCTAATTTGAAGAACAACCGAGAACGTGCACATGGGTAACGAATGGTACTTATAATGTACCTAGGTAACAAGGACACCATGTCACAAAGCTTGCCCCATCCTGGTGGAATGAGCCAAAAATGTGCACTCATAATAAGGGTAACAAGGACACCATGTCACAAAGCTTGCCCCAACCTGGTGGAATGAGCCAAAAATGTGCACTCATAATAAGGATAATGAATGGTACATCTACCTACGTAACAAGGACACCATGTCACAAAGCTTGCCCCAACCTGGTGGAATGACCCAAGAATGTGCACTCATAATAAGGATAATGAATGGTACATCCACCTACTTAACAAGGACATGTCACAAAGCTTGCCCCAACCTGGTGGAATGACCCATGAATGTGCACTATAATAAGGATAATGAATGGTACATCTACCTACTTAACAAGGACACCATGTCACAAAGCTTGCCCCAACCTGGTGGAATGACCCAAGAATGTGCACTCATAATAAGGATCATGAATGGTACATCTACATGTATGTACCTACTTAACAAGGACACCATGTCACAAATTTTGCCCCAACCTGGTGGAATGACACAAGAATGTGCAATCATAATAAGGATAACGAATGGTACATCTATCTACGTAACAAGGACACCATGTCACAAAGCTTGCCCCAACCTGGTGGAATGACCCAAGAATGTGCACTCATAATAAGGATAATGAATGGTACATCTACCTACGTAACAAGGACACCATGTCACAAAGCTTCCCCCAACCTGGTGGAATGACCCAAGAATGTGCACTCATAATAAGGATAATGAATGGTACATCTACCTATAACAAGGACACCATGTCACAAAGCTTGCCCCAACCTGGTGGAATGACCCAAAATGAACATGTACATGTATACAGTTTAGAAGGATGCCCAAAATGTACATTTTGGACTTCTTCCCACAACCAACCAATAACTTTGCACACTGGTTCCTCGCCTGCATCTTATTCTCTACAGCTACAGGGGTTTCTGAGGAATCCTTGGTTTCATTACCACAAAGAATGTCAACTGCAAGTGAAGCTTGTGTAACCATAGGTGGCTACCATGCAAAACTCCTGTCATCATTGATAAATTCCTTCCACTTACGAGGCATGGAATATTTCGCTCTGCAACGATGACAAATTATCCGGCTCACTTCTTTAATAAATGGGGCTTTGCGGAACTGCCCCGGTGACAAATTGAATCAATCATAATAATTATCAATATCAGATGAATATCCCCCGTCCTAGGAATGTATTAATGATTCTATGGTGATTGAATGAGAGGGCTTGTTCAACTACCCTTCTCATTTTCCTGACTGAGTGGAAAAAGGGCGACATGTATTTTAACCCTCCTACTGTACTTCTGGTACCTTTTTCATACAAGTTGATCCACCATTTGAAACCATTCGCTTTTGTGGTTTTGAATGGTGAAATAACTGTGTACAGTATTGATTCCCCCAAATGGTTTTGAATGGTAGGTCAGCTAATACAAAACCTTGTTTGGATACTTCCAAGTGGTGAATCAATGGACCCTCTATGCATTTGAATGGATTTGAATGGTAGTAAAGCTTGCTACCAACACTGTTCAAATGGTATCACCATGTGTGTACAAAACCAATGGGCATTTTTGGTAAGTGGAAATTTTGAATGGTTTCAAATGGTCAAACAGTAGGAGGGTTAATCAAGTGTTTTAAAAGAACTGCACACCACTGCAAAGTATTAAGCTTGGGCAATATTTAAAAAAAATTTACATCCAAGATATACATGTATCGGCAAACATATATTGTGATTTTCGAAAGTATCGCGATTACTTTTTTTTTCATTCACGCGTGACTGTTTTAGAGCCGATAACCACAGGTACGTACCCCCTCTACAAGCGTCACAATGAATTGCAAATTTGTTTGCATATAGCGTGCATGTGCTTTTGAAGTAGTTTGAGTTTGTTTCTCACTTCTGAAAGCTGAAAATTCCACGGAATTTCTGGCTCGACTCACAATGGCGATTTTTTTTTTTTAATCATGATATATTTTTGTAACTGCGATTCACCGATATCTCAATAACTTGAAAAGGTTCTCGATATTGTAATTGAATAAAAAAAAAGTATCGCGATATTCGATATTATCGTGTTATCCCCTATTGATGCTTACAAAGTATGTACCCATCTTAATTTACTGACTGAGTAGAGAAGGAGCAACATGTATTTTGATTTAAGTAATTGTCAGGGATGTAGTTTGACAAAAGTGTATAGGTTGGTGAAATTCTTGCGTCGGGAGACAAACAATTGATTTAATTTTGCCCTACACCGACGTGTGTATAGCACTGTATGATCAGTGCTTTCCGAGTGTCTGTGAAAAAACTACACAGGCGACTCGGGCGGGATTCGAACCCATGACCTCCTGCTTACTAGTGCAGACGTCTTAACCTCTCGACCACCGAGCTTGCCCGATGACAAAAGTAACAAATCCTGAAAATGGGTAGCGGGCCTGGGTCTCCCTTTGGTCTGGAGGACAAAGCCTCCTGAACCTCCTGGATGTTTAATTCTGGAGGATTTACAGACTCTCCACATCCCCCACAAACAAGAAACTAGAGGTTTGGACACAATACAGGCTACTTCTTTCTTTCAGTGGTGGCTACTTCTCTTCTATCAAGAAAATTTTTGAGGCAAAGAGGGATTTGTAAAAAATCCTGAAATCAGGAAAAATCCCAACAAATCACACGCCTGAAGTGTTTTAACCAGTTCGCACCGGGAATAAAAAAGTTTTTCCGAACCCCCGTGGCGGGTTTATTTTTACCGCACAAACACGAACAATGGTGCTCACCAGAGCGTGACCGGGGAGACCGCGTCTTCCACCGTATGCTTATGGCTCGTTGCCACGTCGACCAGGAATCTATACAAATATTCCCGAGAATCCTGTGGCGTGTTTAGACGCTCTCCGATCCGCTGTCCAAAAAAAAATGTGCGTGTATAATAATAATAATAATAATAATAATGTGTGGACTTATATAGCGCACGTATCCACCAACTAAGTGGTGCTCAAGGCGCATTCTTTTTTTTTTACGTGCATTACACAACACACGGGACCTACGGCTTTATGTCCCATCCGAAGGACGAAGCAATTATGGTTAAGTACCTTGCTCAAGGACACAAGTGTCATGACCGGGGCTCAAACTCACACCCTGCTGCTGGCAACACCAGAACTTGAGTTCGGTGCGCTAGACCGCTCGGCCACGACACTCCATACACGGCCTCCATACACGGCCTCCGACGCGAACTGGTTAAAAGAACTACACGCCATACCTAAAAAGTATGTACATGTATATATATGCAGCCAGACTTTATAAGAATCAAAGAGTTGAACCTGTGAAAGCTTCAGCTCAATACCTTGTTTTTAAGAATCAAAGACAGACAACTACATACATGTACATTGGATACTACACTATTACGGCTGTACATAAATGTACCCGTCTTCATTTCCTGACTGAGTGAAAACTGAACGACATATATTTTGATGAAGCAAGTCTTTAAAAAGGAACTACATACACTGTACACACCATTGGTAATGAGTCTGTAAACACAGATCATATTTCAGAAGAATCATGAGAGATGTGCCTGTGAAAGTTTCAGCTCATCAGCACTTTGTTTTTAAGAATCAAGTGAGACAACTACATGTACATTGTACATGTATTATGTCTTAATTTCCTGACTGCATGAAAAAGGTGTGACACAGACATACATTGTACATACATTGTATACATGTACTACACAAAACAATTTAGGGAACACCGGATTTTTAACATCAAATAGGTTTGAAATGAACCATGAACCGGGATTTTCATTTGCAACCCCCGTCTCTCTTTCAGTAGTCATGTCATGAAATGTGTAATCACTACATGCATCCTTTATCATCTGTTTCATTGTGCAGTTGTTTCTCATCAATTCTGTGAAACATTGTATTTATCTGAAATAAATGATCTTGCTTTAACTGAGATTATTCCGGTGTTCCCTAAATTGTTTTGAGTAGTATATTTTGATGTTGTAAGCAAGTCTTTTAGAGGAACTACACACCACTGGTAAAACGTCTGTAAATGCATCCAGACTTCAGAAAAATAAAGAGAGATGAATAAAAGATTCAGCTCATTACCTTGTTGTCATGTGAAAAAAAAATGCATGACAGAACCCGTCACAAAAATATTTCTAATGAAGACTGACCCTCCTATGCCCAGGCTGAAATTTGGCCCAGTAAGCACCGCACCCACAGACAGTCACTTGAGTATTTTTGGTTGCATTGCCAATTGTTCACACATGTGTATAAGAGTGCTGGAGATAGTGGCAAAGTCAAACACACTTGTGTATGTCCTACATAAGTTATATGCAGAGTCACACAGAGCTGTGTATGTACTGCATAAGTTAGCAGCAGACTCATATATGAGTGGTTTTGGTTTGACCTCCTACCATAGCCACATGTACTTGCATTTGCACAAAGTCAATGGGTTGGGAGTGACATACAAATTTTGAGTGTCTTTGATTGTTAAACCTATAGGAGGGTTAATAATATTAATAATGCTATCACCTGCTTCATAATATAATTTTTACATAACTTTTATTCTTTAATTCCCAATCCTACATTATAACACCGCCTTGAATTATTATCCCTCCTACTTCTGGTACCTTCTTCATACATGTTGATCCACCATTTGAAACCATTCACTTTTGTGGTTTTGAATGGTGAAATAACTGTGTACAGTATTGATTCCCCCAAATGGTTTTGAATGGTAGGTCAGCTAATACAAAACCTTGTTTGGATCTTTCCAAATGGTAGTACAGCTAATACAAAACCTTGTTTGGATACTTCTAAGTGGTGAATCAATGGACCCTCTATGCATTTGAATGGATTTGAATGGTAGTAAAGCTTGCTACCAACACTTTTCAAAATGGTATCACCATGTGTGTACAAAACCAATGGGCATTTTGGTAAGTGGAAATTTTGAATGGTTTCAAATGGTCAAACAGTAGGAGGGTTAATTCCCAATCCTATAACATCGCCTTGAATTATTAATATGTGTAAGGACACAATACTGGCTGACAAAAATGGGACACAGGGGGTGAACAAAAATATTGGTGGAAAGTTGTAATTTACTTGGAAGTCATGAGAATGAACACCCTTGTACTTGAAAATAGCATTGGAGAGATAATGTGCCAAGTAATGTGCCAAGTAATGTGCCAAGTAGATTTTCCTCCCTGTTGTATTTTCTCGATTTGCGTGTGAAAGTTAACGTAAGTTACATGGTGTCCACTTTTCAGTCTAGTACCCAACAATAAAAGTCAAATCAAAAAAATGTTTACACCATGATTATGTAGCTTATTCCCAATAAAAAATGGCTTAGTTTGGTAAGGATGAGTTTTGTAAAAAAAATATCTGGCCGTTTTAACATCGTATGATTTGGCGGACACGATGTGTACATGTAACTACATGTACATGTAACGTGAACACAGATTTAGCGATCATTTTTGAGGTTCGTGAAATCTTTTTTTTTTTTTTTTTTAGGAGCCAGTTTATTTCTTCATTAAGTTACTCAAGTTATTATAATGCACATCGTTAGGAAAATAAGTAAGGGATACGTAAAGTGTTTGATTTGATGAACTTTTGTTCAATTAAAAAATTGTCCCGTTTTTAGACGCCAGTTTGGAAATAAAATCGGTTTGTAAACGTGAATTAAAAGTGACACAACACGTATTCACACTTTATTTTATCTTTATTTGTCTCTTAAACATATTATATACAAATATTATCTAAAATAAGAAACAGTTCAAAATAGTCAAATTTTTAAAGAAAATCAAGATCATTTTGTGCACCATGAAAGTTGGTCAGTATTGTGTCCTTACACATACATGTATATATACAAAAATTAAATTAGGCCCAAAAAAAGTCTCCAGTTTCTTGTCTCCACAGATCGGCATTTTTAGTTTTCTTTTTTCTTTTTGCTATGAAACGATGTCCAAAATTGCTGAAGCGATTGGAATTCCTGGAGCGATTGGAATTCCTGGGTTTTTATCGTCTTATACATAGATTGAGGTATTGAACGTTTGCCTGATTTGTGCAGTCTCTTACATGTAGGCCTATGTAGCCACCATATTTGTGTATATGGGAAATTTGATCTGGTTCCAATCCATGTATACATGTACATGTACATGTATCGCATAGTTCACTGGTTGGCAACAAAAAAAAGTTTGTCACCACACCGATTTTAAAGCCGTCCTATGACCAGAAACCAGGCACTTTTTTTGGGGGGCCTTAATCCACACTGCCCAGAGAACATTTATACCATGCACACACTCAATTGAATAAAAAAAAAACCTGAAAACTGGATCCACACAATATTAATTTAATTTCTCTGAAACATGTTGCCGCTGGCACTATCAAAACGTGCAGGATCTTTTTTTAACAATTCCTTTTTCCTAAAGTTAATCTTCCACCTTTGCCATGTACATGTATAGCTTCCAGGACAAATAACCATCTTGGCTTTAAGGCGAATTATACCGTGTCCTTTGGAATCCTATGTCTGGAATTAATTCACTTTGAATATTGGGAAACGCTGGGTTGAATAGCCCTGTGGACTCGAACGAAAGAAACGAAAGGGGTTGAGTGCGTACGAACAATTTAGGTACGCTGTTCAGCACACGTGTTTTTTCCCATTAATTAGTCTATACAGAACGCACGTGTAGTTTATATTATATGAAATTTTTCATTGAACAGAAAGAAAGCCTTCAAAAAGTCACAACCTGTGTCTATGCACAGGTGCACGTACATGTGGCCAACTCCAGCATGAAAGACAGGACAATACATATGTATATGTACAAAGCTCTTTTTCAACTCTAATGGCACAGATTAAAAATAAATTGTTCTTGAAAGCTTGACTTACGTGTACATGTTAATGTACATACTACATGTACGTGTACCTTTCAGAAAAAAGAAAAAAAAAAATATTCTTGAATTTTGTCACTGTTGGAACCTTTGAGTGGAATTGGTACATGTATACATTGTATATAGTTTGTATCATGGATGAATTTTAAACCTGAATACTATAAAATTATTGTCTTAATACATTTTTTTAATTAAATTTTACTTTGGGTTTTTGGGGGATGGGGTTTGTTGGAAAGTACACGTCAGTATCACATTGTGATGTGTTTAATATACGGTGTATGAGTAATATTAGTACATGTATGCACGCAGAGCTACAATGTACCGTACATGTACATTGTATTATACATATGTGTGTATTCTGGTCCACAATTTGCAGTGCACTCCACCATTAAAATATTAGGCCCTAATGGGTTTAGACTTTGGAGTGTAGTAACTGCATACATGTACATGTACAGTGTACATGACATTGTGTGTGTGTGTGTGTGTGTGTAGAGCGGATTTCGTCGAGTTTTCCCTTTTCATAATCTACTCCATTTTGAGACAAAAAACATACCTAGAAAAATGCTTCCTTTTTGAGAAAATCGAACTTTTCTGATTGACGAAAACACTGTGTGGACGTGTGTAAGTCCACATAACGTATCAAGTACATTGTACCTACATTCTGTGGACATCTTTTGTTTTCAGGTCCACACAGCGTATGCTACACAAACTCACATATACGTACTGTATACATTCACATCAGGCATAGCCACTGTACCCACAAATGTTAATGGGAGCGGAAAGGGGGCATGGGAGCACGGGTTAATAAGGGTGGGGAGGGTAATAGAGGTTAATTAATAAGGGAGAAATGGGGGATAATTTGGGTAATGGGAACAGGGGTAATGGGAACAGGGGTAATGGGAACAGGGGTAATGGGATCGGGGAAGGGGGAAAAATGAAAACAAACTTCTGCAGCGGGTACATAAATTACACGTCACAACTGGGGTTTTGCATTTTGTTGGTGCCATAACACACACCAACAAGTATACGTGTACATTTGTACATGTGTGCAGCATACAACTACAGACCCTAACTCCATTAACTAAAGGGTAGGTGGCTCCAGTGTACACAGTCCAATCTAATTTAGATCCAATCAATTCAATATAATTGAGATACAACAGATCAGAGCTCAAACAGGAAATTACAAAAATTATTCACTCATGCAATGATTGCCCACAATATGTAAACAACTAATTAATGTATGAATGTTTTGTGAAACACACAAATACAGTAAAAAAAATAAATAAAAAAATAAAAAATTAAATGTACGGGTACGAGAGCATGTACACCATACATGTACATGTACATGTAGCATACTGTACAATGTGCACGTGATGTTTGGAAACAACTGCCGTTTTCGACCCAATCTCTTCGAAAATTTTTCTTTAAAAAAACTGGGTTGGAATAGAGTTTGAATAGCAAGGTTGGCCAATGACATCCCAAACAATGCTTATTTAACGTTTTGTCTCAGGTTAAACTACATTGTATTTTTAGAGAGAAAAAAACGAATCACCGACAAACAATTAACACAATTTACATTCGATTACGCTTCCAAACCAGTACTCCACAATCTATCCTTCAATTATATTGTCCGCTAAAAGGTTTAACCTAGCTACATCTACAACTACACTGTATGACTTCAGAAAATCTTTTCGGCCTCATCTTTCAGGGATCAATTACAGGTCAAAACATCACCATTATGAGTGTGACATTGTATGGATAAATGCATTTATTTTGTTCAATGGTTAATGGAAAGATGTTATGAAAGAGCAGCCTTTATACTAGTCCCTGTTTAGTGGCAAGTATCTAGATAGTGGTCAAAATCAGTCAATTGACCGTTTTGACTGTTGGCCCAAATGTGCACACAGGGGCATTTTGACCACCCTGAACAATACCAGACAATGCTTTTTATTTTTTATTTACCAGTCATTTTGACCTGTAAATGTAAGTTTAACACTATGAATAACTTTACCCTGAAAATGCCCTGAAAATCCATTCTGCCTTGAAATAAATAGTTCACAGCAATTTCATGACGACAGATGTTCACATCCGTATGTTTAATTAGTTTTTGTAAGCAACATGTGCATTGAGTCCTGTTATTTTGTCCTCCCAATGGTATGCTCTCTTTTACTTCTTTTTCTATTGGCTCAATGCACGTGCATGCTTTGCTTTATAGGGACCATTGTCTACAAGCTTTGCTTCTTAATGGATCCCTCTGCAGTATCACATTTACTTTATTCACATCATTATATATTTCATTTACATGAAACTTTCCGTGATTAACTTTCTTTGGTTTAATACTGTGGAAATAAATAAACCTGACACAACACCGTGAAAACACCATGAAACACTCTTAGGATTCCTTCGCCGTGAAAACACCGTGAAAACACCGTGAAAACGCCGTGAAAATGCCATGAACTTCTCGTGGCAGTTTTGGGGCAGCTCATTAATTCTCGAGAGCGCCGTGAATTTGCCGTGAAATCACCATGAACATTATTGCCAATATCTGAGAGGAAGAGACACCGTGAAATTGCAGTGAAATTACAGTGAACTGTTATTTCACAGCAAAACGGATTTTCAGGGTGAAGTTGTTCATAGTGTAATGCACGTAAGGTTTGAGTGTTTAACTTTTAAGTACACTAGACGTGTACCTTGGCAAGTACACCGCGCATGTATCCACATTTTGACTGATTATGTCCCTTGCAGTCACAGGACTATAGTTGAAACATGACAGAAGACCAGAATCACAATCACTCTTAAGTGATAGTTGAGATAAACCTCATGGTGTTGCATGTTAAACAGAAAATGATTGTTTGCAAAATGCATACTGAAAGACAACAAAAATCTGACGGTCTCGATCAGAATCACTTTTACGTAGAGTTGAGAATAACCCATGCGGTGTTGCAAAATAAACAGAAAATGATTGCTTGCAAATGCACAACGAACGATGACAACAATATCCGACGGTTCTTGATCAGAATCACTCAATTACAGTTTATGTGTATAAGTTGAGAATAACCCATATGGTGTTGCAAATTGAACAGAAAATTTTCGTCTGCAAAGCGTGCAAAATGCACAAAATGGAACTTGACAATGTCAGCAAATCCCCAATCGACCCACATGTAAAATGCGTATGGCGTCACAAAATGAAGGGACGCCCTCGTTCAGATACAAAAAGTTACTCATTGGTTTATGTACATGTATGCGCACTGTGAGTACATGTGCCACGCCTTTGAGTGTGTGTACGTGAAGCATGCATACAGGTACATGTACGTGAACCAATGAATGACATTCTTTTGCCTCTTGAGTGAGTTTGTGATGTCAATGCATTTTAAGGTCTATTTATTTACAAACTTAAATGTGTACAACTTCATGCAACACGCAAACAATACACACTGACACTGATTACGGTGAGGCTGTGCATTGCACTTCACAAACATCAAGATATACATGGACTGTACATTACCGCGTCATCGTCGCTCGGAACCATGCTCAGTGTCTCGTCTCTCGGAATCGTTCCCCCATCGGTGCTCTCCGGGCCCCCTCCGCAGGACCTGCTCTGGTTCGGCGTGTTCTTGACGCGGGGTGTCCTCTCGAAGATCGGAGACGGGTCTCGTTTGTGGTCCTTCACCGTCTCCAGGTTGCTGCCTTGGTCGACGATGCTGAAGACCGCATCGGGTGGGGTGTGCCTAGGGGAATCGCTCAGGTTGCTCGATCTCGAGTCGCTCCGCTGGGCACTTCCAACCTTACGCTCCGAATCGAACTGAAGTGAGTTGCCGCCCCCTTCGACAGCCGCGAACATGGAGCCTTTGATGTGACTACGGCTGGAACGAGGCGAGGAGAAGGTGGAACCGTCTGTCTCGGTGGAGCTGGAATCCTGGCGACGAGGGCGCCCATCCCCTCGCTCTGATGGGAACTTGAAGCTGTCCTGATTGGCTTCGATGGTTGTGAACATGGACCCCATCGGCTTGCGACCGTGCCGGGGCGAGTCAAGGCTATCGTCATCTTTTTTTACGGGCTGTTGGTTGGGTTTGTTCTCCGAAAACTGCAACGAATTTCCACCGCCTACGATTGGCTCAAACATGGAGCCCATTTTACGTGGCACTCGACGAGGAGACTCTCCTAGAGATTGGAAGACTGCACCAGCATGTTCGGAAGTCTGTCTTTCTGCCATTGTCCTATTTGTCCAAGTCTATATGTACCGTGGTCTCAGAAGGCTATAATGCGAAAGCCACAACAGTTTCCAGTATGCTGTTAGGATTCTTAATAAATAGCCTTCAAGAATCCAGTATGAATGACGGTCACTTCTACAGCTGTATACAGTAGACTGTTGTTGTTAGTACATGAACCGTTTCGCAGGTTTAAGCAGCATTATGTTGGAAAAAAGGTCGAAAGAAATTCAGAAGAAAAAGAACATAATTGTTAGTTCTGCATGGTTGTTCAAGTTATTAGCTCCGAAGAAACAGAGGGTACACAAAAGCAGTTTTAGAAGCTTGCAGAAAGAAAGATCAGGGTTGAGGAGTTCAACGGATCACGGGCACAAACAAAATGCAGCGAGGAAAGTGGGGGGGGGGACTGCAATTGCGGGGGTGAACTGCCACAATGGGTCGGTTCGGCACCCTGATTTTGATGCAGTACAGCGAGCCTTTTGAATGGAAGGTGATCCCGGGGGCAATTGAGCGTTTGTAATCTTGCCCTAATCAGTGTGCAATAACTTTCTCTTCAAATAATCCCCTTTAATTCTAGTGTGTTAGCATGTACAGCAAACGAACAGGGACATAAAGATGCTGGTTCAGGGGCCAATTCTATAAAAGGTGCTTTACATGAGCTGCTTATTACATTGTAAACACATTTGCTATTAAAGAGAAGGAACATTAGTATTTGGTAATGTACAGTGCAGAACATTCATTCCAACATTCGCATATCACATAAAACACAATAAAGGGGGCCACTTTGCATCCGTCACGTTAGCAGTTTTTCCAATGGTTGTTATTTATTTTTAAGTACCTGAAACCGACCAAAAAGTGTTTCAACATGTGAATGGACATGCAGGCTTATACTAGAACTAATTTGAGTTGATTTTTATTTTATTTATTTTTTTTATTTTTTTTTTTTTTACCCTCAAATTTCCATAAAAATTGGACGGAAAAAGTTTTTTACCTCACTTTTCCGTCCATTTGTTGATGGAAATTTTAGGGTAATTAAAAAAATAATAGTAATAATCAACTCAAATTATCTTCATGATAAGCATGCATGTCTATTCAATTGTTGAAATTCTTCTTTGGTGGTTTCAGATATTAAAAAAATAAATTACAACCATAAGAAAAACTGCTAACGTGACGGTAGGAAAGTAGCCCCCTTTATTGTGTTTTATGTCATATACAAAACTGTGAAAACTTTAATCAAAGTAGTATTTCTGACAAAACAATGAATCGTTCCACATTTTTTTAATGTTTTACAAAATGGTTCCGGCCTGCAACTTTCTGTATGATTGACACAAGAATGGCCATTTTCTCATAAGATTTAATCACATCAGATGATTGGTGCACATGTGCTGTACCAACTTTCTTTGAAAAACTTGAGCACCTAAATTTTACAAATTAGATTTATTTCTTGAAATCTAGAGATTTGAAATAAATATAAGTTTCCAAATATTAATGTTGTGAATGGACATTTCCTTTAAAAAATATGACTTCTAGGAAATTTTCAGCTCAATATCTTTTGAAAAGAACAACTCACCAGACAGTTTTATAACCATTTTACAACAGGGTGCCTAAAAACAAAACATTACCGTACTTTGAAAAGCAAAAACCGGAAAACATCAGAACTCAAATAGCAGCAAACAGTGCATTAATTCTCCTTAAATGGCAAAACAGTTTCAACAAAACCAAACAAAAGTATGGAACATTTAACAAGAGTTGGAAAACATTTAATCACACCAATACATGTACTATCAGGCCTCGGCCTTAAGGATTGGCAGGGCAAGGCCACTTTGGTCTTGGTTGCATCATTATTTCAAGACCAACCAATGATTTTTTTATTTTTTTATTTTATTTATTTTATTTTTTGTTGTTGTGATTGTTGAGTTTCCTTTCCTTATCCTCTTGAATTATTCCCTTCATGGGTGCTGCCAACATTTTACATTTAGTTCCCTTCGGCTGTTTGCCGTGGCTGTTTGCGGTGGCTGTTTGCCGTGGCTGTTTGAGGGGTCTTTTTTATTGGGGTTACTGGTTGGGGTGGTGGTTAGGGTGGTGGTTGGGGTGGTGTGGTGGTGGTGGTGGTGGTGGTGGGGGTGGTCTTCGCACTTAGGTCCTCACTTGGGTTTTGCTTGGTGTCCAGTTGGTAGCACCTGTGGTTGGGTCTTATAGAGTGTACTGTGCAATGTATCTCTTTTTAACTTTCTTAGCCTAAACTGATATTTCTATTTTATTTATACTACTCAAAACAATTTAGGGAACACCGGATTTTTAACATCAAATACATGTAGGTTTGAAATGTTCCATGAACCGAGATTTTCATTTGCAACCCCCTCTCTCTTTCAGTAGTCATGTCATGAAATGTGCACTACATGTATACTTTATCATCTGTTTCATTGTGCAGTTGTTTCTCATCAATTCTGTGAAACATTGTGTTTATCTGAAATAAATGATCTTGCTTTAACTGAGATTATTCCAGTGTTCCCTAAATTGTTTTGAGTAGTATAATATGTATTTTAATATTTTGTAATGTCTTCCCTAGGCACCTTTGAAAAACAGTGTTCCACTGAAAGGTCTCCCCAGGTTAAATAAGAACTAAATAAATAAAATAAAACCAAAGGGGCATTATGGCCAGCTCGGAGGGGAACCTGGGCAATGGCCGCAGTGGCTGCAGTGGCCGCAGTGGCCGCAGTGGCCGCGGTTAAGATCGAGGCCTGTACTATTTACAATTCAAACTCTGAAGTAATCAAAGAAACAAAAAGCATGCATCATACACCACAAATAACAGTTCTGCTGCTACATCTACAGGTATGTACTTTAGATGGGCTAAATGGCAACACAACAAAAAGGGGAGGAAATGTCTCCGGCCCCGCCCCCTAAATAGCATTCTCATCAGTATGAGACTCAAAAACCTTTGAGCTACACTGTAGGTATAGTCAACCTTTCGCCTCATCAAACAATTGGAAGGGGGCAGGGCTTACGCCCGCTGTACAAAATGGAGGTGAATACTACAACAAGAATAACAACTATACTATTGATGTCTGGTAACACAGCACACTGCACATGTTCTCTTCCTTGTGGTCCTGATTAGTCATACATGTACACATGTACTTCTTTAACTGCTAAGGAATCTGTTTTGACTGTTGACCTACACACGGGCATTTTTGACTGGTTTTTACTGTCATTTTGACCACCCTGAACAACACCAGACAATGCTTTTTACCAGTCAAAAACGGTCGACTCATTTTGACCTGTAAATGTTGACTACACGTAAGGTTTGACAGTGTTCAACTTTTAAGTGCACTAGATATACCTTGGCAAGTATACCAACATTTTGAATGATTTTGACCCTTATACTATAGTACATGTACATGTAGGAGGAGGGTTAATGGCTTTTAATACAATGTAAATCCCTGTTAAAAAGTGAAATTTTACTGGGGACATTTGAGAAAACGGATAAAGTAAGTTTTGCATCATTTTAAAACTGCCAGTAAAACAAGAATACATACATGTATATACGTAACACGGATGAATATATTTCCAGTTAGAACTTTTGTATTGTACATGTACAATTTGAAAAGTGTGCCATACCAGACAACACGTGGCCGAGTTTCTGCCCAGTTAGAAGAAACCGGTATTTAAGAATTGAAGACCAAATTTAATCAAATATTGACATCCAGGATTATTTAAAACGCATGTTTTATTTCATAACGCAGGATGCCAACATTTAACTAAACAAATTTGAAGTGGGTCCACTGGTATATTTTGTCTACAATAGTGAACAGAAGTCAGAGAAAAATGTTGAAGTGTGCCAAGTTACAAGTAGACAACAGGAAAAAGTATGTTAAAATATAGGTCTAACATTTGCACTCACCTTCTGAATATTGAATAAGCACAATGACCGCAAAATGACAAAAGTGAGAGAGAAACAAATACAAAATTAAGTTAACCTGTATAGAAATATGGAACAATCTTCATATTATTATTGTATAACCCTCCTACTGATAGACCATTTGAAACCATTCAAAATTTCCACTTTCAAAAATGCCCATTGGTTTTGTACACACATGGTGATACCATTTGAATAGTGTTGGTAGCAAGCTTTACTACCATTCAAATCCATTCAAATGCATAGAGGGTCTATTGATTCACCACTTAGAAGTATCCAAACAAGGTTTTGTATTAGCTGTACTACCATTTGGAAAGATCCAAACAAGGTTTTGTATTAGCTGACCTACCATTCAAAAACATTTGGGGAAATCAATACTGTACAGTTATTTCACCATTCAAAACCACAAAAGCGAATGGTTTCAAATGGTGCATCAACTTGTATGAAAAAGGTACCAAAAGTACATAGGAGGGTTAATGGAGTCTTACACAGCATGAAATCTGTCATGATGTGAAACTTTAAACACTTAAAAGGGACAATATCGTCACGATCAGAGCAGACTTTCAACAGGGCATGGAATCAGTGTCCTAGTTTAAGATGAACACAGTGACTGAACATTACTAGCTCATTCATGCAGAAGTAATGGCAACATGACCTTATCATGTGGGGTATTACATGCACTTTCAGTCACCGTCTTAACCCTCCTATGTACAGTGCATTTGCCATAGAATTGTCAGACCTTTCAAAACCTTTCAAGTTTGCTGTACTGAAGGGTTTTGAAAGGTGAGAAAACTGTCTGACAAAAGGGACCTATGAAAGGTTTCGAAAGGTGAAACAACTCTCTGAACAAACTGGTGTTGAAATGTTTCAATACCTTTCAAAGGGTATTGAAAGGTGTGGTTGTTCAGTAGGAACAAATTCTGGAGGGTTTTAAAGGGTTCATAATTATTGATAGCCATTTTGGCCCGTAAGCAGATTTTGAAAGGTTTTGAAAGGTCAAACCATAGGAGGGTTAATCTAAAACTAGCACTCTGATTCCATGCCCTGTTGATCGTGATGATATCTTTAAAAATCCAATAAACTACTACATGTACATGTAAATATTCATGGGTTGGTTTCAGCCCTCATTCTTCATACAGTACAAGTACATCCACAGTATTGTACACTACTCTTCATATTAATAATGTGTACCACTGTAAAAACATACACAGATGTTATAGCAAAATGTAAACATTTATGACATGATTTTAATGAGAAGCACCTGTGCATTATATTATTGGGATGATCCTCTTACAATTATATTAAATGCAGGTAGACGGGGATACCTGGGGAAATTTGTCCCTCAACTTTGTCAGTTGGTGCTTGTACATACCGTAGTGTATCCTCAGTATGTGAATGCTAGGATACTGAGATTATATCCAACCAATTGTCAATACCATGTGTACACGTACGTAATACATCTGCATGACTGCTACTCAAACATAGCCAACAAATGAGATCAGTGATTTTGACTTTCCCCATAGCGGAGTGACATCATCTTTTGATTCTACAATACGGGTACCTTATTCTACAATACGGGTACCTTATTCTACAATACGGGTACCTTATTCTACAATACGGGTACCTTATTCTACAATACGGGTACCTTATTCTACAATACGGGTACCTTAGTCAAAAAAAAAAAAAAAAAAAAAAGATCTCTGGTTTCTGGTCTCCGCGCGTCACCTATGACCTGCGCGTTGGCAATTTTTAATTTCCTTCTTTTTTTATTAATATGAAATGATGCCCAATTGCAGCCCAATTGCAGCCCAAATTGCTGCATCGATTGCATTTCTGCCGTGCTACACATGTATGTTTTACGACTTTTTCACAAACTGTAGGGGTATAAAGGTTTGACCCATTTGTGAGATCTCTCTTAGCCACCATACTTTGTATAAAATGGGAAATTTGGTCCCTACGTATACATTATGTATCATGTATTTCCCTGTTGGCAAAACAAAACAAAACAAAAACAAAAAAATATTACCTAAAAAAAAAAAATGCATCACGCACCGCTTTTGAAGCCGACCGATGACAAGAAACCAGAGACTTTTTTCTTTTTTGGGGCCTTATAAATGATGATGGTGATATTTTTGCTACATATAGGGCCGTATAGTAAAGGCATATATTACATGTAATTATTGGGGGGTTGGGTATGGAAACCAATTTTTTTCAACTGACTTCAGCAGAAGTAAACAAATTGAACACCTTCAAAATCGCTGGAAGATAGAGGATAGACAGGGTGAACAATCATGAGTGGGGGTGGAAGATAGAGGAGGATAGACCGGGTGAACAATCATGAGTGGGGGTGGATTTGAGAATTTTTCTGGTGGGGGGGGGAGAGGAGTTCAAAAAATTAATTTTCAAATTTGAAGTTTTCAAAACGCGTCAATAGAGGGCAGTATTCATTCCCATAGTGGGCAATACTGAATTTAGGAATTGGCACCAAGTCTAAAAGTTATAGGCAATAGTTTCACTTTTGTTCAAAAGCTATTTTCCGGGAAGATTGAATCTCGCTGAGTGTACATGTATAATATCTGAAATGCCACATGCACACTGACTAAAGGCCGTACATGTATGCAGTATACAGTCACAGCCTACGTGTACAGATTTGTACAACAAAAAGTGAGTGTCTGTAAACTAAGACAATGATGCACTCATCCATGTATACACCCATAGACCTCTTCGTAAATACATGTACCGCAGTGTGCACGCACAAGACGATTTACGCAATGCATGCTGGTCTAGTTAACGACAAAATACTGTACACATTGATCTAACAGTGTACATTTCCATCCCCAGATGATCAATGTTACAGCCACACTGATTAATAAGTTATCCATACACTGTAGATGCTTCTTCTTCCATTGTTGTGTGTTCAGTTTAATAATGCAAAGTTACATGTACAATGTTCAATGTACACGTACGTGTATGTAGATTGTAGATTATAAACTACACAGCAACGTCAACAGGGAAATGTGAACTGTGATCATCATGTCAGCTATAATAATAATAATAATAATGTGGACTTATATAGCGCACGTATCCACCAAACTGGTGCTCAAGGCGCATTATATTATTACCCCTGCTCATCAGGTTCATAAATCATTCCTGAAACCATCTCAGCTCCCTGGGGAGTATACAGCTCAATTGCTGCCATTACAGCACATTATAGGGCTAATCAAACACAACAACCAACTCTGCCCTCACAGGTACCCATTTACCCCTGGGTGGAGAGAAGCAATTATGGCAAAGTGTCTGGCTCAAGGACACAAGTACCCCGGTCACGGCTGGGATTCGAACCCATATTCTGATGACTCAGCCATCAGAACACAAATCCGATGCACTAAACCGCTCGACCATGGCACTCCATGGTCGACCAAGATGGTCGACTCCAAGCTAGACCAAGATGCAACGCACGCGTATATTTACGAAGTAGTCTACCAAGTATATCCCAGCCTACATATGTACACATGTACAATGTCAAAGTGTCAACATGTACAGTATGATCGAGCGTCTGTAATAGACTATAATGACTAGATGCACTCATCCACATGTACATGTTGTATTCAGTAACCTACCTACACCTTGTAACCCTTATAGGAAGTGATATTTGCACTGGTGCTGGATCTTTGCCTTGTCGCCCCCTTGACAGATTCACACATTCTAACGCACTGAACCATGGGAAAATTACCCTAACCCTTGAAGAATGAAATTCAATGTCTGCCGTACAGGTACACATGTGTACAATGTTACAAACTAAGTCATATTTATACTAGATTGTATTATACTACCGACCTACATTACAGTATTGATAATCATAACAGAGTGTAGAAAAAAAGGGGGGAAAAAACGGGGGAAAAACGGGGAAAATATAAAAACAAAAATGATATTTCTAGAGATTTCCAATAACAAAAGATACCTTGATAGCCACAGATAATAAAGTGATTAAAGCGATTAATCATAATCAGATTTAATCGAGACAACTTACACTGGGATAACTCACCGATTAGGGCAACGTGGTCTGGTGGCGGTAGACCCTTCCTCTCACGCAATACATGCAATATGTATTAATCGCTAAATGCAATTCTCCGTGCACATGCTGTACTGCCCACTGCTTGAGCACATGGGATATTGGGTGCATGTAGAGATCACCTATTCTTCCTGGTAATAATATTATAACACTACGCCTCGTAGAGCTCTGGGCGGACTATCAATTAGCATAATGTATACCATGCAGGGAAGGGGGGTTACTTGTTTAGCTGGTGTGAATTCATTATGGTGATGAGTAAGGTACTATATACTTCATCATCATTGATGACGATGAGTGGTCGTGGGGAAGGGATGGATTGGGATGAGAGGACTGTAGGACTGGGCTTTTGGCGGGTTCGTGGATGAATGAGCAAAACCCGTCACCTTCAATCCGGCTATACATTAAAATATGAAGTTAGTCTAGTTGTTGGCCAATCCAAATTAAAAGTCACCAAAGATAGTCTGGTGAACACTGTCACAGGATTTATGGAATTCACACCGCAGAAATCACTGAATTCAGAAAATTCACTGAAAAGGGACAGAATTGTTAAATAATATTATTGCTCCTAATTTATTTTGTATACTTCAACTGAGCCTCCTAATCTTACAAGTACTGCAATTTTCTTGTAACCTCAATGCCAAGGAAAATTTATTTAAAAAAAAATTAAAAAAATATTTAAAAAAAGTTGACAGCCTTCCAACAGTGAGCAGTCCCTAACCAATAATTGGTTACAAAACAAACTGATCTGAGAGACATGGTTCAGCATATTCATACTGTACAGGAAACAATCTCCTGATAAAAACATTGTACGTATACACATGTAGTACGTGCATGTACATGTATGCATGTACATGTAAATATTAAATGTGCCAATTTGCAATAATTGGTTTTTTTTTTAAAGCATCACTAAGTCCTTATACAGTAACTTCTACCCAAAACATGCTCACTGAGAAACAACTTAAATGTACAAAATACAATTTCTTCCTGTGATGGAAATTAATCAAAATATGCACTATATTTCCAAGGGTAATAATCTCTCTCCTGCATGTACTGTACATGTAGGTTAATACAGAAAACAGTCTTTGTCACATGTTTATTTAATAGAAGCCTTTATCCCTTCTTCACACCATTCAGTCCCAATTTTAAATGACAAAGACCATTAGTCACACCTAGCCTGCAAATAAGCACTGAGTGGTGGCTTGGGGGCTCATGAATATATATGCATTAACATCATGAATATGGAAATCAATGTATGTGCATGGAAATCACCTCATGAATATGGAAATCACCTCATGAATATGGAAATTAAACATTATGCTGTTCAATTCAATAGCTGAGCAGACAGAGTACACTGTACTTATAATAGCTAGATCACATAAAATACAGTGTGTATTACAATTTCAGCATGCTTGAACTCTATCATTTGTCTTTTTTTTTTTTTTTTACAAAAGTACAGTGTACCATTTGTAAACAAGAGAGTGCAAATGCACTTGTAGTTGTACACGTACATGTACTTTGCACCTGATGAAATATGTACAATTTTTTATTGTTACAATTTTATTTTTTATTTTTATTGCTCTTTAGAAAACATCAAAGTTCGATTAACTACACAATGCTGTAACATTAGAAATGCTTCACAAACCAACATAAAGATAGAGCATTTACAACGTAGCAAGTGCACGTGTGTACAGTGGGTGCTCAACAATTTAGTTAAATACAAAAATTAATAAATGCAGACAGACAGTCGAACACATTTGTGATGCGATCTGGAAAAACCCGTCGGATGTCAGCGAACTTGTTTTGAAGATAATGGCAAAATAGTCCCTCAATTTTTTGTTTGACAATTTGAGTTTTTGTTACCATTTTAATTGTTAATATCTAAATGATCATTCTTGAAATATTAAATAAAAATTCCATCGTTTTATGTATAGTTTTATGACAGATAATTAAAAAGCCGTCTTTTGTTCTTCGTTTCCGCCATTGTGGAGTGTCGTGGCCGAGCGGTCTAGCGCACCGAACTCAAGTTCTGGTGTTGCCAGCAGCAGGGTGTGGGTTCGAGCCCCGGTCGTGACACTTGTATCCTTGAGCAAGGTACTTAACCATAATTGCTTCGTCCTTCGGATGGGACGTAAAGCCGTAGGTCCCGTGTGTTGTATAATGCACGTAAAGTGGATTGTCGTGGTCTAGCGCACTGAACTCAAGTTCTGGTGTTGCCAGCAGCAGAGTGTGGGTTCGAGCCCCAGCCGTGACACCTATGTCCTTGAGCAAGACACTTAACCATAATTGCTTCTCTCCACCCAGGGGTTAAATGGGTACCTGTGAAGGCAGAGATGGTTTGCTCTCTATGCGCTAGAAATGGCAGCAATTGAGCTGTATACTCCCCAGGGAGCTGAGATGGTTTCAGGAATGATTTATGAGCCTTATGAGCCTTATGAGCAGGGATAATAATATAATGCGCCTTGAGCGCCACTTAGTTGGTGGATACGTGCGCTATATAAATCTATACATTATTATTATTATTATTATTGTTTTTTAAGGACAGCGGCGGCTATAACTTCCCGAGAGCATAACTCAAGTTATAGACAACCTAGAATCATGAATAAAACAGTTTTGAAAACAACACAGTGTCCTCGTTAGTTTGATGTATACCACAAAAATTACAAATTTCGCCATGTGAAGGGTTTTCCCAGATCACATCACATTTAATTCAAAATAACAATTCTGATTTAGAAAAGAAGACATACAAAAGCACATCCATTTAATATTTTATTCTGATATCTGATTTTGAATTAATTTATTTCACAAAAAATGTATGATTTTATTGGGGTTAGCTTTCATTTTAATAATTAATAATTAATAATTATTAATTAATAATTATTCCGATTTTATGAAATTTATGTTCAGTTGACCATTCCATTGTTCACATACTTTGATTAAACCAAATGATTTCATGTCATTCATTCAACGTACACTATCTAAACTATGCTTTAAAAAAATTTTAAGATTCAAGAAATAATACACTCTGGTAATTCTGTACTGCAGTACAATGGGGATCTTTGTTCAATTTTTAAACAGTTTTCTTTCCAATACAGTGTAAATTCTCTTTATTAATCAAACATTCAAATTGTACAAATTATTTGTTTTACGCAACTTCATCATAACATATATTTCAAATTAAATTAAAATCAGTTTGAAAAACCCACATCAAAATAATCCCCAATCCAACTATTAAACAGGACAAATGCAATAAATTATGATTCATCGGACTAAGAGTGTATAAATGCAAGGTAATTAAAGCAATTATTAATTTCCCAGATTGTTATGACAGGTTTGTGCCAGCTATGCTCTTTGTCTGTCCATACAGGCAAGGGCCCCTTTAACACCTTAAGATGCAACTTAATTAATAATGGCCCCTGAACAAGCACAAGCCTGAAGACACCTCCAGGCAGAGAGCCAATCACAGAGTTTGTGTCGACTGAGCATGGGCCAGATGTCATGTTCTTCCTTACTACAATAGCACAGCACACATCATATTATAGGCACACTCAGTTGGAATGTACAATGTACATTAATGGGACACATGCATAATTAATTATTGATCCTGCGTCTGGCTTTTGATCACTCCAACCACTCAGAGAAGAGACCTACATGTACATGTATGTAGACTAACTCTGTCTGAATCAAATTATGTCACTACATGTACTTATGACTACTGATAAAACACTAACAATACATGTATGTACGTATGTATGTTACAGTAAAGTAAATCATGAATCAGTTAAAGCCCCTAGCTATATAGGCCACACAAAAAAAGTCTCCGGTTTCTGGTCTCCATGCGTGCTACAATGTACCTCAGACCCACGCATCAGTATTTTTATTTTATTTTTTTAATTTTTTTTTTTGTGCTATGAAACAATGTCCAATTGCAGCCAAAATTGCTGGATCGATTGGACTGCTTTAAACGACTTTTTCACATAATAATAATAATGAAACTTATAAAGCGCCATCTATCTAGAAACCTAATCCGAGGCGCTGGTGATAATGAAAAAGACACAAAGATATGGAACATTAGATAAACAAAGATAAATACATGAAACAAAATGCACAAAATTAACATTCATTATAAGCTTGCACAAAAAGGTGAGTTTTCAAAAGCTTTTTGAAAGAATTAAAAGTGGTATGAGCGTTTGCCCGATTTGTGAGGCCTCTCTTAGCCACCATACTTTGTATACAGGAAATTTGGAAGCTGTGTATACAACGTATCACATATTTCCCTGTTGGCAAAAAAAAAAAAAATGGCCAAAAAAAAAGCACGAAATCTTAAATCAAACATTCATTTAGGAAATAGTTCTTCCTCCAATGTCGATATCAGAAAGCTCACGGTGCCTTCTATACACGTGCATCATGATCAAAACCAGAGAATGAAACTATGACCATGTGAAATCCCTCTCCATTTCTTCTGCTTCTTAAAACAATTGAAACACCACTTTCCAAACTAAGCTTGAAAACAGCTGCTACATGTATGTGCTATCAGAAAAACGAATTTAATCATTTAACAACGCGGTGAATATGTGACATAAGACACAAGAGGGCGGTATGCAAGTTCCACAGTCAACCCTGACAGTTTTCGTTCATCGTATGCTAATGTGAAAGTGTGTTACGTAAAGACAATAGCATATGGCCGACGACCGTGGTGTATAGCTGTAGGCTTGTGTGCACATCTAGAATGCATACAGGTAAACATGTGGCACACATGCAGAACATCCATTGCAGTCTGAGGCACTGAGGGCGGAATGTATTTAATTACTAGTAATTAAATACAAAATCAATTAGTGATGATTTTCTTACGTCATCGGTATTAGACCAATCTAGGAATTCCATGGATTGTAAGTGCAAAATATGAAGTCATTCTGAGCTTGGCAACTATGCTTTTTTTTTTTTGATAAGTTTCACGAGGAAGAAGAAGCAAAAATGAACAATTTCAAAGAGGTGTTCACGCTGTCGCACGCGAACACCTTAAAACATGACCAACAATGCTGGTAAAAAATTTCCTGCCCATGTTGTTCTCTGAGTGTCATTTTGACCACCCTGAAGAACACTAACCATGTTTATTCTTATTTAACACAGTATACAAGTAAAGGTAAAGACTTCATCACTAAAGTCAAATAAAGTCAAATTAGTAGTAAAAACGGCAATTAACAAATTATGGCCCAAAAAAAATTCTAAAATACATGTAGAAAACACTTAGCTTGGCCACAAGAGGGCCCTGTTCACCAGCATAAAGAACAACACACAGACACACACAGTATTTTATTGTGATGTTTTTAGATATTAACTTATCATCAATTCCATGGCTTAATTATAAATGCTTGACATATATTTAATGCAACTTTCTCACAGTCAATGTCATGTACATGTAGGTTAGTAAGTTAACCACACAGAACCACAGTATAAGACCATGACTGGAATTTCACAGAGCCCATTGCCCATACAGCCTCCGTTGCCCTCTGTGTTCCCATAGACATTCTGATATTCTAATGGAAGTGCCCTTCACCAAGGAAAAGTGAGTGGCCTTGCCCCCCACTACAACTTGTACAAGCTTGAAAATTCCATGCATGTATCAATGACATGATTTGTTTACAAATTGTTTATTTTCAGTTTGATTGTTTGATAACAAAAACTGTGCAGGCCAATGTGAACGGTGATCCCTAGTTAGACCAAGATGCAACTCGTGCATATTTTATGAAGTACATGTAGTCTACACATGTGTGTGTATACTTAACAGGGGCTTTTCAAAGAATTGCTGAACATAATAATAATAATAATAATAATAATAATAATAATAATAATAATAATAATAATAATAATAATAATAATAATAATAATAATAATAATAATAATAATAATAATAATAATAATAATAATAATAATAATAATAATAATAATAATAATAATAATAATAATAATAATAATGTAAATTTATATAGCGGCGGTATCGCTCATGGCGCTTTGTAAAAACAACAACACAGTATAGTAAAATATAATACAGTGCATGTACAAAGCATAAATCCAAGTTCAATCAGTCAGTTCAAACTTCATACGCTTCTGAGAACAAATGTGTTTTTAAGTTCGTCTTGAACATGTCTGGAGAGGCAGCAAATCTAATGCTGGATGGGAATGAATTCCACAGTTTGGCTGCAGAAATCTCAAATGATCTTTGGCCCCATTGATTATATGCTAGTTGTTCAGCTAGGAACAACTGATTTGAAGAGCATAGGACAATGCGTCCAGGAGTGTAGAAATGCACGAGATCAGTCAAATAACATGGGGCTGTGCTATTTAGAATTTTAAACACAAACAGTCCAAGTTTGTAGATTATTCTGTGCTTAACTGGTAGCCAGTGCAAATCTTGAAGCACTGGCGTGATGTGCTCTTGGACTTTGGTATATATGTGACAATCCTTGCTCATTGGCGGATCCGGGGGGGGGGGGCTAAAGGAGTGTAGCCCCCCCCTAAAATCGTTTTTAAAAAAGGGAGAGAAAGAGAGAGAGAAGGGGAGAACGCACTCTCATTTCCCCCTCACTGTGCTTTGTTTTTCTCTCCCTTTGATTATTTCATTGTAATTTTTGTAGTACTGAAAAATAATTGTTTTTGATTCTCAGCCCCCCCCCCCTAAAAAATGTTCTGGATCCGCCCATGTTGCTGCCATGTTTTGAAAGTGTTGAAGCCGGTTCAGTTACACCGGAGGTTTGTTACACCATAGAGTGTTGATTATATGCTAGGTGTTCAGTATATCCTGAACAAAAATAACAAGACCGTGTCAAGTAAACTTGTAGCTTTGCATGGTGAAGAGGATATGTAAGTAAAGAATATTTACAGTGACACCATGTGAAATTCTCAATTGAGTAGTAATTTACATGAAGTTGTGAGTTGTAACCTCCAGTTCTTTTCAGAAACTCATTACTTCAATTGAGAATTTGCCATGGTGTCACCACAAATATTCTATTCATAAAGACCCTGTCAGTCTCCTGGAGATGATTAGAACATACATTATGTAATAATCGAAACATAGAGAAAACCCTGCGAAGACCCCCATGGTTCTCCCTGAACCAAGTTCTCATAGTTGAGAAATGAGTTGTCCAATATTGGTTCTCCCTGAACCATAATCTCACTTAGCGATAGTTGAGATACGAGTTGCCCAATATTAGTTCTCCCTGAACCATAATTTCATTTTGTGACAGCTGAGATACGAGTTGCCCGATATCGGTTCTCCCTGAACCATAATCTCACTTTGCGACAGTTGAGGTACGAGTTGCTAAAAGGTTCTTTTCAGAACCCTGTAACTCACTTATCAATAGCGGAGATACATAAACACATGGTGTTACCGCAAACCCGTAATGATATTAATACTCCACCATGAAAAGCCTCATAAGGTCAGGATGGTCAAAGTACCCTTGAAATTTGTCACCCACCAGTTGAAACATTCACTTGTTGTGCAGGGTACAATGTACACACTATACAAGGCCTTTACTACAATGGTGACAGCCCCCCTGCAGGTAATA
The DNA here is from genome assembly GCA_029582265.1 of Zoroaster sp. YZ-2022. NCBI lineage: Eukaryota > Metazoa > Echinodermata > Asteroidea > Forcipulatida > Zoroasteridae > Zoroaster > Zoroaster sp. YZ-2022. The sequence continues at coordinate 34,537,298 of CM055817.1, read as the reverse complement.
ACACATGCATACAGGTCTGTGTGGGAATTCATTGCCTGCACTCACTGAACTGTGTGCTGTCAGCATTGGAGTCTGTTTGATCCCAAGAACAAACATCACTGACAAATCACCTCCCTGTCCCATTGTTGACAAAAAGAATAATTTCCACAAGGACACCTACATGTACATGTACATGTAGAGTCTGGATTTCAAGCACAAATCATCTGGCATGGACTACCAGTACTCACAGCACAAAGTGATTTCCCCCATCATCAGGGACCAATTTCATAGAGCTGTGAAGCAGAACAAATTGCTTCAAAGCAAAAAAAAAAAAAAAAAAAAAAATAGATACAGTATAAGTTTTTGTCACAACAAAAACTAGGTGTTCGGTTGAAGTTAAAATGATGACGTCATCAATTCGAAGATTTGGAGAAAGTCAAATGTTAACGTCTGTTGAAGTCCTCGCGAGAAGTTTATTTGAATACAATACAATACTGAATTTTGAAATTATTTTAATATTAAACTTTGACTGCCGGTTTGGACAGGAAGTAAAGGTCAAATTGGGGTCATGTTTTTGTAAATACTTTTGACAATTAACAATCTGTACAATGGTGCAAAAACTGTGAATTTAGGCCTACCTCTTGTGGTTGTTGAGATATGATTTTTTTAAATATTAAACTTTGACTTCCGGTTTGGACAGGAAGTAAGGTCAAAATTGGGGTCACCTCTGTGTAAATATGTTTTGACAATTAACAATCTATACAATGGTACAAAAATTGTGAATTTACCTCTTGTGGTTGTTCAGATATGATTTTTTTTAATATTAAACTTTGACTTCCGGTTTGGACAGGAAGTAATGTCAAATTGGGGTCATCTTTTTGTAAATATTTTTTGACAATTAACGATCTGTACAATGGTACAAAAATTTAGAATTTACCTCTTGTGGTTGTTGAGATATGATTTTTTTTAAATATTAAACTTTGACTTCCGGTTTGGACAGGAAGTAAGGTCAAATTGGGGTCACCTTTTTGTAAATATTTTTTGACAATTAACGATCTGTACAATGGTGCAAAAATTGTGAATTTACCTCTTGTGGTTGTTGAGATATGATTTTTTTTAAATATTAAACTTTGATTTATCGAAATTCGATATCTGATGACCTAATCATGACATCACAACTCGTGTTTCATCTACGTGTTACGTTCTAAGTGTATGCCAAGTTTGAAGTTCATGTGAAGTTTGCAAGTATGTATTTTTTGTAGACAATCGATCCGGAAAAGAAGGAGAAGAAAGAAGAAAAAAAACGAACAAAAACAATAGGTGTTTTGGGTGCATACCCGAACACCTAAAAAATGCTTCAAAGCAAGTTTTGTTGGTTACCACCAAAGATCCACACAAAGTGTGTGTAATTTGGCTGGGAGTCTGTATTATAATGCTTAGCGAGAATATTTGGTAAGCACAACTCTCTGCTAAGCAGCTCTATGAAACTGGGCCCATAACCTTGCTACAGTGTGACTGCAATAAAGCAGGGGTTCACGATACTACCTGGACCTCCATAGCTCGATCAAGACCAGTGATTTAAACTCCGGTATATACAATCAACTCTAATACTTTTGTTAATACTCGCCACTTAGACACACTCACATTTAATCATCTCTATGCAAGAACACTTAGCCTAAAGAACACCTCTATTCACTCATTTCCACGTATTTGGAGTAGTCTACCTACAAATGTTAAGAATGCCCTAATTATAGATTCGTTTAAGTGTTTTAGCATTTATTTACCCAACCATTTCCTTGATGTCTAGATGCCTATTCGATACTTACTGATTTTGTGTAAATTTTTGATTACTCATGTTATTGCTAGATTGCTTGACAGTACATTCATTGTTGACTGTCTTATATTGTTGTTGTGTTTGTTTGTTTGTCTGGCTGTTGGAGCGTTTGCTCGTTTGTTTGTTTGTTTGCTTGCTTGCTTGTTTGTTTGTTTGTCTGTGTGTTTGTTTGTTGGGGTGTCTATTGTTTGTTTGGTTGTTGATATTACTGTTTCATTGTATTGACTGTTCCAGTGGTTTGATTCATGTTGTATCTTTTTATTTACATGTGTATACATTTTTATTTTATGCATAGATATATCATATTTTATTTTTCGAAATCAGTGTTACTTTTTAAGACTGGATTGATAGGCTTTCGAGTCACAGTGTTTAAGTACACTTTTATTAATCCTGGCCATCTTAAAATGGATTTGTTTTGTTTTGTCTTATCTACGCCTGCCTTTTTTCCTGCCTTTAAATTAATTTATTTTCCTGTGTTGTTCCATGAGATGGCTTCTGTCACCTCTTATCATATTTTCCTTAATTTGTTTCCAGTTAATTCGAAAGAGTTACCATGATTTATTTTCATGTATGATTTGTATTGTTTGTATTATTGTTGCATTTTCTGGCCGAATAAATAATAATAAAAAAAATAATAATAATATAGTGCACTTAAATGGGCAATATCTTCACAATAACCTGGGCATGGCATCGGCATGATTATGTAGTTTTAGATTAACTCAGTGACTTTAAATAACACCATCTGCACAAGAGAAGGTCACACTACCGTTGCTGCTGCAGAAATGCACCAGTAATTTTCAGTCACGGTGTTCATCTTAAACTAGGACACCGATTCCATTTTGAAAGTGTGCTCTGACATGATCGTGACGATACTGTCCCTTTTTAATATCAAAGCTGTCTCAACAATCAATCAGGAATAATTTGCTTTCAAATTTGTATGCATTCTAAATTCTAAATTAATAAATATATATGCATTCCCTTAAAATAAAAAAAAAGGAAATACTCAGAGCACAGATGATTACAATTTGTTGCTTGGCTTTGTATGGTTTATTACAGATTCCCCAATTAGCCGATGTTATAGTCAGTCTTTTTAAAATCTGTTTGTGCCCATAAACCATTTGACAGAGATGAAACCTAATTGAAACAAAACACTTAGAAATTCATGTTAAATTTGTTAAAAACATTTAAACTACATGTATTAACAAACATTAAAACTGTGTCAGTGGGGGAGGGGGTCAGTGGGGTTCAGTGGGGGTGGGGGTCAGTGGGGGTGGGGGTCAGTGGGGGAGGGGGGTCAGTGGGGGAGGGGGTCAGTGGGGGAGGGGGTCAGTGGGGGAGGGGGTCAGTGGGGGCGGGGGTCAGTGGGAGTGGGGTTCAGTGGGGGAGAGGTACGTGTAGATCATGGGTTCTAATCCCTACTCACAGTATTAGCCAGAGGGGTGTCTGGGTGTCTTTTGGACACCCTGTTCCAATTTTGGACATCCTATTTTATCTGTCATTTACATGATGTAAAAGTATTGTTACATGTAAGAGAACAATTTTGACAACCTGTTTTGAAACTTCCAGCAAATTTGGACACCCTATTTCTAAATCCTGGCTAACACCTTGTCCCTACTGTGTTCCCCGCCCCCAAACTGTAACCAGAAATCACTGCCAATTACCTATGCACACACACATATTTCTGCCTAAAAGTATTGCTATGACAGAACAAATTACAAATTCAATCCCTTCCAAATGTTCACAATGTTATTTTGCACAGAAGATTACAAATGAATCCAGAAGTCTATTTAGTATCTGGACAGGATATATCCTTATAATGCATACGTGTGTGCATGTACCATCCATCAGTATTATGGTGATTATTTGGTTACATTGGGAAAAGTGTCCGCAGTAAAATGGAGGTCGCAGTTTCATGACTTGCTGTAGTGATTTTATGTTATCTTTTTGTTTTACTCAAACAAAAAATATATATCCAATTAAATTCATTTCAATACAAATATCATTTTGATGATATTTTAACCAGTTGACGTCGGGAATATTTATTTTTTTCCGGTCCCCCGTGCGGGTTTATTTTCAGTAAAAAATCTGAAAACATTTCTAGCCATTAATAATTTTTTTCGGACAAGTTCGGACACCCAAATAAACACCTTTACTCATTGACATTTTGAGAATTAAATGGCTAGTTTTTTAATATCGGTTGTGTTTGTTCAGCACAATTAGACAGTTGGCAAGCCCCGATGCAATGGCCTATTAGCGACCAGCGCCCGGTCGAAAAGACGGCATACCTGGAGAGAGATCGAATGCCTCGTAAACAATGGATATAAATCCCTCTTTACAAATCCCTGGCTGGTATGTCAAAGCATGGAGGAAGGAAAACAAGGAACAGGTCTTGGATAAAGGGATTAGGCAAAAATCAACGAAAAGAGTGAACTCGTTCAGTATTTGCAGTGCATTTTGTCCGGGGCCACCGAACCGTGACCCCATGGACTCCGAGAAACGATTGCGTGTATAGTCTGCCGCCACGACTGCACGCTACGTGTGGCGTGTTGACAAGTTTCCCGGTGACACACACAAAAATCGGAATGCATGTTTAGACGCTCTCCGATCCGCTGTCCAAAAAAAATTTGCGTGTATACACGGCCTCGAAGCGAACTGGTTAAAAAGAGCCCTTTCTCAAATATTGACATTATGCAGTCATTGATCAATGTAAACAAACCAGTCTATGCCACATTGTTTATTTGAATGGAGTGATTTTCCAAATCCTTAAATGTTAAGGATTTATTAGTTATTAGCCTACTGGTGACACAGCTGGTACAAATATTTAAAAAAATGGAATATAAAAAAAAAAACAGAAAATAATAAGAAATGTTGTCCATTTAAAAAAAAAAAACAATGACTGTGTGGCTTAAAATGTCCTGTCAGAATTTTAAAAAGTCGTTTACGAGTAGTTAATTGTAACCAAAAAATGGAACCAGGTAATGACATTTTCGGTCGGGTGTCCGGATACCCGGCACAAAACTTTCTCTATGCCTTGGCTTACCGCTTAAGAACTTTGCGAAATACAATTTTTCAAGAAAGACAAGAAAAATGAGAACACCTTCTTCTGTGGACAGGGTGGAAATCAAGATTTATCCAGGGCCATTTATAAGAAGAGTTGACTCACGACTGTTACTTTAGCTATTATTATTAAGGTCAAAATATTTGACCCGAACGGTGCCATAATCTGCACAAAACACAACATAATCACTATACAGCAGCAACGCGTAACGACTGACGCGTGTACGTACAGGTGCATAACTGTTCTTTTTTTCTCTCTCACACATTCCAGTGTTCACAAGGTCAACTTTACGAGCTAAATTTGGGTAAATGCAATACATTTTCTCGACACGGTGCAAACAAATATCATCTACATGGTTAACTTTTCACACTGTCCGAAGAAATATTGATGACAATTTGGGAAGGGATGAAAATAATGAAGAAAATTAATCGATTCACCTACCATTTTGTGTTTCTTCGTTTTTTTCACCGCGGCAAAAGAAAAACAACTCCAGTCCAAAAAGTTAACTTCAGTGAAAGGTTGAGGGCGCACTATTAAAGTATCAGTACGTACCTATTTCGCTCCCTTTTTTATATAATTTACATGATGTAATATTGCATACTTCGCGCGCCCCCGGCCCCGTACTGATGGCATATGGATCGAGAATTGTAAACTTCATACTTGTGATCGTGCAAGGTCAAGGAGGGGCGATATAAAGATAGAAGATTTTCATTGTGAATTCATTTTCAATCAACCTTTAGCTTAAAATCGACTTAAGGTTTTTAAAGATCATAGGCCTATATGATTTCAAGAAAATAATTTGGCTGTTTTGAGTGTGGTAAGTATAAAACAAAACGTGGATCAACGTGTGCATTGCAAATAAAATAGAAATGACGTGTATTTCCGACATGTTTGCACCGGTCATGCCGCCTTGCCGGTATCATCATTTTAATGCATGTCATAGGGTGCGTTCAAGTAGGTTCCCCAGGTCGACCCGTGTCTGACTCTGGTGCATTTGAGTATGCCTGACATTGCCAGGGGCTTACCTGGGTAAGCCTCAAGTAACCTGCTCGCGAAGCAGGTCACTTGAGGTAGACGCAGGTAAGTGACATGCGTGACATCACTTTGTCTTTGAAAATATTCTGAATCGCCGCTAGGCCTATTTTTGTTTTCACTGCGGCAATTTTGTGAAGTTTGACATACATTTTCATCTTTTAAACAATGAATTTTTGAGTAGAGACTGTTCTTGTAGTTGTACTAAAAAGTTTGTGTTGTTTGGTACGAACATGACGAACCTGAGAAGTAATAAGATCATTAATGTTAACGTTAGTTCCTTTTTTTTACCTGGGAAATAATAATTTTGTGATTGTTTTGTTGTAAATATTTTGTTTACAAAGTCCGTCTGGCATTGTCGTCTGCTATACATGTGGTTATAATAACCACATGTTTGACATTACATGATATATGTACCTTACAGTGCACCTACATCATAGATCACTGCCATGCTTGCAACGGGGTTAAGACAACTCGACCCATGTGACAACTCGACACGGACAACTCGACCCATGAGACAACTCGACCCTTGTGACAACTCGACCCTTGTGACAACTTGACCCTTGTGACAACTCGAACCCACGAGACAACTCGACCAACGTGACAAGTCAACACAGACAACTCGACCCAATTTATAATCAGTGCTTAGAAGTGGATCATCGTTTTCCCTCGAAAAAATATTGATCACTACTACACTAGGCTTATTCTAGCACCAAGAATGGCTAAAGTTCTAGCACAAATTCAATCATTTCCCCCGTAATACACGCGCTGGCGAAATTAGTTTTTAGGACTTGAAGTTTAACGATAATTCATGCGACGGTGCGTTGCTGTACGGACCGGAAAGAATGTTGTATCCGACCGCCACTTTTTAAGGGTTTTTTTATTTATTTTTTGTTGCAACCACTAACCAGTTAAAAAATTATTCCATCGATTTTTGGGGGTACAGAAAGCGAAAATGATATTTAAAATCCACATTTATGATGGTTTTCGGACTTGATTTCCCTTCTAAAATATCTTCCCCTTCAGAAAATAGAAGGATCCTATCAGGCTTATACATGTACAGTGTACATGTACAATGACCGTGTTGGTCACTTATGGGGGAGTTGACAAGATCAGACTGACATGACTGAGGAAGTCATCGTATACCAAAAATGCCTGATTTTTCATGAAATAAATATCCTAGAATAATTTGAAGTATGTATATGTCCATCATCATCCATTATGTTCTCCACCTTACTACATGTAGGTAGGTAAGATTATATTGGTTATATTTAATGAGAAAAAGTAGTGGTCGGATACGACTTTCTACCCTACGGACCCGTTGTTACAGTAAATATACCTAATCCCCGGAGAAAATATAATATTAACCCTAACCACCCTGAATCCATCAAAATCCATCCCCCTGTTTTGGAGGATTTCGGCGGATTCAGGATATCTCCACATTGAGCATATGGCGGACATTGATGGATTCAGGATTTCAATAGTTTTTAACTGCTTGGTCATGTTGGTTGATGTATTTTGATGGATTATAGTTACTGTACATGTACTGTACATGTACAGCCAACACTTTTGATGATTTTGATGGATTCTATGCAGCAACATACTATACAAATTTTCATGTGAGCATGGTATCCTGAATCCACCAAAATCCGCCAGAAATTCAGTGGTGGATTTTGGTGGATTCAGGATATGTCCAATATCTACACTGGCGGATTCTGATGGATTCAGGACACCAGCATTTTGTGTGTGACAAAAATGGTGGATTTTGGTGGATTCAGGATACTTTCTAGTAAAAATACCCAAGGGGTTAGGGTTAAATAAAAAGAAGAGTCCAAATGTATAAAACTTTTAAATATTATATTTTTTATTGAATGCCATTCAAATAATAAATCATAAAAGGGCTATATGCGAGATATAAAATTATAGATTTAAAATTATTTGAAAAATTATTACAAAATGTGTTTTACCGATAACATCCTTGATTTCATGAAAACGAATTCTTTGAAAAGTGAATATAATTGTGTCATAAGCTTGGTTTAACGTTAACAGTAAAACCATGCTTCTTATTTTGAAAAATGATCCAATGAAGAAAAAAAAGAAAATCGCGGTCTACACTCAATCCTTCCTGCAAAAAAGGGGTCGAGTTGTCACAAGGGTGGAGTTGTCTCAAGGGTGGAGTTGTCTCGTGGGTCGAGTTGTCAAAAGGTTGAGTTGTCTCGTGGGTCGAGTTGTCCGTGTCGAGTTGTCACATGGGTCGAGTTGTCTTATGACCCTTGCAACATGGCCATTCTGGTGATGGGGTTAAGACAACTCGACCCTTGTGACAACTCGACACGGACAACTCGACCCATGAGACAACTCGACCCTTGTGACAACTCGACCTAAACAAAACTCGACCCACGAGACAACTCGACCCTCGTGCCAACTCGACCCACGAGACAACTTGCCCATGTACAACTCGACCTCCTGTGACAACTCGACACGGACAACTCGACCCAATTTATCGTTGCTTAGAAGTGGATCATCGTTTTCCCTCGAAAAAAGATTGATCACTAGGCTTATTCTAGCACCAACTATGGCTCAAATTCTAGCACAAATTCAATCATTTCCCCCGTAATACACGCGCTGGTGAAATTAGTTTTTAGGACTTGAAGTTTAATGTTAACATTTGTAGGTGAGTGACAGGTGTCATCACGGGATGTCAACACACAATTGTCCGCTCTTGCCTGTCGTCAAAATATGATTCATAAAAAATATACAATGGGAAAAGATTTGGGATATATTTAACTCTTGGAATCTCCTTTTTTTTCCTTTTTGTTTTGGAATATAGTAAATACTATAGTAAATATACCTAATCCCCAGGAAAAATATAATGTTAAATAAATAGAATAGTCCAAAAATGTATAAAAACGATACGAATGCGAGATATAAAATTATAGATTTAAAATTATTTAAAAATTATTACAGAACATGTTTTGCCGATAATTTCCTGAATCGGAACATCCTTGATTTCATTACAGAAAGGAAAACAAATTCTTTAAAAATGAATAAGCTTGGTTTAATGTTAACAGCGCCTAAATGACTGGGACATTATTTACTGATAAAACAATGGCATGCTTCTTATGTTGAAAAATGTGTAATGAGCCGATGAAAAAAAAAAAAAAAAATTGGAAAATGCTGTCAAAATAACAACACTATTTGGCCTGTGTGTTGGACAGATTTCAACCCTTTTTCATTCAAGTTAACCCTAACTTTCCCAAATCCTCCAAAATCCTCTGCCAAAGTGAAGGATTTTGAAGGATTGAGGTTACATGCTACCTGCTCTTTGCTAAAGTGAAGGATTCTGGAGGATTGAGGTTATTAGGCATACTTGCCTTTCCATGGTACATGTATATCCATGTTTGTTGTAGTGATTGCAAGGTCAGTGCTTGGGTCAGTGGACACTGTTTATTGCTCCATGCTTGCAGGGAGGGTCCCTGGCCATGTACATGTATCACAGATTAGAAACACATGTGTGCACACATGTGATGTGCTTGCTTTACTACTGAAGGATTTTGGAGGATTCAGGTTGTGTAAGCAAATGGGCCTAGGGAGTTAGGAAGGATTCAGGTTATGTGTAAGCAAATGGGCCTAGGGAGTTAGGCAGGATTCAGGTTATGTGTAAGCAAATGGGCCTAGGGAGTTAGGAAGGATTCAGGTTATGTGTAAGCAAATGGGCCTAGGGAGTTAGGAAGGATTCAGGTTATGTGTAAGCAAATGGGTCTAGGGAGTTAGGAAGGATTCAGGTTATGTGTAAGCAAATGGGCCTAGGGAGTTAGGCAGGATTCAGGTTATGTGTAAGCAAATGGGCCTAGGGAGTTAGGAAGGATTCAGGTTATGTGTAAGCAAATGGGCCTAGGGAGTTAGGCAGGATTCAGGTTATGTGTAAGCAAATGGGCCTAGGGAGTTAGGGAGGATTCAGGTTATGTGTAAGCAAATGGGCCTAGGGAGTTAGGGAGGATTCAGGTTATGTGTAAGCAAATGGGCCTAGGGAGTTAGGAAGGATTCAGGTTATGTGTAAGCAAATGGGCCTAGGGAGTTAGGAAGGATTCAGGTTATGTGTAAGCAAATGGGCCTAGGGAGTTAGGAAGGATTCAGGTTATGTGTAAGCAAATGGGCCTAGGGAGTTAGGAAGGATTCAGGTTATGTGTAAGCAAATGGGCCTAGGGAGTTAGGAAGGATTCAGGTTATGTGTAAGCAAATGGGCCTAGGGAGTTAGGAAGGATTCAGGTTATGTGTAAGCAAATGGGCCTAGGGAGTTAGGGTTAATACCTGACTATTTCAGCAAAAAGATTCAAATTGAAATTCATACTAAGTTGCGCTGCATCGTCTGCATCGTCTGCATCAATCCTTCCCGCAGCGTGAGGAAAAAAAGTGGGTCGAGTTGTCACATAAAGGGTCGAGTTGTCACGAGGGTCGAGTTGTCACGAGGGTCGAGTTGTCACGAGGGTTGAGTTGTCACGAGGGTTGAGTTCTTTCGTGGGTCGATTTTTTATTTATTTGGGTCGAGTTGTCATGAGGGTCGAGTTGTCACGAGGGTCGAGTTGTCACAAGGTCGAGTTGTTCCGTGAGTCGAGTTGTCCGTGTCGAGTTGTCACAAGGGTTGAGATATCTTATGACCCTGGTGATTATCATCATTATCAATTTTTTGTGTGTGTGCTTTTTGTTTAAGGTTTTTTTTTTTTTTTTTTCAAATTTAATTATTGTGTGATTTTTTTTGAAATACATATGTACCATACCTTATAAGGGGGTGAGTCAGCATGACGCAAATAACCATCTAAGGAAAGGGAAATGGTGGAAACATGCATCATTTTAATCAACATATTCCATGTACATGGGGAAATGAGATTTAATCAGGAGGACCCTGATGTACGTGTGCACGTAGTATATAACATAATACAAGGAGGGGCTTGAGGGCTAGGCTGTATACTGCATCACCTGTTGTGTGCATGCTACATGTTAGTGTAACAAGTCTGATTGTTGTGATCACTAAACTATCTCATGTGGTGTGATGACGTCACATGCACAAGGTCTATATATATCTATATGAGGCACGGTATACTTAGTGCTTTCCGAGTGTCTGCGGGGGGGAAAAAAACTCAGACGGAGCTTGAACTGACAACCTCACTGCTAATCCTGATGCAAGAATTTCCATCAATAAATTCAAATAATGTATATACATTGTTATCATTACCATTGCAGATTCAGCACATGAGTATCAAGTACAATGAACAGACACCTGAGGTTTATTGCACGTACAGTGTTTGTGAAGAACAGTGATGTCGATGGTGCTTACAGGACCCTGAATAAGTAAGAGACTTTGTAAAGAAAACATACTCTAGAGTAGTGCTGGGACAGTTAACTGGGTTAACTGGTTAACTGGTTTAACTGGTTAACTGGGTTAACTGGGTTAACTGGTTAACTGGGTTAACTGGTTAACTGGGTTAACTGGTTTACTGGTTTAACTGGTTAACTGGGTTAACTGGGTTAACTGGTTAACTGGGTTAACTGGTTAACTGGGTTAACTGGTTAACTGGTTTAACTGGTTAACTGGGTTAACTGGGTTAACTGGTTAACTGGGTTAACTGGTTAACTGGGTTAACTGGTTTACTGGTTAACTGGTTAACTGGTTTACTGGTTAACCGACTGAAACTGAAATTCGCTAACCAAAACCAATATTTAAAACAAAAACAACAATTTTGGAAGAACTTGCTACCCATTTGGTTAATGTACATGTAGAATTTCTTTTTTGCAGCATTGGTTTTTAAACTATCATTGCGGGAAGTTAACTGATCCTTTTTTATTGAAAATGTATACGGGTCATTCCATGAACGTGGGACACTGTGTTTTCCATGTATTTCAGATATTGGGGCCTGTGTTATTCCTTACATCGTACGAGCTGATGATTATAACTTTCACCTATTGTTGCATCTCATACAGACCTACTATGACAACAAACAAACATTTCTTGGGTCTCCCCTATTTTGATCCATTAACTTTAGTCAGTATATTACACAACGTAACAAGACACGGTGTCCCCTTGTAATTTCGTTACATCGTTAACCTCATATCAGGTGAAGCAGGAAGTAAATACATGACACCAGTTTTAATGTTTGTATCTATTATTTTAAAAGATGACAACCTACAAAACTATGATAAATAAGGTAACAAAACTGATATTTTTTTATTTTATTTAATGACCTTGAAATTTTGACCTCCGTGTCACACTTTGGGTCCTACGTACATGGAATGACCCATACACATCTGCTGACTATATATCTAGTTTGTGTGGCTGTTGGGTGCTGACCTTCGGTTAACTGACCATGAAAGTTTTGGTCAGCGACCTAACGGTCTTCTAGCACTACCCTAGAGGGCAGTATCTCTGTGCATATCATATTGACAGTGTATTAAACCAGGTCTGTGATTTCTCATGATCTTTTTACAAATCTCCCTTTGCCTCAAAATTATCTTGAAAGAAGAGAAGTTGCCACCAAGGAAAGAAAGAAGTAGCCACCAAGGAAAGAAAGAAGTAGCATGTATTGTTTCTTGTTTGTGGGGATGTGGAGAGTCTATAAATCCTCCAAAATTAAACATCTACATGTAGGAGGTTGAGTGGGCTTTGTCCTCTAGACCAAAGGGGGGCCAGGCCCGCTGCCTATTCTTCGGGATTTTTTACTTTTGTCAACACACACCCCTGATTAAACAAGGTCGTATCTTTCTGCAGATTTCCCAGATAAATAAAGGAAACCAATGGAAGGTGTTATGTTATTACGCTCAATTACCTTAATTTATGTGATGTTGCATGTACAGCTTCCTGGGGAGTATGTACAGCCCTGTAAACATGTTCCTTGATAGCTCTTGCAACCCCTTTATAATCCCAAGAAGTTTTGAAAAGGCCCGCCAAAGACTGATAACAACTGTTATTATTAATATTACATTTCTGGTAATGAAACCAATGATTCCTCAAAAGCACACTTAAGCACTGTAGTTCGGAAGCCTGAGGAAACCTGTAAACAAGGGTGCTTCCTATGTGAACCAGAAACACCGGGGTAAACCCCCCTACTCTTCAACAATAAGTGTTCTGGGTTCTTTTACGTGCATTACTTTAATAATCTAGTACATGGGACCTACGGCTTAACCCCTAACCACCCCAAATCCATCAAAATCCTCCATGGGGCCTTTTTGTAGAAAAATTCAGCACTGTTGGAAACTGGTACATGTACTTTCACCTCTTCAAATGGGGCCAAAATTACTACCTGGTACATGCCATAAGTGCTGAATATGAAAGATTAACGAAAATGCATGGTGCATTTTGAAGATAAGGGCATGTTTCCAAAAGTGCACTGATGGATTTTGGAGGATTCAGGAAGGTTCCTAGTCAGAATACCTAGGGGGTTAGGGTTAATGTCCCAACCGAAGGGCAAAGCAATTATGGTTAAGTGTCCTGCTCAAGGACACGAGCATCATGACTGGCCAGGCCAGGATTCGAACCCACATTCTGACAGCACCAGAACTTGAGTTGAGTCTGATGCACTAGACCGCTCATCCACAACACTTGTACCTTCCCTTTATCAGTAGGATGTTAATTATGCCATTTCACTTGCCATAGCAGAAGTTTCTCATGTATTCTACAGTTGAACTTTTTTAATTTTCTTTCATTATTTAACAGCATCTAATTTTCCATTTCAGTTCACTTACAAAAGAGGGGGTCATGGAAGACGTCCGGAGGAGACGATACTACGAAAAGCCATTTCAGAAGCGGAGACGGCTGGAGTTTGAGAATATGCAGCGAATCTACAACCAGGAGATGAGCCGACGGATAGCATTCCTCATGCGCAAAAACAGAACACAACCATGGCTTGTGTAATGGAACCCTCTAGCGTTACTCACTGCACCCACATGTACCCAGTGTCACCCATTGTGCCTGCGGGTTAGGGGGCATGCACTGAAGACTCTTTTTGCAGGTCATGGCTAATGTATGGAACTATCTAGTGTCCTCACTGTACCATACCAAACACATGTTCATATGTATGTTTATACCCAATGTTACCCATTTGGCCAGCGGGTTAAGGGCATGCACAGGAGACTTGTGTGTATGTTTATACCCAATGTTACACATTTGGTCAGTAGATGGGGGCGTGCGCTGGAGACTCAGCATATGGCATTATTCATGTGGTAAGACTGCTTATTGCTTGTGTAATGGAACCATATTTTATTAAGTGTAACTCACTGTAGGTACATGTACATGCTGTATACCCAATGTTACCCGTTTTGTGGAACAATAAGTGTAACGAACTCAACCGAATATGTATATAACACCCAGTGTTACCCATTTGGACATTCTTCATGTGGGAAGAGATGCCATGGCTTTTCTAGTGGAACCATATAGTGTGCGGGTCTGGGATTTTTTAAAGATAGGGGCAGGGTGATTGGTACTTATTAAGGCTCTGCGTTTTTGGTTATTTCAGGAACAGGATACCCGAAATTGGAAATCTTTGGATACCAGAGTACATGTAGTACCCATAAACATAAACTACTCCCGGATATGTAAAATAACCAATACCAACACAAGTTTCTCTTGTTCTGTTAGAGTCACAATAAATGCGGATGTCCTGTAATAATTTCCCGCCTCTACAATTAAAAATGACAAGTACAGTAGCATCCCCATTCCCCACACATGCAAAAATAATTTGTGTGACCAACACTGGCATTAACCCTCCTACACATGGAGGCCACTCCCAACCACTAAATTCTGTTCTTTAGCGACCTTCAGTACATACATGTACAAGCCTGCTGTCCTACACATGGAGGCCACTCCCAACCACTAAATTCTGTTCTTTAGCGACCTTCAGTACATACATGTACAAGCCTGCTGTCCTACACATGGAGGCCACTCCCAACCACTAAATTCTGTTCTTTAGCAACCTTCAGTACATACATGTACAAGCCTGCTGTCCTACACATGGAGGCCACTCCCAACCACTAAATTCTGTTCTTAAGCAACCTTCAGTACATACATGTACATGTACAAGCCTGCTGTCCTACACATGGAGGCCACTCCCAACCACTAAATTCTGTTCTTTAGCAACCTTCAGTACATACATGTACAAGCCTGCTGTCCTACACATGGAGGCCACTCCCAACCACTAAATTCTGTTCTTTAGCGACCTTCAGTACATACATGTACAAGCCTGCTGTCCTACACATGGAGGCCACTCCCAACCACTAAATTCTGTTCTTTAGCGACCTTCAGTACATACATGTACAAGCCTGCTGTCCTACACATGGAGGCCACTCCCAACCACTAAATTCTGTTCTTTAGCAACCTTCAGTACATACATGTACAAGCCTGCTGTCCTACACATGGAGGCCACTCCCAACCACTAAATTCTGTTCTTTAGCGACCTTCAGTACATACATGTACAAGCCTGCTGTCCCTACACATGGAGGCCACTCCCAACCACTAAATTCTGTTCTTTAGCGACCTTCAGTACATACATGTACAAGCCTGCTGTACCACACATGGAGGACTCTCCCAACCACTAAATTCTGTTCTTTAGCAACCTTCAGTACATACATGTACAAGCCTGCTGTCCTACACATGGAGGCCACTCCCAACCACTAAATTCTGTTCTTTAGCGACCTTCAGTACATACATGTACAAGCCTGCTGTCCTACACATGGAGGCCACTCCCAACCACTAAATTCTGTTCTTTAGCGACCTTCAGTACATACATGTACAAGCCTGCTGTCCTACACATGGAGGCCACTCCCAACCACTAAATTCTGTTCTTTAGCGACCTTCAGTACATACATGTACAAGCCTGCTGTCCTACACATGGAGGCCACTCCCAACCACTAAATTCTGTTCTTTAGCAACCTTCAGTACATACATGTACAAGCCTGCTGTCCTACACATGGAGGCCACTCCCAACCACTAAATTCTGTTCTTTAGCAACCTTCAGTACATACATGTACATGTACAAGCCTGCTGTCCTACACATGGAGGCCACTCCCAACCACTAAATTCTGTTCTTTAGCAACCTTCAGTACATACATGTACAAGCCTGCTGTCCTACACATGGAGGCCACTCCCAACCACTAAATTCTGTTCTTTAGCAACCTTCAGTACATACATGTACAAGCCTGCTGTCCTACACATGGAGGCCACTCCCAACCACTAAATTCTGTTCTTTAGCAACCTTCAGTACATACATGTACAAGCCTGCTGTCCTACACATGGAGGCCACTCCCAACCACTAAATTCTGTTCTTTAGCAACCTTCAGTACATACATGTACAAGCCTGCTGTCCTACACATGGAGGCCACTCCCAACCACTAAATTCTGTTCTTTAGCAACCTTCAGTACATACATGTACAAGCCTGCTGTCCTACACATGGAGGCCACTCCCAACCACTAAATTCTGTTCTTTAGCAACCTTCAGTACATACATGTACAAGCCTGCTGTCCTACACATGGAGGCCACTCCCAACCACTAAATTCTGTTCTTTAGCAACCTTCAGTACATACATGTACAAGCCTGCTGTCCTACACATGGAGGCCACTCCCAACCACTAAATTCTGTTCTTTAACAACCTTCAGTACATACATGTACAAGCCTGCTGTCCTTTCCAAGTAATCTTACAAAATCAGCTGTGTGCCACCCAAGGCCACTGTAAATGTTTGAACATATTAGTATGGCCTGCAATGTATCAATGGGAGACCACCTTACCCTGCAATCTCAGTGGTGTGACAGTGGACAGAAGGGGACCCATAGGAGGCCACCGGCAACAGCTAATGGCTTGGAGTGACCTGAATGGGTTGTTACAAATATTGCACTGATTGTAGGAGGGTTAATCCAGTAACTGCGAAAAACAGGCACCAATACCACCTCGTGATAATCGTGATACAGGACTGCAGTCAACTCAAAACAAACTAGGTACATCAAACAAAAGCCGGCAAGTCTATGAAAGGCTGTCGGCAAATGTTACTTCGAATGCCTCTATCGGCGCTTTCTTCATTTTTTTTTTTTTAGAACAAAAAATTGTGTGTCTTAAATGTTAAATTCGGAATTTAAAAAAGTCATTTATGGGCAATTGGAGCCGTAAAATTGGTACCTGGTAATGACAGTTTCGGTTGGGTATCCGGTTACCTTCACAGCCTTAACCATAACCACCCCAAACCATTCAAATTCCAATGGCCGGTTGTGTTGTTACTGACGTATTTTGATGGACCCGGTACTGTATAGCCCCGACAGGCATACTTTGCATGAGGCCAGGTGTCCCAGTTCCAGTCAAGTCCAGCAGTTGGGTGGTAGAGTTTGTACATGGTGTTGGATTTGAGCAGATTCAGGAAGGTTCTTAGCCAAAATAGCTAGGTGGTTAGGGTTGATATACTACTCGAAACAATTTAGGGAACACCGGAATAATCTCAGTTAAAGCAAGATCATTTATTTCAGATAAACACAATGTTTCACAGAATTGATGAGAAACAACTGCACAATGAAACAGATGATAAAGGATGCATGTAGTGATTACACATTTCATGACATGACTACTGAAAGAGAGAGGGGGTTGCAAATGAAAATCCCGGTTCATGGAACATTTCAAACCTATTTGATGTTAAAAATCCGGTGTTCCCTAAATTGTTTTTGAGTAGTATATTTGTAAGTTCGAATGTACAACACTACAAACTTGTAATAATGAAATCGGATACTGGAATACATTAGAATGCACCTCGTGAGTACTGGTAACGTAATTTTATATTAGTTTTAATAATGATACGTAACTACATGTATCAATAAAAGTCGAGGCACCTCTTTCAGAAAATGTCATCGTTAGAATTGTCATTTCCGTTTAAAGGAGCAGTGGCTGCATAATAGCATAAACCACAGTAATATGATCTTATCACTCGTGGGGTATTATTTTCAGTAACTGATGAGTTCATCTTAACATGGACGGATCATCA
Source organism: Zoroaster sp. YZ-2022 (assembly GCA_029582265.1). Lineage (NCBI taxonomy): Eukaryota > Metazoa > Echinodermata > Asteroidea > Forcipulatida > Zoroasteridae > Zoroaster > Zoroaster sp. YZ-2022. Next base: position 34,519,388 of record CM055817.1, on the reverse strand, counting down.
TGAGCACAGGCCCTGGGCACAAATTCACCACGGGCCCATACACGCGCATAATACTACTAGTACTATGCTACATAGCCTGCACGCACACGCACTCACTGCATGCCCTCCCCCCAGATAGCCTACATAGTTTTGTTGCACAATAGCACAGAAACAACCACACAGCATAGGCCTACATCACGCTGTAGGCTACGTGATTTAATTGGCTTTATTAAACACGTGATTTACATTCAAACAATGCCATAGTCATACATTTACAAAATCACATTTACTCCAATATTTTTAAAATGGGGGGGGGGGCCTTGACATTTAATAGGGACCCGTGGCCCCCCCTCCCTAAAAAAAAAAAAAAGAAAAATTTTTTTTTTTGAAAACCAAGGGCCCTATTGGCTCCTGGGCCCGGGGCACGTGCCCAGTTTGCCCGTGCGGTAATCCGTGCATGCATCTTAACCCTCCTATTATCAGTATTGTTCTTTACAAAGTGGACCCATACTTCAAAATGTCTCAACTGGGACATATTGCGGTACACACTTTCTTATCTAAAGATTAATGGCATAGCCCAAGGCTCTTCAGAGAGATGAGGTAAACTGAAGCAGCCACCTGCTTTGTTTCATTGCAAGGCTAACTTGAAATAAACCAGTGCAGTAACTTGGGGTATACACATACTGTGTGAAGGTCAGAACACTTTGTTTTTGTCCCAGACCCAGGGGCATTTTGGGGTATCCATGTACCATTCTTGTGTACAGTATGCAATATTTTGAGGCATGCATACAAAATGCATTGTGTACTTAGCATTTTTTTTTTTTTTTTTGGTAGCATTTTGGAGACTGCATGTATACAAGGGTTAAACTAGGACACCTGAAACTAGGACACCGATTCCATGCCCTGTTGAAAGTCTTCTCTGATCATGACGATATTGTCACATTGATTAACCCTAACCTTCCCAAATTCTCCAAAATCCTCTTTGCTAAAGTGAAGGATTTTGAAGGATTGGGGTTACATGCTACATGCTCTTTGCTAAAGCGAAGGATTTTGGAGGATTGAGGTTATTAGGCATACTTGCCTTTCCATGGTACATGTACATCCATGTTTGTTGTAGTGATTGCAAGGTCACTGCATGGGTCAGTGGACACTGTTTATTGCTCCATGCATGCAGGGAGGGTCCCTGGCCATGTACATGTATCACAGATTAGAAACACATGTGTGCATACATGTCATGTGCTTGCTTTACTACTGAAGGATTTTGGAGGATTCAGGTTGTGTAAGCAAATGGGCCTAGGGAGTTAGGGTTAAGTAAACTTACTGGTTTGGTATTATGTTCTGCTGTTATATGAAACAGTGGAACCAACGAATGACGTATAGCTAAATTGAATATAATGCCACATGAATTCGCATAGCCTGAAAATGATATTGAATGCTTGAATTCTTAATTTGAAACAGAAACAGCTGGAAAGGCAAAATTGCTTCAATATGAACGTTTGAAAATGAAATTGGCTGCTTATTTGCCGAAATTGACCGGGAAAACTGTTATTTCTTCATGATCATGAAGAAGAATAATTGTGTCATGCATATGGCCTTCAAATTACCTGATTTTACCTTTACGTCCGTTCCATCCGTTCCAAACAGGAAGTTAAAATTTAAGACATTCTAACACAAAATTTATAGGTCTTTTGAAAATGATATTGATGTTATGATAAAAGACGCCAGACATTTTCAAAAATATGATTATGACGTCATCAATTGCTCACTTGATTGAACCGGAAGTTATTAACCCGAACACCTAGTTTTTGTAAAGACAAACACATTAAGTCGAGTTATTATTTTTTATTTTATTAATTTTTTTTGCTATGAAATGATGTCCTATTACATTCAATTGACTTGTGTAAAGTTTATGACAAAGAGAAGAACCCGATAAAACCCCGTGGTTCTCCCTGAACCACACCCTTACTTAGGGATAGTTAAGAAACGAGTTGCCCGATATTGGTTCTCCCTGGAGAACATTCTCACTTAATAGCGATAGTTGAAAAAAACGAGTTGCCCGATATTGGTTCTCTCTGAACCACGTTCTCACTTAGCGATAGTTGAGAAACGAGTTGCCCGATATTGGTTCTCCCTGAACCATAATCTCACTTAGCGACAGTTGAGATACGAGTTGCCCGATATTGGTTCTCCCTGGACCACGCTCTCATTTAGCGATAGTTGAAAAAAACGAGTTGCCCGATATTGGTTCTCTCTGAACCATAATCTCACTTAGCGATAGTTGAGATACGAGTTGCCCGATCTGGATCTGGATAAATACTGCAAACAATCTCCCATTAAGGGATGTACAGGTTGCAGGTATGTGGGCTGGGTGACTCTAATTATAATAAGCTCTGATTTTGATATCTGAGAGGTTTAATTTTTGTCGATTTTGCTTAAAGGTATTAAGTGAGGGAGCCTCTCTCACAGATGCTGGGAGAAGGTTCCACTCTGCTGTAGTTCTAGGCAGGAATGAGTATTTGTGACAGTCTTTATTTACGGGCTTTCGTATGAAGGATACTGATTTCGTTGTGCGAGTCTGTACTCCAGTCATTGTTGTTTGAATATTATGAAGATGGTCAGAATTTATTGCAGCTTTATGATGAATTGATTTGTACAGTAAGGAGAGGCGTGAGATCATTCTGCGTTCCTCGAGAGGTCTCCAGCCTAGTGTTGAGATAATTGAGGAAACACTATATGTCTTGGTGTAATTGTTCGTTACAAACCTTGCAGCTCTTCGCTGAACTGCTTCAAGTTGGGTTAAGTGTTTTTTGTGAAATGGGTCCCAGATTGTAGCGCAATACTCTAGGCGAGGGAGGACTAATGATTTGTAGGCTGCTTCTTTGACTCGTGGAGAACAGCTGTAGAGATTTCTACGGATGAGGCCTAATATCTGATTTCCCTTTGTTGCCGCTTTGCCAATGTGTTGTGCCCAAGTCAGTTTGCTGTTTATATGTACACCTAAATAGGTACATGTATGGGAAACGACGTTTTCCAGAACATGATCGTTAAGTAAGTAGCACGTGTTGAGAGGTGATTTCTTATGTGTTACCTGCATACAGTAGCATTTGGAGGCATTAAACTCCATTTGCCATTTAGAAGCCCAGTTCTGTAGTTTTTGTATATCTTTCTGCAGTTCGGCACTCTCAGGAAATGATGTCATCTCACGAACCATAATCTCACTTAGCGATAGTTGAGATACGAGTTGCCCGATACTGGTTCTCCCTGAATCATAATCTCACTTAGCGATAGTTGACGGATACGAGTTGCCCGATATTGGTTCTCCTGAACCATAATCTCACTTAGCGATAGTTGAGATACGAGTTGCCCGATATTGGTTCTCTCTGAACCATAATCTCACTTAGCGATAGTTGAAAAAAACGAGTTGCCCGATATTGGTTCTCCCTGAACAATAATCTCACTTCGTGATAATTATCGCTAACTCACTTAACGATAATTAGATAAACACATGGTGTTACCGCAAACCGAAACGACATTAGTACTCCACCATGAAAAGCCTCGGTATTTACGACGTTTATTGAAATTATGATTTGTCTCCAAGGTGAAAGTTGTAGTTCTGGGAAAACCTGAGCTTAGCCAGGATCTGGCGTAATTCACGATCCTCATAAAAGCGTGACATCAGATCATCAGGCTACATGTATGTGCGCTGCGCGCTATTTTTCTTTCTGCAACACACTTCGTCAATGGCTTAGAAATTGGCATAGAAATGCAATTTAAATTAGGTTCTTCAATGATTAATTCACAGAAAAATTCGACTGGCATGGTAGTCTAGTGGTTAGAACGCACGCCTTGCCTCAAGACTTGGTTGGAGTGTCGTGGCCGAGCGGTCTAGCTTACCAGACTCAAGTTCTGGTTTTAGTAGCAGAATGTGGGTTCGAATCCCGGCCGTGACACTTGTGTCCTTGAGCAAGACACTTAACCATAACTGCTTCTCTCCACCCAGGGGTTAAATGGGTACCTGTGAGGGCAGAGTTGGTTGATTAGCCCTATATGCGCTGTAATGGCAGCAATTGAGCTGTATACTCCCCAGGGAACTGAGATGGTTTCAGGAATGATTTATGAGCAGGGGTAATAATATAATGCGCCTTGAGCACCACTCAGTTGGTGGATACGTGCGCTATATAAGTCCACACATTATTATTATTATTATTGGTTTTTCAATATTTTTTATAAATTTGTTTTTATACGTTTTTTTAACTCCAAAATTAATTCAGAAGCAAAGCCTTTCTATATAATAGTAATTCAGGGCTGTAGAGATTCATTTTTAAGAAAGTAAAGTCAAAAATTCATGTATAGTATACAAATGCGTTACAGCAAAGATACTACAAAAGGAAGATAGGACTCTCTGTGTGGAAACGTGAAACAAAATGGCTGGTCAAGGAAGTGCGCCCGCTGTTGTTAGGTAGGTAAAACCAAAATCGTTTGCGCGGTGCTACTGCACTATGACTATGGCAAACTTCCAACCAATTAGCCACCAACTAAACAAGTGATGGCGAGCAGATCGAAAGTTTGGTGTTCTGCCATAAATTGCACCAACAATCCCAAACGGGATTGTAATCTTCATTTTTATCGGTTTCCAAGGTGCAAAGAAAGGTAAGGCGAAATTTATGGTAGAACAATTTGATCCCCTCCCAGGCACCATTCCCTAACCACACGTGATTTCCGAGAGACCCGTCATGATTACACTTCATGTTTTCAGGGGAGCTCAAAATAAAGAAAGGGCCCGGTTGATTTGTGTAAGTTCCAGCTCGGGCCCGGTCCCCCAACCACCAGAATGTTTAAAAAAAAAAAAAAAATCTTTGGGGAGGGGGTCCGGGCCCCCCCCTCCGGGCCGGGGGACGGCTTCCCCCCCAGCCCCCCCTGACCGTCCGCCACTGATTGGAACATCAATGTTCCAGGCAGAAATCAGGGGCTGTTTTTTTTTAATATTCTACAAAACGTTAATGGTCGTTGTTGTACATTAATATGATTAAAATGACATGATATAATGTTAGTTTGTTATTTGTTATTTTTTTCCATTGCCCAAAAATGGTAAGCGAATATAGGATCAGGAGACACATAGTCCTGGCCCAAGAGTGGAGTAGTTAAGGGTGTGAGGGTGATAAGTTAAAGAGTTGTATCCCTACCTTTTGGATTTAGAAAAAGAGAAAAGGCAAACAGTGTTCCTTTGTTATTTATTTAAGCTATTTATGTTTTTTTTTATTGACTTGTTACTGGGTTTGTAGTGTTATGATGTTATGTTTCAGGTTTTTCAAGTTGGGTCTTATCATATACAAGAAATCAGTTGACCACTTCTTTCATTTTTTTATTTAAAGAGCTATGATATATATCGATAGTATACTTATTTATTTACATTTATTTATTTATTTATTTATTTATATATTTATTTATTTATTTATCTTTTTATCTATTTATCTATTTATTTATAACCACCATTACAGAGACATGTTAGTGTACTATTTTTATATGTCTATAGTACACTTATAGAAATGTATTTATTTATTTATTGATCTATTTATTTATCAATTTATTTATTTATAACCATCTTTACAGATGCATGCTAGTGTACTATTTTTATATGTCTATAGTATACGTACAAGAATTTATTAATTTATTATTTTTTTAATTTATTTATTTATTTATTATTTATTTATAGAATTTATTTAATAATAATAATAATAAAGATTTATAGCGCGCACATATCCACCCTGCTGGGCGCTCAAGGCGCGGAAACAAAGATAAAAACATGAATACAAACAATATACAATGATAACATAGGGAAAAATTATGTACTGAGATACACGTACCTACAATGGAATTACAAATATACATCATCTTTGAAGAATTGTGACATAAGATGAGAGTTTTAAGCATCGACTTAAATCTGGTTATACTATGACAAGATTTGAGTTTAGTTGAAGATGATTCCAGAGTCTCGGAGCCGCGACAGAAAAAGACCTATCACCCCAGTTCCGTTTGATGTTGGTTCCTTTAGGAGTGACATGTTGCTGGAGCGCAAATTGCGTGATGGAGTGTAGACTTTAAGCAGTTCAGAAATATAAATTGGAGCAATGTTATTAAAAGATTTAGAACAATTAGCATAAGTTTAAAAACAATTCTCTGTGAAACAGGAAGCCAGTGCAGTTCTTTTCAAGATTGGCGTGATATGGCATGACTTTTGGACAAAGTCACAACACGAGCTGCTGTGTTTTGTATGTTCTGAAGACGAGATATTTGATTCTGCGGGAGACCGTAGAGTAGAGCATTCCCGTTATCGAGACGTGATGTGACAAACGCATGAATAATTTGTTCAGTAGCACTTTATTCAAGTATTTCCTTATTCGGCTGATATTTCTGATATGAAATGATGATATGCGAACAATGTTGGAGATATGAGGTTTTAAAGTCATTGTCGAGTCAAATATAACACCCAAATTACGTGCTTGTGATGAGGGGTTATCTGCGAAGTCACCAATTGCAATAGATGGAAGAGAACTTTACACAATTGCTGACGTGATCCAAATAGAACAAATTCTGTTTTTTCGTCGTTCAATTTCAGGAAGTTTTGTCGCATCAACTTCGAATCTCTTGAATACATTTCTCCAGTGTTGTAATGCAGGAATCGGCAGGTTCTTGAGAAGATTTAAAAGTAATGTAGAGCTGCGTGTCATCAGCGTAGACATGGTAATTTAAATTATACTTCAAATGATATCACGAACTGGAAACGTATAAACAGTAAACCACTGTGGGCCGAGCACGGAGCCTTGGGGTACAGAATAGTCAAGAATAACAGGCTCGGAGGTGGCATTACCAATACAAACATGCTGAGGCCTATTTAAAGGTGAGACTTACACCAATCCAGGGCTGTGTCATGTATTCAAGATGATATTGCAGGCGGGAGAGAAGGATTTTGTGATCGACCGTGTCAAAAGCGGCTTAAGTCTAACAAAACTAATGCAGTGATTTTTCCATCATCCATGGCAGATAAAATGTCATTGTTGACGCGGAGAAGAGCAGTTTCCGTTCCATGAAATGGTTTATAGGCTGACTGAAATGTATCCGACAGGTTATTCCACGAACATGGTCAGAGATCCGTGATGAAACAACTCGCTCGATTGTTTTCCAAGGTACTTTAAATTCGCTACCGGTCGGTAATTTTTGAAAACTTCCTTGTCCAAATTGGGTTTCTTCAGGAGTGGTTTAACATGAGCAATCTTCTGGCTATCAGAAACAACCGGAAGAAAGAGATCTGTTTACAATAATTGTGATATACTTAGCAAACACATCAATATTTTGTTTTATTAGCGAAGTTGGCACTGGATCAAGTTCACACGATTTTGATGGCGATTTCATGATGAGTTTCTTGATCTCCGTAACACTAGTAGGCTCAAACATAGACAGTCTACATTGTGGATCCTTGCGTGATGGTGTTTGTGATAGAAATGACAGGTACTGGGGAAAATAACGACGGATATTCTCAATTTTGTGACAAAAAAGTTTGAAAATTCATTAGCGAGGTCCTGATTGGAGTGTGTAGATGGAAGCACTGGAGCTTTGGGTTTATGAAGCAGCTTTTCAACAATGTTAAAGAGTTTTTTCTGATCGCCAGAGTTCTCTTCCACAAGAGATGAGTAGTGAGTTATTTTGGCCTGGTTAATCATGTTCTTCACAATATCTCGTTGGTTACAGTATTCTTGCCGATGTACTCCAAGTTTCCCATTGTCACGCCATTTTCGTTCAAGTTGACGACGGATTTTCCTTGCAGCACGAATATCATCATTGAACCAGGGGGATTCAGATTGTAGTTTTACAGTTCTAGTTTTTTGCGGAGCATGATCGTCCAAGATGTTACGGACAGTAGATTCAAATAGATTGACACAAGAATCCAGCTCACCATCTTCAAGGTTTACATTTTCCAGTTGAGATTCAAGATCATGACATAAATCTCTAATATTTACATTTTTCCAGTGGCGGTAGTTACAGAAATGGTAGGCATGGAGGTTTTTAAGGTTCATATCTGCCATGATTGCATAATGATCAGATAAGCCGGGATGGATAGTTATATTCGAGATAAGAGGTGAAGTATTTTCACGCGTTATCATGAGGTCAAGACAGTGACCATATCGATGAGTGGGTGCTGTGATATGCTGGATAAGTCCATGAGCAGAGAGCAGATCTTTAAACTGATTCGCATAATTGTTTGAAGAGATGTCCATATGAATGTTAAAATCGCCGGTTAAAATAATGATGGTTGCTCATCCAGCACAGCTGATCATTAATTGGGGCCTTCTTATTGTACTGTTACCTTGTTGCAAGTGATGATTAAAAGTGATTGATGATATACAGGACACGATCTCAGCTTTTGCTTCCACTTTGGTTTAATTAAACAAATCTATTGAGATAGGAAACCTTTCTTAAGGCAGAGACAAAAATAAAATAAAAATCCAAAGGTTATCACTTGTATAAAAAGATTATCATGACTTGGGTAGCAAAAAAATCGTAGTCTGCAGAAAAGACACCCGATGTATTTCCCATTTGCTTTATATAAACCCCCTGATAAATCCTGAAGGAACTCTTTTTCAAATCTATGCATACCATTTTAAGATGGATATTATACAATATGTATCATTTCAATCATCATTTAAGTCTTTCACATCTTTGTCATTAACGCGAATTTGCCCTAAACTTGCCGTTACCTTCCTATGGCTTTCTACACTTCGTTAACGACGTCTGCTTCGTTTTACATACCTACCGCGTGATGGCGCCCTTCCCCATGTACCAATTTTGCTGAGTCATACCGTTACATCGGCTGCCGTGTATAACGGCACTAGTGTCCTATCTTCCTTTTGTAGTATCTTTGGTTACAATTCATACTGCAGAAACAAATCGCGCGCTGCGCGTACTTGTGCTGTGCCTGTCTTTGTCCTCGATGATTTCATTGGATACATTGTGCTGATGAAGATCTGACGTCACGCTTCGAGGCTTGTGCGCTTGCTCCCAACCAAGGTCAAAGTTGAATCTCGGGGAAAACATGGCGGCCGCCGCAAGATCTTCAGGCTGCGACCTATGGACCAATGAGTGACCCTTTTTTGCCTCGTAACGAGGGCGCTCATCAGTCTGTGACAAATACACAAGGTCTACTCACAGTAACGAAGTGAGACAACATCCTTTTATCTGACTATTCACGTTTCATCAGTAAATATTACTTTTGCAGACGTTATCGAGTTTTGCATGAATGAGCAAACTTAATAAAAAAAAAAAAAACTCAAGGACGACTAACAAGTACGCCAATTGTTTAGTTTTCCCACAACGAACGATTCCTCAGACATGTCAGTGTAGCGTTCACCATTTATTACAACTAGTCATCTAAAAGCTTATGGGTGAGTTAATGTTTACCCCAGACATCCTGACTGGGGAAATATTCTGTCGACAGTTCTCCTACTGGTCCATATTGTTTGTTTATTTTGTTTGTTTGATACAGTTTATTTCTGCAGATATCCATTCGTCTGGGCAGTTTTATCAAAAATGGGAAGTTCATGTTTGACATACATGGTAAGCTTGGGCGATATTGATTTTTTTACATCCACGATATATCAGCAAATTGATATCACGATTTTCGATAATATCAAGATTATTATTTTTTATTCATTCACGCATGATTGCTTTAGAGCCGATAATCACAGGTATGTACCCTTCTACAAGCGTCACAATAAATCCCAAATTCGTTTGCATCGTGTGTATGTACTTCTGAAGTAGTTCGCTTTTGTTTCTCACTCCCAAAAGCTAATTTTTGTTTCCATGGAATTTCGAACTTGACTCACAATGGCGATTTTATTAAATCGCAATATATTTTTAATCACGATTTGCCGATATCTCGATAACTTGAAAAGGTTCTCGATATCGTAATCGTATAAAAATAAGGTATCGTGATATTTGATATTATCGTGTTATCGCCCAAGCTTAGTGAATGGTTTCCATTTTATTGTAAAATCACATCCACAGTGCAGTTGCCATAGAATTGTCAGACCTTTCAAAACCTTTCAAGTTTGCTGTACTGAAGGGTTTTGAAAGGTGAGAAAACTGCCTGACAAAAGGGACCTATGAAAGGTTTCGAAAGGTGTAACAACTCTCTGAACAAACTGGTGTTGAAATGTTTCAATACCTTTCAAAGGGTATTGAAAGGTGTGGTTGTTCAGTAGCAACAAATTCTGGAGGGTTTTAAAGGGTTCATAATAATTGATAGCCATTTTGGCCCGTAAGCAGATTTTGAAAGGTTTTGAAAGGTTAAACCATAGGAGGGTTAAATGAATAGGGTGCACATTGACCATGGATGAGAGAACCATGGCAATAGATCGCTCGTGGCGCCGCCTCATTCATGAAGCCGTTTCTGAGGTTGATCGTGTTAACACTAAAGAACATTCAAAAGAGGAAAGAGGAAAGAACGAAAAACTCTGGACTGCATAGTGCGGAACCCTCTCCTTTCTGTGTCTTACTATCCCTACTGCCCTAGGAACTGCGGTTCCATGTAGTGCTGCAACGATTACGCAGTTATTCGGTTAACCGAATGTTTATACGATTACTCGGTTAATTGTTATCGTTTGGTTATCCGGAAAATGATGCTATACCTTATTATTTTGTGCAATAACCCCCATTCAAAATCCATCAACATCTCTTCAATCCACAAATTTTACCAGATATAATAATAATAGAAATTTAACAATTTTAATCCTTTTTCCTACCTTTATTTTCCCACCACCATCTTCGAATTTTACGTGTTTAACATTCGGTTCGGTTAACCAATTAACCGTATAATTGTGTTCAGTTACTCGGTTACAAAATTAACCGTAAACGTGAACACTAGCTGCATTACTTGGACAATTGGGCCACCTGAGGATTCACCAACAAACACAATACTAATAATAATAATGTGTGGACTTATGTAGCGCACGTATCCACCAACTAAGTGGTGCTCAAGGCGCATTCTTTTTTACGTGCATTACACAACACAGGACGAAGCAATTATGGTTAAGTACCTCGCTCAAGGACACAAGTGTCACGACCGGGACTCGAACTCACACCCTGCTGCTGGCAACACCAGAACTTGAGATCGGTGCGCTAGACCGCTCGGCCACGACACTCTATATAAGTGAAGTCATTGTCATTGTCATTGTCATTGTCATTGTCATTGTCATTGTCATTGTCATTGTCATTGTCATTGTCATTGTCATTGTCATTGTCATTTGTTCAGGCAAGTGAAATGACTGCCAGATGGAATTTAGGAAAGAGTATGAATTATCATATCCTGATAATCTTCTGATCGTCTTCAGGAAGACGATTGGAGCATACTGATTGTAACCTCCAGTTCTTTTCACAACTAATTACTACTCAATAGAGAATTTCACATGGTGTAACTGCAATTAGCCTTACGTATTCATTCTTTCTAATGTGGAATTTATCAAAGGATATGATAATTCATACTCATAATCCATACTCAGGCTAATTGCAGTGACACCATGTGAAATTCTATATTGAGTAGTAATTAGTTCTGAAAAGAACTGAAGGTTACAACTCGACATTTCAATCAGTATACTCTGATCGTCTTCAGGAAGACGATCAGAGCATATTGATTGTAACCTCCAGTTCTTTTCAGAAGTAATTACTACTCAATAGAGAATTTCACATGGTATCACCGCAATTAGCCGTACTTAAGGATGAATACAACAATTTGAATTGCATCATCCCAACACTATATGTTAAAATGTTCGCATTAATGGTTGGAATGGTGTATATTTTGACTCAAGGAGAGTATGCATAATCGTAAAGGGGATTTTCCAACTTGACCAAAGTTTAACCTAACCTTACCTTTACCTTTTTAATGTGTCTTACCTTACCTTTAACCCTAACCTTCCCAAATCCTCCAAAATCCTCTTTGCCAAAGTGAAGGATTTTGAAGGATTGAGGTTACATGCTCTTTGCTAAAGTGAAAGATTTTGGAGGATTGAGGTTATTAGGCATACTTGCCTTTCCATGGTATATGTACAGCCATGTTTGTTGTAGTGATTGCAAGGTCAGTGCTTGGGGTCAGTGGACACTATTTATTGCTCCATGCATGCAGGGAGGGTCCCTGGCCATGTACATATATCACAGATTAGAAACACATGTGTGCATACATGTCATGTGCTTGCTTTACTACTGAAGGATTTTGGAGGATTCAGGTTATGTGTAAGCAAATGGGCCTAGGGAGTTTGGAAGGATTCAGGTTATGTGTAAGCAAATGGACCTAGGGAGTTAGGGTTAATGTGTACAATTATCGGCAAAGCATCAGCAGCGCTAGCATGGCATCTACGGTCACGGTGATACAGCAAATTAATCCTGAATCCAACGCGAACTAATAGAGCAAAGCTCAGTCATATCCATTAGCCGTAAATGACGATGGAGATGGGACGGTCCGCAGTAATTCCTTATTTTAGCGGTTCATCTCGGTAGGCGTGGGCAAATAATACAGCTCTGGTTACATTATAGCACAAACGTGAGTAAGTTCTATTGGGCTATGGTATTTTCCCATATAGGTTGCGTACACAGTGGTATAAATCCGTGTCGAAAAGTGTTGGGGGATGATATTGAAATTTGAATGCATAATGTACAACGAAGTACTGCATCTCGAACGTCGCTAAACGGGAGGGATACATCCCCCCCCCCCCCCCAATAATAACAAAACAAACAAACAAATCAAACACTTTATGTACCATTTCTCTTGTCTTTATCCTTTTTGTTTATTTATTTTTACAAACAAAAATAATAACCGGCAGGTCCATGGGGGGGGGGGGGGGGCGTGACACCTAAAGGACAAAGAAACAAACCAAAAAAATTTAAACAAACCAATATTTCCCCCTTTTTTGCACGAATTATTCGATTATTATTATTGTTATTTTTACCGCATACAAAAATATGGGACGGGAGATGATCCTATGAACTACCCCCGCCCTCTGGGCCAAAAAGTGGGTATATATACCCAGGATATACGCCCGTGATGGCGTATAAGAACAGGTCACACATGCTACAGAAGTCAAATGCGACGATGAAAATAATGCCTTTAAAATGCGTACAGGTCCCTTTCTTAAAGGTACATAGCATAATCTTAGACCCATTGACTTAACATTACCAATCTGCTCAAAAGACAAAACAAAGTTAAATATTCACAAAATTTCAGATGTTATGACAGGAGTATAGACAATGAGCTCTGTGGCATCGCTTGTTTACAGAAGAGCCCCAAATGTCAAACTTCGCTGGGCACAAAATGTACACTGGTCTATGACCAAAAAAAACATCAAATCTAATATTTTGAGATATCAGCATATCGAATTTTATTTTCATTAATTTTTAATAAGGCACATTACATCTGAAATCTCATTCATCTGCATAAAAATACACACACTTTGGCCCAGCGGGAAATCACCCTGGTACTCGAAAGGTCACACAAAATGTAAAAACGTCACATGGTCTATACTCACAAACCCAACTGAAAATATATTCACTAGCTACTCTGTCCCAAAAATATGAAATTTTGTGTACATTTTATTTGTTTAAATTTTTTATTTTTTATTTGTTGACTGGATATGTTCAGTAAATGTGTTATATAATATATTGTACTTAGAAGAGGCCTGTAAGGAGTTTCAAATAACTTTCATTACATAATTTGTCTTGAAACTGGTGTACAATAATAATAGACCTTGTGCATATGACGTCACAAACTGAATATCGCATTATATCTACAAACTGAATATCGCGTATACGCATGCACATGCGCATACATGAACCAATGAGTGACCTTCTCTAGCCTCTGATAGAGGGCGACCTTCCGTTTGCGACGTCATTATGCATAAGGTTTATTGCTCGCAGCTAGCTCAACATGATAATGTGAAGGTGCGATCTAGATCTAGTGCAAATGACATTAAGGGCGCAACCACGTGTTGAAAGTTGGGGGGGTCCCAAGCAGCCAATAGCAACGTGATCTGCGGGCGAGCGAAGCGAGCACGCCACTAGCAGCTGGGGTCTTGGTTCAATATCACGTATTTCAGCGTGTTGATGGAAGTGTTGCATAATTGTGATGTCATGAATGGCATTACTAGGATCATGTAGGCCTATACATAAAATACCAAAATGTTTTATTAATTAGATTAAGCTAGTAGTAAAGCTACACACAGACTGTGCTAACTGTGTGACACACAGTTAGCATGATTCACTTGACCACCTGGTTTTTTAATTTATTTTAACTTTCACCTGTGAAATATGGATGTTTCACGATAATAAACGCTTATCGGACTATTTTGGACCTCCCCAGAAAATAAGGTCTTCCAGAAGTTGGGGAGGTCCACATAAAAGTAGGGGAGGGGTCGTGACCCCGACCCCCCCCCCAGTGGTTGCGCCCTTGAATGACATCGACTCGGATCAACAACGACACAGTAGGAACATATGCAATTCTTGTTGTTGACACCATGTTTTACGTGGACACCAGTTCATTATGATAATTGCCGCTAGAATAGTATTTGTCAGTAAGTAGGATTTCCAGATTTTCATCGCGGAAGGTACTTTATAAATAAAAGGAAGGTACATCATTGGGGATGTTGGCAAAATGAACCAATTTATACATTACAGGGACAGTATCATCACGATCAATAGGGGTGTCGTGGCCGAGCGGTCTAGCTTACCGAATTCAAGTTCTGGTGTTAGCAACATAATGTGGGTTCGAATCACGGCCGTGACACTTGTGTCCTTGAGCAAGACACTTAATCATAATTGCTTCTCTCCACCCAGGGGTTAAATGGGTACCTGTGAGGGCAGAGTTGGTTTGCTCTATATGCGCTAGAAATGGCAGCAATTGAGCTGTATACTCCCCAGGGAGCTGAGATGGTTTCAGGAATGATTTATGAGCCTTATGAGCCTTATGAGCAGGGATAATAATATAATGCGCCTTGAGCACCACTTAGTTGGTGGATACGTGCGCTATATAAATCCACACATTATTATTATTATTATTGAATCGAAATGCTAGTTCTAGATTAACTCAGGCATGATATGGTAATATTACCATTACTGCTGCATAAATGAGCCAGTAATTTTCAGTCACTGTGTTCATCTTAATCTAGGACATCGATTCCATGCCCTGTTAAAAGGCTGCTCTGATCGTGACGATACTGTCCCCTTTAAACAACCAATTCGATGTCAGTTTCAGCTTTATATTAGTGTCGTTTCACGAGGAAATTGCATACTGATTGTTTGTATTAATTATTTCATGGAATTTAAGAAGAAAGCTTCCTGTTTCCTATATTTGAACTGGAAATTAATTCACTCCTCTTAAAAGCGACCGCACCTAACGCAAAAGTATGTCTAGGGAAGTCTGATGTCATCATTAGCTTTGCTCCAAGTGACAGTATCGTCAAGATCAACGGGACATGGAATTGGAGTGCTAGTTTTAGATTAACTCAGTGACTGAATATAATACCCCCACACGATAAAGTCACACAGTACCGTTTGCTGTTGCATAATGAACTAGAACACCGATTCCATGCCCTATTGAAAGTCAGCTCTGATCGTGATGATATTGCCCCTTGATGGTTCACGTTACGATTCGAAAATTGTGTTATTTTTGAATTATCATTGCTATACCACATAATCTTTAACAAGTGTTACAACGTGTATCTGTTCATCTCCTGTCATACATTATTGTCAACTTTCTCAGAAACGTACAGGCAAATTTATTTGAAGTGGATTGTATTTAATATAATGTTCAAGAGGTACGAATTGACACTAATTTATTCACAAGCCTTAACTTGACGTGCATTCAGACTTACGTGCATTACATATGTCAATTGTCAGATGTAATTTTGTGCAAACGTCAGAATACTCTTAACTGTTTCCTGGCCGTCAAGGCCGCTGTCCATGGCAACCTCGTTCCCGTGATCAAGCACGTTCCTACCACTAGACCCTGGTAGGCAAAGCAATTTAGAGCGACTGGTTATCAACTTATTGTAATAGGCCCTCCTTATATAGGAGAATCACTACAGCGTACATCAGGCCAAAACAAAGGTCTCCGGTTTCTGGTCATCAGTCGGCTTCAAAATCGGTGCAGGTTTTTTATTTTTTATTTTTTTTATTTTTTTTTACGCCAACAGGGAAATGCGGGATACATCTATATCTATACGCGGAGAAAGCCGTTTGGTTCTGTATTCATCGCCAGTCTCGTAACTGTGTGCATTGTGAATAGATTCATAATTTGTCTCAACCCGTGAAGTCTTCATGGTTCTCCCTGAACCATGTTTATCACTTTAGCAACAGTAGAGAAAAACGAGTTGCCTGGCATTGGTTCTCCCTTGAACCTTTCTCACTTAACGAAGGTTGAGATACGAGTTGTGCGATAAGGTTCTTTTCAGAACCTGTACCTCAGCTTCGCGATAGTTGAGATAAACACATGGTGTTACCGCAAACCGAAACGATATCGATATTCTACCATGCATGCAAAGCCTAAAATCGTATATTGTCTCAAGTTAGTGCAAGAGTAGACAATGTATTGCCAAATTTGGATTGTAGGCCTGCACGGACATCAGGTGCTCTGCAACCAGTCCTTTATACCTAATTATAATATATGCTGATTTAAGTAGCGTGACCGGGTGGAACCTGGGATATCTCTAAACGTAAAGAGTGTTGATAGATTTAAGCACAGAAAAGATTCCTCTATAACATTGCCAGTGACTGAAATCTTCCCACTCGCTAAACACATCGCAGCTGCGTGTATAAACCGATCATCGATGGAACCTTGGATGATGGAAGAGAGAGGGGAAGGATACACACTAACTGTCCTGTCCGCCTCTTTGGATGACCATTCAGTCTTATTTATCGAACTTTTAAATCTAAATGTGTCCCATTTTCTGGCATATACCCAGTTTTAGCCATCCTACAACCGCCCCAGAGCCTCCGTTGTATAGTCTGATCATGGACTACGTCGCATACGCACTCGGTGTAGCTGTTGTGTAGCTCTGTTATCGAACCATCTACGTATAATAATAATAATGTAGACTTATAGCGCACGTATCCACCAAACTGGTGCTCAAGGCGCATTATATTATTTATTACCCCTGCTCACCAGGCTCATGAATCATTCCTGAAACCATCTCAGCTCCCTGGGGATTATACAGCTCAATTCATCCCTAATTTGCCATAGTGACCAATCCCGAATTAAGTTGGCATAGTGACCAATGCGGTATTGGTCACTTTGCCAAAGTACAAAAATAGCCAGTTAGAGCATTCGTCATTTGAATGCATGCTCTATCTCCAAAACTATAAGGAATACATGCATGTGGATTAGATACAATGGTAGGTCTCTTCCTGAATGTACTAATGGGCGGGAAAACTTAAAATTGAAAAAAGTTGGAGTGGTCACTGACAAATTAGGGATGAATTGCTGCCATTTCAGCGCATATGGGCTAGTCAAACACTACAACCAACTCTGCTCTCACAGATACCCATACCCCTGGGTGGAGAGAAATAACTATGGTAAATTGTCTTGCTCAAGGACACAAGTACCCTGGTCGCGGTTGGGATTCGAACCCACATTCTGACGACTCAGCCATCAAAACACAAATCCGATGCACTAAACCACTCGACCATGGCACTCCACAAACATAGTTGCGTTGTTAAACTGAACACAAAACACAGAAGAAAAGTATGGCTAACTGTTATTCAGTGTGGTTGTAATATTGATAGACAATAATTATCTGGGGATATTTTGTCGTTAGCTAGACCATAATGCATTACGTATATTGGCTTTCAGGAGGGCCCTGTGGTATTTGTGAAGAGATCTATGGTATAGACACAGGAGTGTCCCAAGAAATGCCATTTCGCGTTTAATTCCCTTGTGCATCATCACTGCAAATTTAAATTTTGAAGAACAAACATTCTATTTTGGTGCTGCCAAAAGTGTCCCTCTAAGAAATATCTGTGTCCCCCAAAATCCCCGATCCCACTTAAACAAAATTATAAATAAATAAACGCCCGAGACGCCCGCGACTGCTGTTCTAATCTAGGTGTATAACATGTATAATCGCGATTTCAACTGTAAATTCACCTGTTGAGAATGTGTCCAACCTGTTGTACCTCCCAGGACTAAGGGTGCGGGTCCTAATAATAGGAAGATGAAAAGGAAACGACAATTCACTGGGGAAAGCTGACTATAGGGGGAACTTTAGGTCCTTTTGGGGCGAATTGAGAACAACTGGTTTTGGTCGCCCCCAAAATTGAAAAGGAAACAAAAAGTGGTCTGAGTCATTGCATCCGTGGTCCCCAGAGCAGTCGCAACATTTACAAGTGAGCTATTTTTGTCACAAAAGCGCACTCCTCTTATCTAAACATAGAACAGTCGTCGCTAGGCCATATGTCTTCCAACATCTCGGTGGGGAAGGCGCTGTGACTGTTTTTAGGTTTGCATCATTACCCGCGTAATCCACAAACCAGACGGATTTTTCCGGAGCGTCTATTTTTACTGCGTAAGAAAACCGTTTATTAGACGTTGTAGGTCGAGTAACCCACTGCCCTACGTCATCCAAAACCAACGTTCGTCTCATTTCCTAGTTTGGGTATTTCATGTTCGACATAAGAGCCTTTCGTCCAATGCCACAGCAGTTGTCAAACAATGGTCAAACTTGGAACTACGCGTTTTTTTAATCGAATATTTTTTAAAGAATACAAGTGAATCTGCAGTCGTTCTAGATGAATGCATAGGCCTTCTGGTGTTTTATTTTAGACCTACAGTGAAGATGACACGGTGGATATCAATTATCCAACCTTATCAAGAGGGTTTTTACCAGACGTTCTCGGAAAACGCCCCATCGTACTGAAGGCGAAGTGCTCACGTTTCAATCTCGAGTCATGAAACAGCCGATGTAGACACCTGTCGGCAGATCCGTGACAAATGAAAATGTTGTCTCTTGATTGACTAGGTTTATAATTCAGACTGCAGATAGGCTGTGCCGAACCATCTCAGCATCCATCCAAGAGCGAGAAGACGAGTTTCAGGTGCGGAAAGAAAGAAATATAGACCGGGCGCGGCGGCAACCACTTCCAACGCTCAAAGACGCGGTTTTAGCCACTATGATATTTCCTGCTCTGGTCACATTGATTTTGAATCTGGTAACGACAACGGGTGAGTAATGTTGACTTAAACCAATTATATATATAAATATATATTTCTCCCCACTCTTATACATTGCTTCCTGTAACAAATCAGATATTATAGGCCTATGATCCATACTTGATCGAAAAATAGTTACCTTTTCAATTATAAAACAAATAATGTACCATAACTGATTTGCGCGAGGCGATCTAGGCGGGCGTTCCGTGTAATATTTTTTCCTAGGACGGAATGTGGGTTATTAACAAAAATAATAATAATAATAAATATAATAAAAACTAATATACATAACATCAAAAGAAACGTCACCCCCTAAATTTTGTTAAGTAATTATATTATTAAACATAATAAATATACAATGTTGTGGGATGGTTGGCTGCCAGCATTGGCGGATCCAGGGGGGCTAAGGGGCTGTAGCCTCCCCAATCGTAAAAAAAAAAAGGGAGAGCCAGAGAGAGAGGGGGGAGGGGAGGGGAGAACGCACTCCCATTCCGACAGTGTGCGGGATAAACATAAGGAGGTGACCTACTTAGTACTGTACTAACCGTTGCGCATAGGAAGTGGCAGCACCCTTTGTAGTACTGAAAAATAATTGTTTTTGATTCTCAGCCCCCCCCCCCCTAAAAAATGTTCTGGATCCGCCCATGGCCAGGTCAACCAAATTTGCCACATTGTGTTCGTGTTACACTCCATACTCATAATATTCTTCATTAAACAAATTATATTAATTATAAAATGAAAATAATAAATATTTTTAGGGGTGACGTTTCTTTTGCTGTTATGTATATATTGCTATTTGTAAAGAGAATTTGTTAAAATATGAAATAGAAGTTGACTTATTTAGTGGTTGTGAATAATTTTTTTTTTTTTTTTAAAAAGGGAAACGTAAATTGCAAATCTAAAGGCAGCATATTGGTAAACGTTTTTGGTAAAATTCCTAGGAATTTTGGCTAAAAACCATCCCAAATTTGCCAAAATCCATCAACATGCAGTAAAAAGGTACCCTAATTGTTGGACTTTGATGGAATTGATGGTACAGATTGGCAAATGCAAAGTATCCATGACTGGGCTATACACAGTCCTGAATCCAACAAAGCGCTGGGCTATACTGTGGAGTACTGAGTCCATCAAAATCACGGTACGGATTTTGGAGGTTTTTGGAGTAGTTACGGTTAATGCATCAATACTTTAAAAGAAGAATATGGCTCAAAACCTGTCTGTGGACGTACAGATATGTCTTTAGCACAGGATGAATTAAACGTGGACTAGTTTAGAGGGTGTTTTATGCATACATACAAGGAACAGAGAGTGTACAAAATTACTGAATTATTATGTAACAACTTTGAATATATTTTCACTGTTTTCTTGGAATAAGCTGAAATTTATAAAAGCTGGTTTCTGTACACCCGTCTTGATTCTTATGAAGAATGGATAATAATATAACGGTATAATAATATAATAGTATTGTTTTTTGTATATTTTTATTTAATAATCTTTAATATTTTAATTCCTATTTGCAAATTTTTATATTGTAATTATCACTGTAATTCAGCCTTTTTGGCTGCGATAGTGAAACAATGAACCGGTAATAATAATAATAATAATAATAATGTGTGGACTTATATAGCGCACGTATCCACCAACTAAGTGGTGCTCAAGGCGCATGCTTTCTTTTTTTACGTGCATTACACAACACACGGGACCTACGGCTTTACGTCCCATCCGAAGGACGAAGCAATTATGGTTAAGTACCTTGCTCAAGGACACAGGCTCGAACTCACACCCTGCTGCTGGCAACACCAGAACTTGAGTTCGGTGCGCTAGACCGCTCGGCCACGACACACCATAATAATAAACAATGTTGTAGGTAATATACAGTGGTATAGCCAGGATTTTCAGAGTGGCGGAAAGCATTTTTTGGTTGTAAATTTACCGACACAAAACTCAGCTAAACGGACAAAATAGTTATGTCAAAATACAGATTGAATCCCCGACGTTCAGAAGTTCAGAAATACCATCAAGTTTGTGAATTTACTGACAGACACTATTTAGCCAACAAGTATAGGGGGAGGCCGCCCCCTCCATTGGCTACGCTAATGGCCATATCCCTTGCAGTCTTGTTTGTCACATTTTCTTAGAAATGGAAAAAATGTCAGACGGATACAATTCTCAGGATGTTTGAGTGCCCTTACAACAGTAAGCATTTATGGTAACAATTCGCCCGGTATCTTTCCCATGATTTGTCTGCAAAACTGCTTCTGGAATTATATGCTTACTGCCTTTGAATGAACATAATCCAAAGCGAGCCTTTAGAATACCAGCGTGACCGTGTTACCATTGACGCAAACTGCTTTTACCCCCAGCTGCATTGTGCTAATAATTTGTCCTATTTTGATTTTACGGTTACCCTTTTCATAACCGACCATGGGACATCCGACCTTTAGGCCCTCGATCTCCCCTGACTTTGCAGTGCCGTATTAAAGGGAAGGTACAACATTGGTAATGTTGGCAAAATGCTTACTCTCTTTGAATCGAGATATAAATCAAACAAAATGAATTTAGATTTAGAATTTAAGATTCACACGTTCATAATGCCGGTTCATCATCATCATCATCATCATCATCATCATCATCATCATCATCATCATCATCATCATCATCATCATCATCATCATCATCATCATCATCATCATCATCATCATCATCATCATCATCATCATCATCATCATCATCATCATCATCATCATCATGGAGGCATTTTAAAGCGCTCTTACACAAGGTATCACAGCGCTGTACATTATTACCCCTGCTCATCAGGCGCATAAATCATTCCTGAAACTATCTCAGCTCCGTGGGGGAGTATACAGCTCAATTGCTGCCATTGCAGCGCATATAAGGGCTAATCAAACACAACAACCAACTCTGCCCTCACAGGTACCCATTCACCCCTGGGTGGAAAGAAGCAATTATGGTAAAGTGTCTTGCTCAAGGACACAAGCACCATGGTCGCGGTCGGGATTCGAACCCACATTCAATGCACTAAACCGCTCGACCATGGCACTCCACGCCATCAATCAAACATGGCTGCGAAAACGATATTATAGATGATACATGGAGGTGACATATGGAGGAGACTGGTAGAAAGCAGAGGCTTATACGGTACCAGGCACCTAATATTTAAGAAAAATAAGTACACATGAAATTGCATAGATATTATTATGAATTACAAATTATTATTAATAATAATAATAATAACATTAACAATCAGCAATCAAGGTCAGCGCATATTTTATATAGAGGTGTTATCGAACATTAATTAACTTTCTGTAATTAATAACAATTAATAATACTTATCTGAAAGCAACAGATTATTCTTATATTTTTAAAAGCATGTATTGATTGAAGGGGGTGACGTTATTTTATTCCAAAGAATATAGGTCCTTGGTGTCTTACAGCTGATTTTGCTAAATTAGTTTTGGATAAATCCGTGTGGAGTCTAATATTTATGGATATTATCATTCCAAATGAAAAAATAGGATAATGTTGAGGGTAAGGCTTTGATAATTGAGAAGTCCCTTAAACTATTGGGGGAAAACAATTAAATGCACTAATGTAATATCGCCAATGTTTGGTTCCAGTAAAAAAAAAAGATTAACATATTATTGTAAACACCCTGAAACATGAATTAGGTTAATCAAAATTGGCAAAGCGTTTAGCAAGATATTGTTGAATTTTCCATTAAAAAAAACAGACATCTTCCAAATAATTTTAATACAGTTAGAACAAAGTTTCGAAGTTCTTAATTTTGTTGGAACTGGTGGGTGGGGATTATAGGACTGGGCAACGGTCAGGTACAGTCATTATTATTCCCCCGACAAGAATTATACGACACTGGAAACTGGAAAATCCTTAAATTTCTGTGACAAAATAAAATAGGAGATATATGGGATCTATGTTCTCTGAGTTTACCCTTACGCCTACCGTATGTTACGCAATGTCGTTTAATGTAAGGGTGATGTGACATATAATATCAAACAAATGTATTCTGCGTTGGATCTGAAAGACTTTAAATACATTCCTCAGCCTCTCGAAAAATAATTTCTGTTTGATGTTAGCAAAGAAATAACAGTATACAACAAAGAGGAAAAACACTGGTCCTATATACCTATGTTATACAGGGAAACTATGACACTCTTTCCGGTGCCTAAGAAACTCCATTTATCTCAACAACTCTCATCAGTGATTGGGCCGATTTGACAGTACAAAAAATACATTTAAATGTTGAATTGGTATTTATCTGGGGATAAGGAATTTATAAGCTTTCATTTGAGACATTGAACAAAAATACCCGCCACAGATACAGTTAATTAAAACTCTCACACAATTTATTGAATGTAGCCTGTAACGGGCATGTGCAATCATCCGATTGGCCAACGCGGCTGTCAGTCAGAATCAAGGGCGTTTGAAATATTGCTTTTATTTAGAGTTTCCGATATCCGAATTTCAGTATTTAAAACTCCCCCCTCTTAACAAATTACGATATTATCTTTCAAAATTCGTTCGCTTTATATATTCTATTTAGCCAAATACGGAGCGATATATCTTTATGAAGTCAACTTGTACCCTTCTTAATTGTTTGTTTGTTTGTTTGTTTGACTGTTTTTTCATTAAATGCATTTGCCACTCAATGAAGATCGTCAGTTAATGTAACCATCATTCATTACAGCAGTGGGCCCCTAACAATGATTGACATCTTCCATTAAATGCTCAAGGTATGCAAATAACGTCAAGCCCCATTATTACTTAAATGTATATAATCAACGGTAGTGGCGTAGCCAAGATTTTCATTTTTGGGGATAAATTTACCGACACAAAACTATATGAACCGACAAATTATATTGAAAAATGTTGAATCAACATTTTAAAGAGTTCAGTCAGTGACAACTCTTTATAAAGTTGGATTTAACTTTTAAAAGTAATGAACTAACATTGATAAAGTTAGACTTAACATGACTCCGTGTTAATGCAACACTTTCTTTGAGTTGAATTTAACTTAATAAGGTGTTGTCACTCACCGAACTCTTAAAAGGTTGATTCAACACTTTAGTTTTAAGAGCGTACCAACAAGTTTGTGAATTTACCGACAGACACTATTTTGCCAACAAGAGGGGCGCCCCATGCTCCCCCCTTTGGCTACGATAGTGAGCGACAGAGTACTCAAGATAAGTATAGCTTTCAATATGTGTAACAAACTGCTTCTACAAGTATGATTACTCTAACTGAATCAACAAATACATTGTAAGTAGTGAACGTTTCAAGCTCATGGAGTTTGTCTTTTACGGGGGGGAAAAGGTTCAATTTTAATGTTCGTTCTAATGGATTTTTTTCCCGCTTTACTTAAAAATGACAGTTTCCCAGACTAAATAATTTCTTTGGAAAATGTATATCATCATCAGCTTTATAATTAAAGCTGCAACGTACTGATACAGTTTCTGCAACGTTCTGATACAGACACAGATTAAGTTTTATATTATTTAATATGCGACCATTTTGTTATTTGTGGGTGACATAATACCCAACCTTCATTATTCTATCCATTAACTGCTGCAGACCTTCACTTTGTTTGTATTCGCAGAAGCACTTAAAACATTGTACGGATAGCATTGTCATTCAATCACTTTATGCATGAATCGAGATTCGAAGAAAGTGGCATTGGAAACAGTTCTTTAATGACAAATATATTAAAAACAAATTTAAACCGAGGGCATTTCCGCAGCAGTTTGAATGCAGTGTACATAATGTTCGGTAAAACGCATTTACACTTTATACAAACGCGAGATATCTATGTACAGACGTGGTGTATGTGAAATATGATCTTATTTCGTTGTGACACAAGGAGAATATAGACGAAGTGACTAATGACATCACGTGTTGCAAAAGAGCCCCAAATGTCAAACGGCGCCAGGCACACCAACAAAATAAACAAACAAACAACAAAACCAAAACAAACAAACAAACAAAAACAACTGCACCAGTGAATTTATTAAAAACCGTCGAAAACTCCCCTAGACCAACCTTGTCTCCAGGGCTTTTGAACAGTTTCTTGTATACCTCGTACCCACGCCCTGGTACGGGACGATTTTAACATCCAAAATGCTTTGATAGGCCTATGCTAATTAGGTTACAGTCTGATACTGTTCTCGAGAATAGCGTGTGCTGCAGTGGGGAGGCCGGGACTAGGCCATCAAATTTATTTCGTCATAATGTTGGTTAAATCACTCATCCATACATTTGATACGTTAAAACAAATCATATAGGCATTTTAATATGAAGAAGAAGAAAACTAGTATTTTGTTTTTCCAAAGTATTCAAACTGTATTGCCTGAAGTAACCAATCAGTGTTGCGGAAAGCACTTTTCCCACCAGGGTATAGTAGTGAGAGTGAGGTATATACCCTGGTGACGAGGATGGCACCAGACTGACACAGTACCTCCCTGACAGAACATTCTGACTTGAAAATAAAGTAACTGATTTATGTTTGAATTGATTTTACAGAGAGCGTCCCCTGTACGGCTAATAACTACCGCTGTCTCGGGAATGCCAGGCTTTGCATTCCGCCTAGTCTGGTCTGCGACGACTCCAAAGATTGTCCTGCCGGAGATGATGAATTTTTATGTCGTAAGTAGGAACCCTTTTAATATAAAAGTACATTTGTTCTGTATCTACTGTCTTTAAACCATTGTAATATACAATTCAATTCAATCCATTTCAAAATTACACATAATTATTTCATTCCATTCAAAACACAGGCAATACAAAACAACATTCCTAAAAATTGTGTTTGATTTATTTGTTTTTATTTATGTTTTATTATTATCATAATTATTTATTGTATTATTATTTATAGAGGCACAGTTCTAATGAGCTAATGTTTGTACTGACGTGCCTCTAACCCTATCAGGCTGTGGGGGGGGGGGGGGGGGTCATACTCTCTTAATGTAAGAGTGAAAACAACTCTTTCAAAGAGCTATATGGCGGACAAGTCTTTTTGGAGTGGATAAAGAGTAAAATTAGTATTGTATAAAGAGTGAATTGGTAGCCTTTTACTGTATTTTTCACTCGAATCAGAGTGGGTTTCACTCCAAAAAAGACTTGTCCGCCATTATAGCCCCTTTAAAAGAGTGGTTTTTCACTCTTTTACACTAACAGAGTATAAAGTGTCCCCCTTTGATATAGTTTAAGTATTCTTTGGAGCCCCTCATGCACAAATCAACGATATTGGATGTTCTGGTTGGCCTCATTCGATAGATGGTGTCAAACTGAACATACCTACGAAGTTTCATGCCAATCGGCTGAATACAGAAAATACGGAGGGGGTCAGGGAACGTAAACAAAGCCTAGGCTTGATAGGGTAAATAAGAAACAAAATTAATGTTTGTTTTATTTAACTAATTGCATAAAAACAGAGGGGGCAAAACAAAAGACGGGTGACACCTTATGTTGCAAGAATTTCATTGAAGTAGTGTGGGTTCTGAGAAGAACCTTGGGTTTCTCGACATTTCGGTCAGTACGTTCTGATCGTCTTCAGTAGAATGACAGATGACCAAGTGGATATCATAATGGAAAGACTGACGACATAGCCTAGTAGTAACTATTATAAATACGCACCAACAGCAGTCGAAATAGCAGCATCGTAACAGCGACACCATGCAACATTGATAACAGCAACAACAACAATAACTAGAGATTGGTGTTTGTATTGACAAACACTAGGTGTTCGGGACACGTAAAGGTCAAATCGAGGTCAAATCGGGGTCAACTTTGTTTAAATATTTTTGGACAATTAACGATCTGTACCTTGGTGCAAAGATTGTGAATTTACCTCTTGTGGATGATTTTTGTTCATATTAAACTTTGACTTTTAGTTTGGACAGAAAGTAAAGGTCAAATTGGGGTCATTGTTTTTGTAAATATTTTTGACAATTAACAATCTGTACAATGGTGCAAAAACTGTGAATTTACCTCTTGTGGTTGTTGAGATATGATTTTTTAAATATTAAACTTTGACTTCCGGTTTGGACAGGAAGTAAGGTCAAATTGGGGTCACCTTTATGTAAATATTTTTCGACAATTAACAATCTATACAATGGTGCAAAAAATGTCAGCCGCACTTACTCTGTAAAACATTCAAAGGCGACGGTCTGAAAGGAAAAGAAAATTCTCAAATAGATGTAAAAGCAAGTGTAATAACAGATATGTTTTGAGTCGCTGCTGAAAGAGAGAGATATTTTGTATTTCCCTGAGGTCTTCTGGTAGGGAGTTCCATCCACAGCCTAGGTGTGATACAGGAAAATACTCTGTCCCCGTAACTTGCTAAGCGAGTCCGGGGAACAAAGAGCATGTTTGTTGGTCGACCTTAAACCTGGTCTGAACAGTGCGGGGCCTCGGCACATTCTGAATATAGAGTGGAGCAGAACCATGTAGTGCCTTGAATGTTACAAGGATTATTTTGAATTGAATACGATGATTGATTGGTAGCCAATGAAGTTTGTACAGGATGGGAGTTATATAATTTAATATCTTGGTACCTGCCAAGAGATGCGCTGCAGCGTTTTGTACTGATTGTAAACGACGCAGTGTATTCTGAGGAAGACCAACAAGCAAGCTATTACAAAAGTCAAGTCTAGAGGTGATGAAAGCGTGGATGAGCTGCTCTGCTGCAAACAGGAACAGAAGTAGCAGCCGCAGGAACAGCGACAACATAACCAAGAGCAACATCTACAGCAGCAGCAACAGCGACAGCAACATTAAACGTAACAACCACATCAACATCATTTATATAAGATTGCTTTCAAGTACAATTTAAACAAGTAAGATCATAAATGTATCAGTAACACTGAATGAAATGAAATATACTACTCAAAACAATTTAGGGAACACCGGAATAATCTCAGTTAAAGCAAGATCATTTATTTCAGATAAACACAATGTTTCACAGAATTGATGAGAAACAACTGCACAATGAAACAGATGATAAAGGATGCATGTAGTGATTACACATTTCATGACATGACTACTGAAAGAGAGATGGGGTTGCAAATGAAAATCCCGGTTCATGGAACATTTCAAACCTATTTGATGTTAAGAATCCGGTGTTCCCGAAATTGTTTTGAGTAGTATATATCGAAGACATTTAGTTTCAAGTTTCAAGTTTAGTTTATTTCTCCACAGAATCACATATAAATTATCAGTGATATATTTCAGCAAATAAATAATAATTCTATTAACATACACTCTTAATGTAAAAGAGTGAAAACCACTCTTTTAAAGAGCTATATGGCGGACAAGTCTTTTTGGAGTGTATAAAGAGTAAAATTAGTAGTGTATAAAGAGTGAATTGGTAGCCTTTTACTGTATTTTTCACTCGAATCAGAGTGGGTTTCACTCCAAAAAGACTCGTTTGCCATATAGCTCTTTAAAAGAGTGGTTTTTCACTCTTTTACATTAAGAGAGTAGGAAATGATTCTACAGAAGGGAACCCATTAGAAGCAGAGCTTGTAGTCATGGGTACCTAAATGCAAACATGAGTAGAAAGTAAATAATAGAAACACATAAAGGTTTCACAATGCAATTCACCACCCATGCTGCATTACATGAAGTTACATAAGACAAAAAAAGACATATACAAACGAATACAAACAGTCACAACTGACATGGACGTGGACATGGCTTAAAGGGGGACTGTCGTGGATTTAAATCAAACAGTTAAATAAATTATGTGATCGTTTTATTGTTTTATATCAGTAAAAGATCAATAAAATTTGTGTTTTGTGTTTTTATTGTTTTTGAGAGTGTTATTTTACCATTGTAAAAATGCCCGCCACT
Organism: Zoroaster sp. YZ-2022; assembly: GCA_029582265.1. NCBI lineage: Eukaryota > Metazoa > Echinodermata > Asteroidea > Forcipulatida > Zoroasteridae > Zoroaster > Zoroaster sp. YZ-2022. Next base: position 34,490,284 of record CM055817.1, on the reverse strand, counting down.
TTTACTAGTTGTTCCCGCCATGCACGGAGGAGCTGTTTATGACGTCATGTCGGGAAGAGAAATTCGACAGTCACACTGCCTCTAATGATCACGATGACAACACGAGAAGTGGAAAACTACTAGGCCGAGTAGCACATAATCCCGTCCCGCAAACGTGCGCCCGCCGCGCGCGGGGAGATTCTGAGGGCCCGGGAATTTCTTGCGAGTGAAACCCTTGCTCTGGTGAAGCAAATCATGAACGAGTACAGTTTAAAACTTACCCTGAGTTTTTCTCCCTTTGCAAGAGCACCTCTTCTTGATTGTTGGACCTTTGTATCCTTCCTATTCACTTTAAAAATGGTCGGGACGGCATCGAGTCGCAGCTTTGGCAATTTTTTGATGCCGAAAGAGCTGTACATCCCCTGGCGATCTTTTGTCATAACAACTCGGCTCAAAATGATCGCTGCACAAAACTGTGTGAGCCGATGGACCTGACCACTTTACTCTTGTCAGTCGAACTTTGCTCGTCCAAATACGGCGATATTTTGGGTCACTTGGGAACAGATGAAGGCTAACACCGTCTTTGGTGGTGTTGCTGCATCCTGCAGCAACACATCTTCCCGGCATTGTATTAGTTCCGGAAACAAAAATCACGGAAGAAATGAAATCGACGCTACGTGTGTGAAACGTATATATGTACATGCACATCATGTACACATCGGATCTTCCCGACCTGACGTCACATATCTTATGCAAATGAAGCTTCCACCATGGGGCGGGGTTGCCTCCCCCAAACACTTCAAACGTTGTTTTAAAATACTTGTACTCAGAAATCAATGATTAAATAGACACAGGTGGGTCTCAAAAACAATATTTTATTACAAAACGCCTTAAGTAAAGGATGTCAGTCCCCCTTTAAACTACCAAAATAGATCAAATTTACAATGCAATGTTCACTTGAAGATCTACCGAACACACATAATAAAGTTAACTTTGTTTTAAGTACCTGAATACCTGCTTAACAAGATAGATTTGCAGCTATGTTTAACAATAAATAAATTCTTGGAACTTTGGAGTGAAGCACTGAATGAATTCCATAACCTAGGGCCTTCATATTATTTTAATAGTTTTTTGAGCAAATGAAGTTTGACGAGTAAAATGGTATGGACATCAAGATTCCGTGTAAATATTGAATTAATGGAGGAGGGGAAAGTATTGAAACCTGATTAACACATGAGGGACCTAAGTTTTATGTCATCACACGGTGATATCAACGAAGTTATGGTACCGTGAAGAGCTAAAAAATAAAAACAGTTCGAAATCATGGCGCGGCCCCGCTCATGTTCCTGCGACCTTTTTTTTAATGAAATGTTTGTCGCAACGAGCGGCAAAAATCTAAGAACTCGGCTCATTTTGGAGTGACTGTTTGGAGTAACCGTTTATTACCTACGCAACTTCCCTGTAGAACTTGCTTCTAAAAGTAGTTCATATTTCGGTGTCCAATGTCGCTAATGTTTGATACATACATTTTTTGTTCATGTAATTAAAAAAAAAACGCGTATTGAGACGATAATATCATAGTCGCCGATATCATGCCGTCGATAATCCACTATCAAAAGAATTCAATATCGTCACCCCTGTATGATCTGTATGATCTTTTTTTAAATTTATTATACAGGACATTATTTAGGCTCGGTAAACCAAAAGCTTTTGTGCCCTTACCTTAACAGATGCTAAGGCAAGCCATCAACAAACAAATAAATATATCAATTATAAATTAAACTTTTGTAAGCAAGCATAAGACGTTTTTTATTTATTTTTTATTTTTTGGTTTTGGGTTTTGTATTGCAAAAAGCAGCAACAATAACAATACGCAGGAGTAATAATAATAATAATAATAATAATAATAATAATAATAATAATAATAATAATAATAATAATAATAATAATAATAATAATAATAATAATAATAATAATAATAATAATAATAATAATAATAATAATAATAATAATAATAATAATAATAATAATAATAATAATAATAATAATAATAATAATAATAATAATAATAATAATAATAATAATAATAATAATAAAGATTTGTAGCGCGCACATATCCACCCTGCTGGGAGCTCAAGGCACAGAAACAAAGAAAAATCATGAATACAAACAATGTACAATGATAGCAAAAGAGTAGCAAAAGATACAACTAGAACAGCACTATCAGCAGCAATATCAACACAGTAGTATTAACACGTTCATTCCATCAGCAGTAGTATCAACACAGTAGTATTAACACGTTCATTCCATTCACATTATACTCTCTTCCGTAACCTAAATACATCTCATTATGTCTCACTGTCGGATGAAAGTTCACGGAGACGCACCGATCGCTGTTTGACGGCGACAAACGCGAAATTGTAGGGGGCCTATATGATATTGGTGTAGATTTCCATAATATTCAAACGCCCCCATATAATACATTGTTGGTTTTCTCGAAAAACATAACATTTAATGATCACAGATTGACATGAAACTTAGTCCTTAATTGATTGAGCGTTGATGATGCTATCAAACATTCCTTGAAATAGTTATTTCTGGGTGCTATCATTTATATATGGCTGCTGTATGGCTATGAATCATGCGTGATCTCCCAATATATGGAAAGCAAAATGAATACTTTTCCCACCCAATGGTACATGATTATGCTGGATATCAAGCGCACAGATCATGTCCCAAATACAAGCCTCTAATTCATTGCGTGAGGTCTCTCGTCAGAGTTGAGGTTCCTGGGGGCATATCCTTCGTCTGCCTCCCGTAGAACCTGCTAGAAGATATGCCATGTACTCGTGCTGATGGGCGATTAGTGAAATTCACTATTCGAAAAATCGCGCAGCAATTACTCGCAAGAAATCGCGAGTATATATTGACCGCATTTTAAAAATTACTTAAGCTTTTTTTTAACCCTTTAAATTGTATGCATTACTCATACTATGATAATACAATTTAGTATCTTAGGTCATTGCAGTGGTTATTCACGTCTTTCAAACTTATACAGTAATATATTAATTATTGTATATTTATTATGTTTTATAATCATTATGTTTTACGATAATTATTCTGAAAACAGCTGATATTATTTCAGACTTTATATGTTTAATAAATAAACAAGAACAAAAGAGTCAGTCATTACTCGTGAATGTGTTACTACTCCCAAGTACTTTTGAGGTGATCGCAGCAGCTGATATTATTTCAGACTTTATATGTTTAATAAATAAACAAGAACAAAGAAATCAGTCATTACTCGTGAATGTGTTACTACTCACGAGTACTTTTGAGGTGATCGCAGCAGGACGATTAACCGAGCAGTAAAAAGAGACGCGAGAACGGGTACGATTAGCATTTACTACTCATGAGTACTCGAGTAATCGCATTACCCAGAACTACCCTGTACATACCTCAGCAGGGTAGAAGGAGACTGGGACTACAGCGCCTGTCATATTTGACATACATTCAACATTTACTGGGGGATGGGGAGTGCATGCTATACATGAGGATCAGATTGCTACACTTGCCAGAGATCAACAGTGCATGGAGGAAGATTGTGGTTACCTGCTCTGCAGCCGAAGGATGATAACGATGCTATTATTTGTGACTGGCTTTGGCAAAACCCTAATCTTGAACGCAATTTTCAAAAGTGAGATTTTGGTATAGTTCGATACTCTAGATTTTCCTCTTTAATTTGATACCAGATTTGTACAAATATTTTTTTTCTGAGTTCTACAAATCTGGTATCAAATGAAAGAGGAAAATCTAGAGAATCAAAACGATACCAAAATCTCACTTCTACCCAATTTTCAAAGGTGAGATTTTGGTATAGTTTGATTCTCTAGATTTTCCTCTTTTATTTGGTACCAGATTTGTAGAAATCATAAAAAACACAAATTCTGACTTCTACAAATCGGGTATCAAATGAAAGAGGAAAATCTAGAGAATCAAACGATACCAAAATCTCACTTTTGAAAATTGGGTCCAAGTTTATAGAGTTTTGCCAGAGCCAGTCACATTTTTGTATAAGTTATATCAAATAAGTTTCCATACGAATTGTTATCTGCCATCGGTCAACAAAGATGTAAATTCCATTTTGGAATGAATATGAATAATTTGAATGCATTTTCACTGTTTCTCATTAACAAAACAATGGAATAAGCTTACACTTTCGCAGGGTGGTTTGTATACAAAATTCTTTATTCTTTTTGTATGGAAATCTCTTTATTCTCATCATAGTAAAGATGCATCCATTTGACCAACAAATTTAAGGTTCAAGGTTCAAGGTTCAATGATCATTTTATTTTCACAGTATCAGAAGTAAACAATAACAACATCAATCACGAAAATACGAGTAAAGAATCACAATGTTACAGGAAGTAAACTTAAAAATATGGGTGATACTGCAGAGGTACCCATAAAAAAGAACGAAGCTTGTAAACATGGGCCCATGCGCATGCATACACATGCATTGAACCGTATAAGAATGTATATCACACCACGTACCAACTACATGAGGGAACATGTACATAATGATCATCATAATAATTTTAAACGCATTTTAATATGAAAACGCATGTAACAGATGGTTCACCAAAAAAAACCGACAGCGAAGCACAATATATGAATGAAAAGCTATACATTGTTTATTTAAATGCAACCATCTTTAAACTTGTCGCGTTATACTAAAGCTTAAATATTCATCCTTTCAGCGCATCATTAACCAAGCTAATAATTAGTTCTATGTATTAAAGAGATCCAGTCATTACCGTGACCTCTTCTAAGGGAAGCAATGCCCCCTTTTGATGTTTAAACCCCTTCACCTCCTAACGTGACGTCAATGCATATGGTGTATTGCTCGAACCATTCACTCTTCATATGTAGTTTGCTTTACTCGAAAATGTTTGCAGTGTTTATACAATAGGGAAAAAGACCGTTAGTGCCACTCTAAGTACACTGCATCCACACAAATTATATAATTATGAGGGTTGTTTTTTTAAAAGTATGTTTTTTTAATGTTAAAGATATATCGCCCGTGTTTTGGGGCCGATTTGAGGGTTGAAAAAATGATTTAAATGTTGAATTGCTATTTTTCTGGGGTTATTGAAGTTATAAGCTGTCATTTGAGACATTGAACGAAAAAAACTGTCAAGGATTAGTACCAGTAAATTAAAAACTCAAATTAATATAAAAATGCTGGATCACTGTTTCAATCCTCCGCTTTCACATGACCACAAAATGTATTGTACGTAACGGCCAAGTATTGTACGTAGTGGCTGTCAATCATTTAAAAAAAAATTATAATACGTTATAATACGTTATAATTCTTAATTATTATAATTTTAACTGAGTGACTGCCATATTACCCCACGAGAAAATATCACGTTACCGTCGCAGCTACATAAATGAGCAAGTATTTTTCAGTTACTTTCAGTTCCAAACTCTGGTGTGCAGCCTCTCGTCGTTGGGTTCCCGTAAGACTCCCTGGTGATATTAAGTACCTGAAAATGAGTAGGCACAATATGCAACTCAAATGAGTATGAATGGCAGCCAAATAAAAACAAAAACATTAAAGGGACATTATCGTCACGATCAACAGGGCATGGGATCTGAAAGCTAGCTTTATATTAACTCAGTGACTGCCATGTAATACCCACATGATAAGGTCATTTTTGCTGCTTCATAAATGAGCCAGTAATTTTCAGTCATTGTGTTAATCTTAAACTATGACATCAAATCCATGCCCTGTTGAAAGTCTGCTCTAATCGTGACGATGTTGTCTCTTTAGGTAAACCGCCCTGCAAAAACCTGGGTGTTAACATAATACCCGTGGTGTCACATTTATGTGTCACGGTCTTCATACTATATTCTTCTCTGTGACTTGTATTGTTTATTGTAGACTCACCCTGATAACTTTAATGGCTTTGTGACGGGCGACCTTCTTAAACAAATAAACTAGAAAAGCATTGTTAATGCACAAACCACCGAGAGAAAATAAATCCTAGAAGTCATCAATTATACTATTTGATGATACTGTACTCGTAGATGAATTTTTGTAAAACAAACAAATAAATAAAAATAAAAAATAAATTAAAAAAAATTCAGAATCCGTGGAAAACTATTTGAGATATCTTTTACAGAAGTACACACGCACACACGTGTGTAAACGCCTGCAATCGGGGACATCCTTTGTCAAATTTCTTTGTCCAAAAAAGCGGGGACATATTGTTCTCCATTGTGATAGCAACCGGGGACTATTGTCCCTTTTGTTATATGTCCCCGGTTTGAATGCGCTCACACACGCACACACACACACAGTCGTGAACTTCAAGACGTCTGAGGACCCTCTATTGTTCCTCTATTGTTTGGACTCTAACTTTTTGAAGCAATCTCCATTGGTTTTGTACACGCCGTTTTCCGAGGACAACGAAGAACAAAGAACCGCCGTCCGAGGACCTATTATTCCCTTTGTTATATGTCCTCGGACAGTTTGCAGTGTAAGCCCACACACACACACAGACACACACCCTCACGCACATTGATTTGTGGGGTATTCCTTTGTTCGTTCTATTATCCCTTTTCCTTATAATTCTCCTGTGGGGTACAAGATTTTCTATAGTTACCTTGTGGGGTCCAATTGTTCTATTGTGTTTTGGACCCCACAACGAATGGTGTGTACGTTCACACACGCACACACATTCTCAAATATGCATCCTTGTGGAGACATCTATTGTTCTTTCCTTTGTCCCTGTACTTTCTCATAGGGTTTGTACACAAATTTCCTTGTGGAGACCGGAGTCCTTTAGAATTCCCCTGTGGAGACCTTTTGTTATAGGACTCCACAAGGTAGCGAATTTAAAAATACATCGACTCTTTTTTGTACTTAATGTTTATTAGTTATTGTTATTATTTATTTACACCAGAGATACCGGACGAGTCATGCGACCAGCCGTTTCCCTGCCCGACCGCCAACGTATGCACAAACTTCAGCGCAGTGTGCGACGGGAAGGATGACTGCCCTGGGCGTGGCGACGAGATGGGATGCGGTAAACATATGCATAATAGTTCGAGAAAAGACAGTTAATAAGTATAACCTTGGTTACATGGCCAATTTTTTTAAACAAAAGTAAACACGCAGCTTTATGTATTGTTATTTATACAGGGTGGCCCCCAAAAAGCGGAACGGCGTACTTTCGCTACCCTGAGACTCAAACAACCTATATTATATAACACCCAAGTAGATCCTTGCCATTTGATTGGAGGATTGTAGGTTACGCGGCATTCATTAATCAAACCATTATATGGCCTACGTCATAAACCGTGCACTTTGGTTCCATTCACCGTGCATTTTGCTTCCATCCCATTTGGTCTAGATTGCACGCTAGACCACATCATGCGTTATATACACAGCAGTACAAAACGCCCTCTTTTGACAAGACACATGTTCCATTCAACTCATGAATATATTCTCACCATTGCACTCATAAACATTCATTATTTGTATATGAATTATGTATTTGAATTTTGTTAAAAGAGAAATGATACCAAAATCGTCCGATTCGGTCCGGTAGTTTTTGTTCTAGAACCTAATTTATTTTGTGAAACAAAGTCGGGGTCATTATTTTTGTTAACGAATTCGTGCTGCCTGAATGCGAGCATCTGAGAGTGGACATCAATGATCACTGGTGGTTTCAAGATGGTTGTCCTGCTCGTAGGACAAGGATTGTGCGTGATAGGCTTCAGGAGCTATTCCCTGGTAGAGTTGTGGGGTTGGGACATCCTATTGAATATCCTCCTCGATCGCCGGATCTGACGCCCCTCGATTTCTTCTTGTGGGGACATGTGAAATCGACGGTGTATGTGCCCCCCTTCGCCAGAAATCTAAATGCTCTCCAGGAACGATTGGAAGAGGGTTGGCATTGATACATGTTCCTAGGGATATGATCGTTCGTTCTATGCAGGATATGTACAGGAGGGCGGAGGTATGTGTACGATTGGGAGGAGGACACGTTGAAGGACGCATTGCTAATTGAACGTCGCATTGTTAATTGAACGTAAGGACACTGCTGCCGAAAAAAGGATACTGGTGAAATGAACTGAAGAGGAAAGATAACAAAATGAACTAGTCTAGATGTGCCATACATGTATGATGTTAAGTTTCTGTTAAGTTTAATAATAAAGTTGGATTTTTATGTTATACCCAGTGTTGGAGCAAAGGCTTTGATCCCCAAGGCCAAGGCTTTGACCCTCAAGGCCAAGGCTTTGACCCTCAAGCCTTAAGGCTAAGGCCAAGGCTTAACCCTCAAGGCCAAGGCCCTCTAGTATAAAATTACTACTATACTAATATAAAACATGTCACATCATAACGAATCGCTTGTAGTAAGAATAAAAACTTATCTTTATTTGCAATCAAAGTATTCACGTACAAATTATATGACTGAGTAGAAGTTCAGGTCTTCGTGGATACCATTTAAATATAACAAAAAGAATGGTTTGCTTCCATACTGATGCACATTAATTAATCTAAACCGAGTATAACAAAAGGGGGATCTAAGAACGGCTGTTTTTAACTGATGTTACCTCTTTATTATGTAACATGGAAATAATTTTATTTTCTGGGCCAACATGGTTAGAAATATTAGCATTACCTAAAACAGACCAGACTATAAGTAAGAGTAATTGCGGTGACACCATGTGAAATGCTCAATTGAGTAGTAATTAGTTCTGAAAAGAACTAGAGGTACAACTCCTAAGGACGATCAGAGCATACTGATGGAAACGTCGAGTTGTACCTCCAGTTCTTTTCAGAACTAATTACTACTCAATTGAGCATTTCATATGGTGTCACCGCAATTACTCTTACTTATCCTCCTCACCATGCAAAGCTACAAGTTCTACAGACCAGACTATATTCACCCAGAATTTGTCAAAAATCTTGGACCAAAATCCATTGAATGGCTTCGAGATTACTTCAGCACCTGTATCAAAGTTCAGAAAATCCCAAAAATATGGAGACATGCTAAAGTAATGGTAATTCTCAAACCGAACAAGGCCGCCGAAGACCTGGGCAGCTACCGTCCAATAAGCCTACTGTGCATAATCTACAAAGTGATGGAGAGACTAATATACAATCGTATCCAACCCATTGTGGATCCTCAACTCCCACCTGAGCAGGCCGGCTTCCGTACAGGACGCTGTACAACAGACCAAGTAACACTCCTCACAGAAGACATAGAGGACAACTTCCAAAAAGGTCTCAAGAATGGTGCTGTACTGATCGATCTATCAGCAGCATATGACACGGTATGGCATAAAGGTCTTGCCCTAAAACTACACAAAATCATACCTGATAAAACCTTAGTAAACTTTCTCATGACAATGATCACCTGCAGAAGCTTTACAATGACGGTTGGCGAAGAAACCAGTAAAACATTCTTCCTGAAAAACGGGGTCCCGCAGGGCTCAGTGCTCGCACCGATTTAATTCAATATTTACACTGCTGACCTACCAACCACTGTCTCAAAGAAATACATCTACGCAGATGACATAGCACTCCTAACCTCTGCCAAAAACTTTAACAAGCTTGAAACAACACTTGGCACCGATATGGAATCCTTAAGCCGTTACTTCAAAAACTGGAGACTCCGACTTAACATCATCAAAACTAGCAACTAGACTGGCTAACTACAAAATCAAAGTCGTTTGCAATGGCACAACCATCCCGTATGATGATTTCCCCAAGTATCTTGGTGTTACCATGGACAGATCTCTAACATACAAAAGCCATCTCACACAGCTCACACAGAAAGCCAATGCTCGCAACTGTAATATTAGACTAGCAGGCCTTTCTTGGGGCGCAGACTACAATGTTCTTCGAATCTCAGCAATAACTTTAGTATACTCTGTTGCAGAGTACTATGCACCGGTATGGGCAAGGAGCACCCACACCAGCAAGATTGACGTAGCCCTTAACAACAACATGCGCATCATCTCAGGATGTATCAGATCAACTCCCACTCAATACCTTCCAGTAGTCAGTGGAATTGCTCCTCATGAAGTGAGACGACAGCAGCAATGCCTTGCTCTTGCGCGACGTGCCGCTGGGTGTGACTCCCATTTGCTTCATCAACTGTTGACAAACACCAATCAAGAACCCCCACCACAACTGCGACTGCCATCAAGAAATCCTTTCGACAAGCCCACAAACTGCTAGAAATTAGCACTTGATCGCACCCAAAGACTTGGGCACTAAACACGTGGCGGAATATGTGGCAAGAATCAGAATCCAGGACGTGGATATTTAACTACATTTTTTCACCTTCTACCAACCCACCAGGATGCAATCTACATCGCCACTGCTGGGTCAAACTTAACAGACTAAGAACTGGCCATGGCCGATTTGGATATAACATGCTCCGCATGGGACTAAGTGACAACGCTAAATGTACCTGTGGTCATGATGACCAGACTGTACATCACATCGTTTATGACTGTATTATTTACAGATGTGATGGAAATTTAACTGAACTCGACCAGTCTGCATTAAACTGGATCCATAACCTAACCTTGTCATGTTAACTTTGTATGAACCATACGATAAATAAATAAATAATGCAGTCCACGGCACAAATCAGATGATGTTCTATCTACCCCATATAACTGTATGCAAGTTAAGTATAATTATATCTCCCTGGCCCCACAAGTACATGTATACAGAAAATTATTATAGCTTTGTTTTGGGGGAAGCAGCAAAATGTACTATCATGGTAACAAAATGTGATGCTGTAAAAGTGTCAACACACAAATCTAGGGTGTTTTCCCTCCTCCGTGGTAAAACATGATTAAATTAGACTGCAGACATTGCAGACAGGTGACTCCAAGTTGTATGTTTGCAGAAAAGCAAAATTTCAAACAAATTTACCTGAAAAATTCAAAAATCGATGGGCCTTGAAGAGCAAGGCCCTAAAGTTGCAAGGCTTTGACCCTCAAGGCCAAGGCCAAGGCCAAGGCTTTTGCCCTCAAGCCTTAAGGCTAAGGCCAAGGCCCTAAAATCAAGCCTTAAGGCAGCCTTAAGGCAGCCTTAAGGCCAAGGCTCAGCATCAAGGCACTACATCACTTATACCTGTACTTCATTATTTCTTTGTTCATTACGCAAGATAAATCCTGTTTTAAAACACAAGGACATGCTATCATCATGCTCTTTTCTGCATGGAACAAATGGCCAAGTGACCCCGACTTTGCTTCATAAAACAGGCTCTGTAGCAAAAACTACTGGACCGAATACTTGGTATCATTTTTCTTCTAAAAAGATTCTCCATCCATTGGTACAGATGGCTTGAGTCTCAAGGTAGTGGAAGTATGCCGCTCCGTTTTTTTTTTTGTTTTTTTTTTTTTTTTTTGGTGGGGGGGGGGGCACCCTGTATATATAAAAAATAATAAAACAATAACACAAATATTCCGTTCACAATGTTTCATCGGTGGTAATTATTTTTATTTTTACAGTCATATATATAACAATATATATTGTTAATGTTTTAAATTGGTATTTTTAAGTATTTATAACTATGTATAAGATTTGAAACTTTGTATAAGTTTTGCATTACGGCAAACCTTTCTTAAAAAATCAAATAATTGAGGTTGAAATAATTTTGAGAAATACAAATTATTTTCACTTGGGGATTCAGGGGGATCGGGGCTGTCATGTTGATCATTATACATGTAAAATACGATTTCCTTGCGTGCTCTCCTAGTTTCCACTTCCCCTGACTGTTGCGTCCGTTTATTTGAAAGTTTATTTAAAGGGGCAATATCGTGACGATCACAGCAGACTTTCAACAAGGCATGGAATCGGGGTCCT
>CM055817.1:34363400-34473400 GCA_029582265.1 Zoroaster sp. YZ-2022 | reverse complement strand
TATAATACCAAAACAATATTTTAGCACAAGACAAGTTTTGGCCTCAACCTTGTATGCAACCCATAAAAGCCGCAACCTTGTATAAAAAAGCCACATTCGTAAGGGGTGTAATGACATTTGAAGTCTGCATGGTATGTACACTTCAGGGACGTGCACAGGGTTGTAGAGGGGCAGGGGCTCAGAGTCTGAAAAGGGCAGTGTACTTCCATGCGAGCGCGCGTAGCGCGCGAGCTAAAAAAAATTTTGGCGTTTATTTATTAATAAAAACGCATAATATGGTTTTTAACATTACAATCAGATCAGATTATGTTGATGACTGGTTTTCATTTACAATCTGATCTGGTGGTGAGTGAGCCTATAGTCAAGGACCAAGTCCACCAAGTCTAATTATCCCCTTAAGTCTCAAATTTATAATAAACGTATCATATCACCTGATATTTGCACAAGAAAACGGAGCTCCGCCTAGTCAAACAATCATAAAGTGCACCAATAACACAAAACCGAAAATGAACATGTATTGGGGCAAATAGCTTACCTACCTAATGAAGTAAGTGTAGTAGTTGCTTTGAAGTAGGCTAACTGTAAGACATAGGTCTCAAGTGGGAGCGGGATGTCAATTTCGTGTTTCAGTGACAGCGTGTGCCTGCCTATCAAAGACGTATAGGCGCGCGCGGCTATGCGTGAAATCTAGTTTCGCGGAGGGGCACATGCAGGCCCGTGCACAGGAATAGTAAGGGGCATCTCTGCTGACCTAATATTTATTCTAATTTTATTCTATCCTGACATCTTTCAACTAGGCAGGGCAGTCTATGCGCAACAGGAACTTAATAATTCATTCAAAAAAAAACCAAAAAAACAAAACCTTGGGCTAAAAAGGGCACTTTTTATACTAGGCAAAAAGGGCAGGGGCTCAAGCACCCTTTGGGACCTATATATGCACGTGCCTGGTACACTTGATGATTAAAATTAATGTACAACACTGCACAAGGCAAATATCTCGCCATCAATGCATGTTGTCAAGCTATGACATTATTATAATTATTACAAACGACATGGGTTTAAATCCTGAACAGTTATAACCAAACGGCTTTTGTTTTTCTTTTACATTTTCGCAGATTTCTTTCGAAAAACTTTATCAAGGATCTGCCGGTTGGTGCGTTCGCCGGACTAAATAGGCTGGAAAAACTGTAGGTGTTAACAAAAAACTGATGTCAAAATAGAAATACAATGAATTTGAATAAGGATATTTATGATTTGACCCCCTCCCCCCCGCAAAAAAAATAAAAAAATAAAATAAAAAATAAAATGCAATTTCCACAATGATTTTTTTAATCTATAGGAGGAGCTAGATGGCATGCTAGTCTCATTCAGTCGCACTGATGGGAATCATTACTCTCCCAGTAGTGTAATTGGGGAACATAAGGGACATAGGACTACCCTCATCCCCAAATATTGGTTGTACCACCAAACACAATCATGTATCACAATCCGCCTTCGTCAGTCTCAGATTGGTATTTAATGAATAATTAAATAATACAAAATACAGGCTATGTGAACCATTTTTAATGTTATTTATAAATACAATAAAATGTAGGTAATCCAAGGGGCGTGGGGGGGGGGGAGTCTGAAGTTCACCAGCCCCACCCCTAGCAGGTTCCACTGGTCTGTTGCATCTTGAGAAAATATTAATTAAGATAATATATTCATGACGCAAGGTTCGGATTGTTTAATTAACAATGCTTCAGCTGATTTATTATTTTGAATAGTTGTAAATATCTCATTCAAAAAACAAACAAAAATGGAATATGGATATTTGGTAATACTAAAATTATTGCATGACCAACGAGATGTGGTTATGCATGTGCAAATATCACCCAAAATAGTATAACCCTTTTTTTTTAAATTTATTTTATGTTTAATATTTTGTTTGTATTCCAGCCACTTAGAAGAAAATAGAGTAAGAGTATTACGTGCAAATATCTTCGGAGATCTGAGCTCGCTGAAGCTCTTGTAAGTACAATAGTATATATATTATATAGGTTGGTGAAATTCTTGCGTCAGGAGATAAACAATTGATTTAATTTTGCCCTACACCGACGTGTGTATAGCACACTTAGTGCTTTCCGTGTGTCTGTGAAAAAACTACACAGGCGACTCGGGCGGGATTCGAACCCACGACCTCCTGCTTACTAGTGCAGACGTCTTAACCTCTCAATCAATTGTTTATCTCCCGACGCAAGAATTTCACCAACCTATATAATAATACGTTGTGACCAAATGTTAATCCAATTCTTGAATTCGTTTCTGCCACACCCAGCTCGATTTTGGGCAGGAAGAACAGCCTGATCGTGTCTAAGGCCAATGGCGTTAAACGATGGCGTTAAAGCGATTTTGTAGAGGTTACACAGAAATAAATATTACCACCACCTCCCCTCTTGAGAAAAAGATACTAAAAATTTAAAACTCATCTCATCCCCCAAGTTGATTTCTAGATCAGCCCCTGTACGCCTTTGTTGTGTATACTTATGCGTACTATGAGTTTCTTACGCATCAGACATACTTAACAATTGCATTAATTGATCTTCCATCCACGCCCATTGTATTTCAGAAATTTGATTAACAATACGATTGAGGAAATCGAAGATGGTGCATTTTGGGGTCTAAGAAATCTCCAACATTTGTAAGTATAATGAATATATATAGGTCTTATTTTACACCACTTTCTCCTCATTTGTTTACTTTGTTCTTCGTGCCAGACTGCTAAATGATCACAATTTTACATTGGTGTAATGTCGATGGTGGTATCAAACATCCCTTGAAATGCTTCCGTCTCTGATGCTATCAATTCAGTAAGATCTGAAGACAGAAATACATACATACATACATACATATCAGCATTTATATAAAGCCTTTTTCCCTTAAGTTACAAAGCGCTTGCAGAAGATGCGACAAAGTTCAACTTAAAGATGTTCCAGAAGTACACAAAAAACTAAATGCAAAAAAACAATCAAATATTACGATATAAATGAGTCTTAAGCAGTTTCTTGAATTGTCCAAGTGTCATTGCATGACGAAGATGTGATGGTAGTGAGTTCCACACATGAGGAGCAGCAGCTGAAAATGCACGCGAGCCAGCTCTAGAGACGGAATGAATACGAACAATCTGAATGCATTTTCACTAATTTTATCGTTAAATTAACAACAAAATCAGCCGAACCTTTCACATATGGTTTGTATACATAATATCTGGTTTCTCAAAAAAATATAGATTAATAGAGAGACATGTCACCAAAGGTGTATACTCTCTTAACTATTGAAAACAGAGTGTATAATCTGAGTACAACATCATGGAATTAGTATTTACAATTATTATGTACAATTGACACCCATACTGATTGAAGACGTTTACGAAACAAGGCCGTGTTTTGTTTTGAACGATATTTTAACTGACATTTTTGCGGTAAAACATTTACAATTTCAACATTTATTATTTGGTTTCAGGTTTCTAGGACAGAACAAAATAAAGGAGCTGATTCCTGGTGTATTTGAGCCTCTGAATCATTTGCAGGCACTGTAAGTATGAGGGCGCTGTTCAGCCGACATGTAATAAATACTTCTAGTACTCTGCCAAATATGAGGTGTTTCAATAGCACCAGTGGGGTCAAATGTATGGAGCTCTGGAAGTGCCATGCGACTTGTTGAGTTCCTGAGGTAATTTATCTCAGGATGACGACATCCTAAACGTAGTAAGTCTTCGTCCCAAGATAATTTATCTCGGAATGTCGACTTTTACGACGTTGACATCCCGAGATAAATTATCTTGAGAAGATGACATCCTATTTTCCAGATGTTGTCATCCCGAGATAAATTATCTCAGGAAGACGACATTCTATTTTCAGGATGTCGTCATCCTGAGATAAATTATCTCAGGATCTCAAGAAGTCGGATGGCACTTCCAGAGCTCCGTACAAATGTATTCTACCTTAGTGTTCATTGGACAAGTTGTCATAATGAACACCAGTGATGGAGATTTTAACACCCCAGTTTTAGCATTGTGATGGATGTGATTATGTAATTAATTGGGGTCAAAATCTCTAGTAACAATGTTATTGGTGCAGAGTTACCCAACAGTTTGATCATAGCGCCCTCTAGTGATAATCAATGTATTGCTCTTGTACTTAAAACAACATCTGTGCCAAATTTGATGAACAACGGACGAAAATGAAGAAAATAATGTGGAAAAATACTGTTTTTTTCCAAAGAAAATTACAAAACAATGGGTATAGCACCCCCTATTGAAGTTTAATGAAAATCCCCCACCACGGCCTAAAAACTCAAACAACCCAGGTTTGATAGGGCTAAAGAATATGGCACATTAACAAAGTATTTTTGTATTATAAAATAAGACATCTTAAATTGTGCACAACACTATTTAAATATCCACACTAAAGGACATTCTGTCATTGGAAACATTTTACATGATTTTCTATTTATTTTATTTTTATTTTTATTTTTTTAACTTAATATTATGTAATACTTTATTTTATGTGCAGCCACCTTGATGGAAACGAAATAAGCTTCCTGGGAAATAACACATTATTGGGGCTCTCTAGTCTTCAGTATCTGTAAGTTTATATTATATAAGAATGTACGGTACCGTATTAACACAAATTGTTTACATGTGGGGCGCCCTCTGTTGACTTCCCGAACTCGGACACCCGCTGTTTTGTTTTGAAGATTTTACGATCACCAAAAGCATGACTTTTCAAATAAGATTTGAGGTAGCTGGATATAAAATGTATCCACGCACTGTTCCAGACTCATTTGAAACATAGCAAATGGTTTATCACGCTGTCATAAAATATACTCAGATAAGAGTTCGCAAAAGAATGGGCTTCATTGTGTTTCAAGCTATCTTTAAAAAATGAGTAAGCAGTTTTGCTTCAGCAATGCAGATATATGTCAAAAGAATTGTTATTAGGCTATTTAGGAACTACCAGGCTTGATCATTTTATAAACAATTACGTTCCTACGTGGTATCAGGTCTACGTTTTGCAATACGTGTATAAGTTGGATATTATCTCTGTCTTTGTTATTATGTGTATGAATGGAGGAAAAAAACAAACAAACAACCCCCCCCCCCAAAAAAAAACCCCACAAATATATAAATCGTGCATTAATAATTCATAATAAAGTTGGTTAGTGCCGCTGAAAGTCTTGGGAAAAAATAAACTTTTTAGACTGTTGTTGATATCAGAAAATGCGAATTTTTTTCATTAACAAAACAAGATATTCTTCGAAAGTTCACACGAAGAATTTATTGATCATCACAACACAGATTATGCTTTGTAAAGATCTTCAAAGGAGACACAGACGGTGAACCATCAATGGGTATATGCAATTTTAACTTTCCAGACGACACTTTGTTTTCCTTCCCCCGTGATTTATGTCGTAGTTATACTTATTGTTTCCTTTAATTTTTTTCAGAGATATCTCAGAAAATCCGATTACTGTTATCAGACAAGGTGCCTTCCATGGTCTTTCAAGCATACATGAGATATACATGTAAGTATGCAAGGTCAACGAGGAGGCCTGCAGTAAAACCGTTTGAATATGTCATTTAAGTTTATAGTTAACACTAGAATACGTTGATTGGTTTGCTTTAGAGACTCTGGTCTGATTAACACTGACGTTTGAATAATGAAGACTTCTTGAAGTGTCCCAATCCCCAGCCTCCTCTGAAATGCTGGATCCACCTTCAAATACTTCAAATCTCACACAAATTTCGGAAACACAGTGGAGATACCATGCAACATTTGTGGGGAAAAAGTAACATGATTACTTTTTGTTCTGATAAATTAGGGTTACCATGGATGCGGAGATAACGGAACTTGACCGCAATATGTTTATCGGACTAGAGTCACTCCATACCTTGTAAGTACCATTTATGTCACCGTTGCTCTTTTTGTGAAATATTCGAATGTACTGAAAAGGTCGACTTGGTGAAGTTGTTTATATGGGAAGTGTTAAGGAGTGGGAGTATCCACACCGTGCACGTCCTGGTGAAAGCGCCCTTCAAACAAGCAGTCGCCACGGCATTTAGTATACGAATCGCTGATAAACGTACCCTGCAAAATCCGAGGTGTTAAAATAACACCAGTGATGTCAACTTTATTCTTCCATGGTGTTTATATTGTGCGAGTTGCCTAATATAAACACCAATAGTGTAGTTTTTAACACCACAGTTTTTGCAGTGTACATTTTTTACTCCATTTATATTCAAGTGTAATCCAGGGAAAGGTTTAAGCTTCAGTTTTTGCAGCAGCCCTACCATCCATCAATTAAAAATCAATTACAATTTTTGGGGGGAGAAAATTAATAAAACAGCATTAGCATTTATATATTTTATAATTTATCTTGTGGATGAAACACATAAATTCCTTTCGTATGCTGTAGCACAGACTGCTATGTAAGGTTATTCTTGGAGGAAGATTACTGGAAAATCACAAAATTATGAAATGTTTGTATTTAAACAGTGACCTTTTTATTTATTGCCAATGTAGCACAGCGGACGATCACCGGTTTTGTTGTCTGCTCAATGTCAGCACAGAATGTCAAACACCGCCCTCACCGTTCGCCACCTGCGAGGGTCTCTTACGTCAGACTGTGTTGCGCATGTTCATATGGATCTTAGGAATCAGTGCCGTGGTTGGAAATATCATCGTTATCATCTGGCGTCTCAGAGAAAGAAAACATGTTTCCCAAAACCGGATTCAGATTCTACTGATCCTCAACCTGGCTGTGTCTGATCTTCTCATGGGAATATATATGATAATGATTGGAAGCGCAGATGGATATTTTGGGCAGGACTACTTCTTACACGCAGCGCAGTGGCGGTCTGCGGCACTTTGCACGCTTGCTGGGATCATATCCGTGCTTGCGAGCGAGGCATCGATGCTGATGGTTACCGTGATCAGCGTTGATAGGTTCCTCTGCGTGGTTTTTCCATACGGTAAATTCCGGCTTAGAATAGGGTCTGCTCGTATCACCGTGGCTGTTGTCTGGGTCGTTGCAGCTTTCTTAAGTCTACTACCGAATATTATAGAAAAATACGTGCATGGATTTTATGGTCTGTCGGACGTTTGTGTTGGTCTCCCATTGGCCACGAAATCCGACCATAAAGCCTCCTGGCACGAAACCGAAAATGTCACATTCACGTTCAGCTTCAACGAAATGGGCGAAAAATCACCGGCATCATATTACGCAATTTTCCTATTCATCGTTGTTAGCATGCTGTGTTTTTTGGTTATCCTAGCCAGCTACATCGGCATTTTTATTTCAGTCAGGCGCTCTTCGAAGGGCGCTACCCGGCAGCAGGGTCGCGATGAGGAAATCAAGATGGCGGCCAAAATGGCGCTGATAGTGGGCACAGATTTTGCATGTTGGATGCCTATCATAATCATGGGGTTGCTGTCACAGACGGGAGCAGTTACAATCCCTGTAGAGACTTACGCATGGACAATGGTATTCGTACTTCCAATAAACTCATCCATCAATCCATATCTCTACACCATTTCAACGTTGCTGTCGAGAAAACTCAAGAGAACAAAATCGAGGAAGGAGAGCTCGCAAATGATCCCTCTAACACCGGGTATAAACAACCATCAATGTACCCGACGCTCTTCAGCTAGTTTTGTACCGACGACGGATATTAATATAGACAGCACTGAGCAGAATATTCCCATAATAACAATGGCGTGAATATGAACATCATAACATCTTAATGTCCCCGTTTATTGTTACAAAATAATCGAGTAGTGACTTTGAAATAAACTCCGCTTACAAGGTTTGGGGAAATAAAAATTCATGTTAAACTATTATTATATGACGTCATCTACAGTGCGGTTACAGAATACGTACATATTTTAACCCAATCAGGCCTGGGCTTTTTATCGTTCTCAGGCCCCCTCCGTATTTTCTGTATTCATCATGAAACTTTATAGATATATTCAGTTTGATACGATCTATTGAATGAGGCTATGAAAACTTCTGTAGATCACCGTTAGGGGCGCTATACACATTTTTGGGAAATTTTTCTTCATTTTGTTCTTCATTACTTTCCACCATAACTTCCTTAAATATCCGTTGGTCATGAAATTTGGCACACATGTTGTTTTCAGTGCATTCAACAATGTGACGTCACGTAGTTAACCGCTAGAGTGCGTTATAACTTTTGGGGTCATTTTGTTCAAAACAAATTGATTCTTAAAGATTGTTACCATAATAACATTGGGTAAATTGTCATTAATTAATACACTGAGAACAAAAAAAAATCCTTTACAAAATCATGCATTCCCTGAATGCCTTGGAAGTGTTCACATAACTCAATGTTGTAGTTCAGAGTTTGGAATTTGACAACAAACCCCAAAACACATATTAAATGTCTTACAGTATCCAAAATCTAGTATTGTTAAGAAAAAAAGTGGAAATTCAGTTGGACCTGTTCAAAATAAATGCATGCCATGGCTACCAAGATCCATTATCATTGATGTTGGCATGAGGGGTCCCAAAGAATAGGTATGAAAAGTCATTACATTTGCCCCCCCCCCCCCCGGCTTGATAGGTATAACGATGGCGCGGAATGATGGCGCGTGACGTTCATGACCGTATGCTGCCGATGACGTGACAACAATCGGTTTTTGGTTTGTTTTTAGCGGGTATTAACCAGCAACAACAAAAACAATGTTGGCCAATTGAAAATATATACATTGTGCCCCCCCCTCCCCCCACCAAGGCTTGATAGGGTTAAACAGCGACAACAAAAACAATTTCGCCAACTGAAACATTTTTGGAGAAACAAAACTTTAATGAGGTTGTTTCGACAACAAATAAATAAATCTACCACTGTCAATAATATTTACATTTCAACAAACCTTAAGACTTGTCCACTAAACTGTACTCAGAGGAGTTGGTTGGAGTGAACTAATCCTTCAATTGTACAATAAAGATAACTCTAATGGACCTGTGTAGTGTTTTAGTTAATGAAGTAATTGATAAATACTATGAATCTAAACATGGCCTCCCAGATCATTTAAAGGGACAATACCGTCACAATCAACAGGACATGGAATCGGAGTGCTATTTTTAGATTAACTAAGTGACTTAAAATATTACTCCACATGATGACGTCATATTACTGCTGCTACTTCATAAATGAGCCAGTAATTTTTAGTCACTGTGTTCATTCTAAACTAGGACACCGATTCCATGCCCTGTTGAAAGTCTGTTCTGATCGTGACGATATTATCCCTTTAAAATATAGTTATAACACATTCCAATCATATTTCAAATGTACATGTGTTCACATTTTAAATGCATGGTAAATCAAGCTGTTACTTTCAGTAAGCTGTGTATGCTGAACTTTCGTTTCCAATGTTTGCTTGAAGGGTCTTTAATATGCAAAGGTCCTATGGCATGCAATTTTTGGTAGATACATACTTTAGGAAATATCGATACTTTTGAAACAATTTGAACTTTTTAACAATTCAAACAAAGTGAACATTGAGCATGCTTTTTAAATTTCTTCACATTTTCATCTGTGTTGTAAGTCTCTAGACTGGTCGCCACTATTTGTTGGTCTTGGTCTCTCCCTTGACTCCCTGAGGTCTAGAAATTTGCAGACCTGGGAAAAATTGTATTTGTTCAAATTGTTGTGCGCTAATCCATAACATCTATAAACAATCGGAAAGTTACCTTAAACATGCAATTTACACACGAGGTTTTGATGTCCCAGTCTCTGTCTCGGATGTAGTACGAATGAGGTATTGTCTCCAAGTCAGTAGTCTGGATGCAGTTTAAACCGGGTATCGTCGCTATTGTCCCTTAGGCATTTCATTTAATTTGTTTCTTGTTGTCTCTCAGGATAATTGGAACATGTACCAGCTTCCCACAGAGTAAGTTTTTAGGTGTGTACGATTGGGGGGAAATGGGTACATTTGTTGTTGATATATGTATATGTGTATATACTTACGAAAATGCACTACCCCTTCTTTTGTTTTACTAAGAATAATAGTTAATCGTAATTTATGTTATGCAAAAGAATGCAAATTTACTAATGGCTATCATTTCAGCGATAGAATCGCATTTGGAATTAGAAAAAATAAAGGTCTATATAGATGTATATAATCTGCGTAATCTGTATAATTTATCGCGATTAGTGCTCACGTTTGTAATTTTTTTAAAGAAAATTTAATCCATAATATCTGAAACAATAAACAATCGGAAAGTTACCCTTAAACATGCAATTTACAGACGAGGTTTTGATGTCCCAGTCTCTGTCTCGGATTTGTACGAATGAGGTATTGTCTCCAAGTCAGTAGTCTAGATGCAGTTTAAACCGGGTATCGTCGCTATTGTCCCTTAGGCATTTCATTTAATTTGTTTCTTGTTGTCTCTCAGGATAATTGGAACATGTACCAGCTTCCCACAGAGTAAGTTTTTAGATAATAATGATTAAATTGAATAATCTGGTAATTACCGATGTTGTACACTCCCTTTAAATATCGGTTAAGGAAAAGGAGAAGAAGGTACAGAAATATCAGGATTTAGCGAGAGAACTCCGCAAGCTTTGGCAAGTGGTAGTGGGAGTACTGGGTACAATCCCGAAGACGTTGGCGAAACATCTCAAGGAGATAGGAACATTTGTTAGAGTAGAATTACTACAGAAGGCGGCACTCTTAGGGACAGCAAGGATTCTGCGAAAGACACTCGAGATCTAAGGCTACGGGACGTAGTTGACTCGATGTGTAACCAGCAGAAAGGAAATAATAATAATAATAATAATAATAATAATAATAATAATAATAATAATAATAATAATAATAATAATAATAATAATAATAATAATAATAATAATAATAATAATAATAATAATAATAATAATAATAATAATAATAGTAATAGTAATAGTAATAGTAATAGTAATAGTAATAGTAATAGTAATAGTAATAGTAATAGTAATAGTAATAGTAATAGTAATAGTAATAGTAATAGTAATAGTAATAGTAATAGTAATAGTAATATTAATATATCGCACGTATCCACCAAACTGGTGCTCAAGGCGCATTATATTATTACACCTGCTCATCAGGCTCATAAATCATTCCTGAAACCATCTCAGCTCCCTGGGGAGTATACAGCTCAATTGCTGCCATTACAGCGCATATAGGGCTAATCAAACACAACAACCAACTCTGCCCTCACAGGTACCCATTTACCCCTGGGTGGAGAGAAGCATTTATGGTAAAGTGTCTTGCTCAAGGACACAAGCACCCTAGTTGCGGTTGGGATTCGAACCCACATTCTGACGACTCAGCCATCAGAACACAAATCCGATGCACTAAACCGCTCGACCATGGCACTCGACACTAGGGACAATATCGTCACGATCAGAGCAGACTTTCGACAAGGCATGGAATCGGCGTCCCAGTTTTAGATGAACTTGAGGGGGGGGGGCATTATTTTCATCTAAAACCCTGCCAAACGTCTGTTCTGATCTTGATGATATTGTCCGTTTAAATTGTTTGATGTTTTTCTGTTGTTCAACAGAAGCACCACGCATGCACGCTTATACAATTAAGACGAATCATGTTAAAAGTCAATTTGTTGAATATGTTTAAGAAACAAAAAAATCGGTGTCCCCGACTCCATCACTTACAACCAACCGTTTACAATACAGAAACACACACTGTGCATGCAAGCTACAATAACCAGTATTAATAGTTACAAATGTTACAATGAGCATTTTTAAAAGTACAGAAATGCAAACATGTTTACTGGTTGCCTTATATGTCTCGACTATAGTTATCTCAAAAGATGGTGAAATAATTACCCAATGGGGGGCGGGGGGGTCAGTCTGAGCGGAAGGAAGCTAACAGAGTGAATGAAAATTTTCTATGCTGGGGTACACATTGCCCATTTGCACCCCTGGCATACATGTATAAAGCCATTATAATGGTAGTATGACACTAACTCCAAATGACCGTATTGAGACACAATCCAGAGACCTCTTCGTGTATTGGAATTAAATTTAAAAAAATCTTAGAAATGCCTATTTGTGAGGTCTCTGGAGCCTGGAGAATCTATTTGAACAAGAAAAAAATAAAAAAATGATATGTATTGCAACCAAAGATCCCCCCCCCCCCTTTTTCTGCCTAACCTACGGCCTGTTTACCAACAATCGTCAGGTAGCAACGACGCTTACGCGGGCAAACTATCTAATGTATAAAATAACCAATATGAACACATGTTTCTCTTGTTTTATAAAAGTCACAATATATGTGCACTTACTGTAATAATTTTCCCGCCTCTATCATTAAAAACAACTCGTAGCATCCCCCAAAATCGGAGACTTCCATTTGTGTGTCAAACA
This sequence comes from Zoroaster sp. YZ-2022, assembly GCA_029582265.1. Lineage (NCBI taxonomy): Eukaryota > Metazoa > Echinodermata > Asteroidea > Forcipulatida > Zoroasteridae > Zoroaster > Zoroaster sp. YZ-2022. The sequence continues at coordinate 34,460,970 of CM055817.1, read as the reverse complement.
TGTTCAGTCGGAATTTTCAAGTCGTTTACCGGTAATTGGAACCGAAAAATGGAACCGGATAATAAGTTTCCGTCAGGTATCCGGATACCCTAATAGTCTGGCGATTATACCCTGAGCGGGTAGAATGTCGTATCTGGCCGCCACTATTTTTCATTAAATATAACCAATAATGTAATCTTACCTACCCAGTAAGGTGGAGAATATATGGAGGATGATGGACATATACTTCAAATTATTCCAGGATATTTAGTTCATGAAAAATCAGGCATTTTTGGTATACGATGACTTCCTCAGTCATGTCAGTCTGATCTTGTAAACTCCACAATTAGTGACCAACACAGTCATTGTACATGCGTAGTGGCAACTATAATAGGATCCTTCTATTTTCTGAAGGGGAGGATTTTTTTAGAAGGGAAATCAAGTCCGAAAACCATCATAAAAGTGGATTTTAAAGATAGTTTTCGATTTCTGTACCACCAAAAATCGATAGAATGATTTTTTAACTGGTTAGTGGTTGCCAAAAAAATCCAAAAAATCCCTTAAAAAGTGGCGGCCGGATACGACATTCTTTCCTATGTTTGTACAGTAAAGAAGATGTAAATGGATCCGCGTAAAGCCCGGAGCTCGCAGTTGAAGTACATTTCACCGCTAGAGGGCTACGATGTGCATGAGGCGAATAATGGGGCTATTTTCCCTCTTTTTCCTGTCTGTTGCTCACATAACAACCAACAACAAACAGATATTGCGAATTGAGGTATGTTACTTGTTTCCACATACACATACACATTTCCACGTACTGCATGTACATTTTTATATCCGCATACAAATAGATACAATAAAGTTATCAATACGTGCATACTCATTTGTACCTCTAAATATCACCCAAAAAAAAATTGGCCTTTGGCAATCCATAACCCGTTAAAATATTTTTATAGACAAGCCAAGTTGTACCCAAGTCAAATCCTACCTACTGTAAGCCACCACGGTGTACAGACCGATACACCCACAATTAGATTGATAAAATAATTGGTTTGAAACGAACTATTAATAATGAAAACAATTATTATCATTGATACCTCGCAGTTTTCATATAAACATGAACCATATAGCAGTAATTACAATTTCAAAAAAGGTTCACTCACCAACAAATAATTATTACAACAGTATTCAAATTGAAAATAAGGATGAGTTAAGGGGACGGGCTAGTGGAGTGACTTGGGCGAGGGGTCAGGAGGAGGGTTCAAAATGTAAGGTGGGGTTGAAGGAGTGGGAGGTATGAAGTGGAATGAACAGTGGCTTGAAGAAATGAATGGGTGGATAATGGTAAATGAATGGGTGGATTAAGGTAAATGAATGGGTGGATTAGGGTAAATGAATGGGTGGATTAGGGTAAATGAATGGGCGGATTAGGGTAAATGAATGGGCGGATTAGGGTAAATGAATGGGCGGATTAGGGTAAATGAATGGGTGGTGTGGAGTGGGAAGGATATGGGTACACGTGGGAGAATAGAAGGGAATAAGTGCGCAGACGTAAATTTATTAATCCTACGTTTGTGTTGAAGTTTTCACGAGGTGTTGAATCGTGTAACCTAGGCGATTATCTCAAAACATGAATTTACAGCTGGGTGTGCTGATTCGTCACTTCGTGAAAACGGTGACGGAGTTTGAAACGCTGATCTAGACAACATTTAGACATGTGACCTCTACCAACGAAATCTGGGAATCCAATATGTCCGCTATATCACATTTATTGTAATTTCTTGAATTTTGCGCTTAATATGTATGAATTTACCACAAAAATCGTGTGATTATATTTGCCTTTATTGTACAATAAAATTGTAAATCAAAACAAAAATTTTGTTAAATTAATATTTTGGTACAAACTTACCCAAAATGTTTTGTATAGTGCCCTCTAGTTTAGGGCATCGAGGTCATTTTGAGGGCACATCAAAATGACCTCAGATGAAAATATGGGAAAATTGCACCCCTAACGGTGACCATTGGATGTTGTTTATAATATCATCCGCTAGATCTTGTTCAAATTAATATACCTGTAAAGTTTCAGGGGAAAACAACAATACGGAAAACGCATATTGAGACATTTGTGTAGTAAATGCGCTACTATAAAAGTTAAATATCTATTTATATTTATTTACTGTGCCCCACCCCTCCCAGTTCTGATGACAAAGCCCAGGCTTGATAAGATGAAGAACGATTACTCATCTCGTGTTTGGGAATAGTTTACTAAAATAGCTAAGAGTAGAGTTTCATCCAGTTTAAAGCCATGTGTTTGACATATTGTCCTGGACTAAAATGTTAAGATCTGTAGAATCACGATGCTGTCTTCGCAGCCATACCAGAATGAGTAGAGCAACCACAGATAGTGCATTTATACCTGCCATCAGGATGAAAGCCAATGTGTAGCTACCCAGTGTGTCATATATCAAACCTGGCATGGGAAAAGCACATTAATACATCACTAGAAATTATATAGCGCTATATAATATGGTAACTTATCAGCAAGCGCGCTTAAATCGTTCATTCTAGAACGTCCCTCACGAGAACGGAAACACGAGAGCGTTTCACTAGGAACACCCTAGCGTTCCTCTCTGGACATACGTGTAACGGTCCGTGGGAACGCCACCGTGTTTCCAATGGACTTTCCACTGGGAACATGCGCACATGCATTGCTCTAGGAACGTTCCTGCGGATCGTTCTCACTGGGTACATCGAAAGCCAAAGGCAGCCGGTAGCCATTCGCGAACTGTAGGTTCTTATAACTTTATTTTGAAATACATGCAGTGGCAGAGATGAAATATTATACTGAAATTCTTCAGGAAAAAAATATACACAATACAAGCCTACCTGGAAACATTAACAACAGAAACGTCACTGCTCCAGTTTTTAGTTGAATCCATCCTAAAGCGCTGCCCAGTTGTTCATCACTCACGGTTTCTGTCACAATGACGTCACCTAATGCATCGGCGAAAGCAACGGATACGCCCAAGCCAAACACATTCGCAGCAATCGCCCAATAAGACATTAACCACGGGTCAATAAGGTAACTGATAGAAACTACTGTAAGTGAAATACCCATCCAGATGTACGCGCCCATTCCTCCACAATTTTGGGCCACGGGGCCCACAGTAACATTCCCACATATCTGTCCGATCCCATAGACAATGACAAAGTTGGTAGCATCGACGAGAGCGAATTCCTTGGAGATGTAAGTGTAGGTTACAAAGTATATTACCCATGCATCATGTGCTGTGTCCGCTAAAGCAAAGATTACAACAATCAGCCAATATGGCACTGAGGTGAATAATCCCAGATGGAAATCAGAACGGGTGGATAGACAGGTTAATGTGAGATATGAACATGTGTGCCGACAAATATGAGGGATAGACAATGCTTCGTCGTCGTGGACTTCCTTGTTTTCATCATCGGTAACTGCTGGTGACCGCGCTGGATTCAGCAGAGCTCCACACACAGCAAGATTCGAGAATATTGCACCAAGCAGTAGCATGGTTCCCCTCCAACCGTACAGTTCTAACAAGAACTGTGCCAACGGTGTAATGATTACGGACGTCAGAGAAAGGCCCATCCAAGCTATTCCATATGCGGCTATGATGTATTTGCTGAAGCAGCGACCAATCAGCTGTCTAGCTAAAATATTTGACAATCCCAGGGCAGGCCCTGGCAAGAAAATAATGAACATAAACGTATTAAGCGTACATGGGCGGGATCTATGGTCTCGATAAACGCAGAACACGCAGTAAAAAGGGGGCTCACAGCCAATAAGGATATGGGAACACATTAACGATTTTCCTAATAAGTTGGTTTGTATAGGTTACTATTATGGCATTGTCCATCAATCAGCTTTCGCATAGTAACCTCCAGTAAGTCTGTACCTTACCCTTAACTGATGTTCTGGCAATATCTAAGACATTCCACCAAAATAATTTTCATCCCAAAAACTTTCCCCAACCAGAAAATGGATAATATATTCCACTAAAAAGTGCCGAGTCTTCATTGAAAAATGTGTGTTTCTGTTTGATTTTATGTATGGAAATACATATCATTTTTTATTTATTTTTTGTTCAAATAGATTCTCTAGGCTCAGAGACCTCAAGAATAGGCATTTCCCAGAATTTTAATTTAATTTCAATATACTAAGAGGTCTCAGTATTATGTCTAAAAAAATACGGTCATTTGGGATTAGTGTCATACTGTGGAGTATGTCAGGGGTCCAAATGGGCAATGTGCACTTTTTGAAATGTGATTTCTGTTGCACTATACCAGTACAAAATGTTTTGAGAATATTGTTCTTGTGTAGTTAGATACAAATAAGCCGCAACTTGAATTTACATGGTAAAAGAAACGTATGCATAAACAAAAGGTTCCACTTTAGCCATTGTTGAGTCAGCAAATTACAGTATATGTACGAACTGACGTCTTTCTTTGAAGAAAATCTTTTTATTAGTAATCTGGATGCTATTCTTTACCTGATGAATGCTGTTCTTTGCCTGTCTTTGGTCTCATGAACTGCCCGGCTGGCCTCTGATACAATTTTCACTCCACGTTCCACCAATTTTGTGTGACAAGGATAATTTGGCACGAGGAGGGGATGAGGGGGGTTGTCAACATACCCATGATTTCTTGATTTGCTTTGTTTTAAATTAATGGTGGGGTTGTGATATGATTCTTCTCCAGTCAATCATGTCAGTATGTCTTTGCCTGAAACCTTAGGGTGGGCACCTTGAAGTGCATTTGAGTGCTAGACCTACATAATTATGTAGGTCTATGTATTATAAGCTATAGCATTACACGAACGTATGTAAAACAAAGAGATAAAGTTCGTTTGAAAAAATACATGTACATTGATTTTGGGTGATATGGACAATTTCTAGCGTGGTGAAATGAGCTGTTTTTCGCCGAACGAGTGGCTGGCCCGCCACGCCTAATATGCCTGGCGAGAGCGCTGTTTACAAAAGTTGCTAAAATATATGTCTTTCAAAATGTAGTCCACCCATCTTTCTCCATGATGCATTATGCAAGTTATCAAAATACGTTTTATGATGTTGTACGCTGAAACTTTGGTGCACGATTTGTAATCAATTTCACGTTGTTTTCATGCGGCCGCTGCGTATAGCAATTCCGATCGCATTACTACAACGACATAGGATGCACGTTATCAGTTTTATAAAACTTTTCGCATTGTTTACAACACTATTTTGCAAGTAGTGAATATTGGGCCCTTTTTCTAGTCCGAGTCACAAACATCGAGTCCGAGTCCGAGTCTCAAGTCCCAGTCCGAAGGGTCGAGTACGAGTATGAGTCCGAATCATGACTCAAGTCCGAGTTAGCAGTCATACAAGTCTGTCTCTCACTATCGATCGGGTTTATAATGCATAATCATGCATTTTATTTCGTACTGGCTTTAAGTAGTGACATTTGTTTCATATCAATTTGAATGATGTGTTTCCTAGTAATACCTGCAAAAATACAAAGGATGGCCGCTATCGTAGCCAAACTTGATACAAATGACGACACAATCATCGAAGCCCCAACCATCAAGCCGCTGAACACGATGACAGCTTTCTCTCAAAATAGTGACTGCAGTGGTGATACGAATGGCCCTGTTGAAGGAAAAAAGTAATACATGAAAAGAAGAATTTAATATTTAACAAATAATAATTAAATTAAGTTGCCATCAGTTAGTAGTTTTATGATTTATTTTCACTGGAGTGGTAGAAACTAAGTTCTGTCGTGACATAGTATCTCTCTCTATTCATATATACATATACACTGACCTGAAATATTATATAAACGGGAAGCGAGCAAAGACAAGTTGGCTGATGCCGGACTCGAACCCGCGACCTCTTGAATACCGTACGAACGCTCTACCAACTGAGCTAACCAGCCCTTATGTTGGTGGGCGGTACACTTATGCCAATTATCTAATGCTCTATGGGGCCAGTACAGAGGCCAAATCATATCTGCCGAGTTGCCAGGGATCAAGCCCCGGTCAGATGCAAACAACCTGAGTAACGGCAGTTGCGGGGATTACACAACGTGACACAAGCCTTTTACGTTGTTGTACACAAAGCAGATTTATAGTTAGAAAATGACCTGAAATATTTATATAAACGTGAAGCGAGCAAAGAAAAGTTGGCTGATGCCGGACTCGAACCTGCGAGCGCGACCTCTCGAATACCGTTCGAGTGCTCTACCAACTGAGCTAACCAGCCCCTATGCTGGTGGGCGGTCCACTTATGCCAATTATCTATTGCTCTATGGGGGCCAGGTCAGAGGCCAAACCATATCTGTCGAGTAGCCAGGGATCAATTCCCGGTCAGATGCAAATTGCAATTTGCAAAATCACTTGCCCTTCGAGGGTCTTTATACCAACTTACAGCTTATTTTAGCCCAAAAAATAAATGAATAAATATTTTCCCCAATAATAAGAAGTAACTTGACGTCAGGGCTCTTGAGGGACCAACAACCAATGAGAATACGTCTTTTGTTTTTAAATTTGGAATGAGCTACGCCTTGATTTTTTACAAGTACAGAAGGATCAAGTCGCGTCGCCCGAATGGTCACTGTTTGTATGTACATACTGTGTGTATGCATATGGATTCATACACTGTGTGTGCAATGGCTGTAACGGGGTTTTTCGGATAACTAAGTGTGGCAAAATTATGCGACCAAACCGTTCCGATGCGCCTTGGTCAAGGCTGTACTTGAACATATTGTACCCTGCAGCCTCAAATAGGGAGCTATTATGTTTTCAAAAGAGGTCTGTTCCCCCACCCGGGGATGGGGGCACAGACCTCGGCTGGGGGCACGTGCCCCGTGCCCCGCGTAGTTACGCCACTGCCGGTAATGGGTGGAGTTCCACTATTACTTTGGGCCAACTTGATACTGTGGCTACGGTAGAGGGTCCGACAGTCGTCAAGATGTTGAATATCAACAGGCGAGCGACCAGTTGCCATGAAAATATTCTAAACTTTTATGAGTTTCAATTAATCATTTATAATTAATCATAGACGCTAATACGTTATATAATATTACAGAGAAAATAAACACGTGCTGATTAAAATTTCGTAGATCGATCAATAGTGAGGGTGGTGTTGACAAGCGACAATTTGGTGCCAGCGCTTCGTGGTAGACCACCAGCATCTTGTTTCAACGTAATCAAGGAATAAATATTATTATTTCTCATTAACACAGCATGAAAAGAAAGATCTTGTTTTCCTTTCTGCCGGTTACATCTCAAGTCAAGCAACGTAGAGTCCTTGCTGTCCTGAAGAGTGCCGCCTTCTGTAGTAATTTTGGTTTGCAAACTTGTTGAATATTTTTAGTAATGCCAATTCCAAGTTCAAACAATTGCATTTTGTTGACCGTCTTTTTAATAATGACTCTAGCAATGTTTCCTGTACCATTGTCTGCATTTAAATCCCCTTTCTATACGTTTTTCAAGTAACGAACATATGTATTCCATGTGTCAACGAGCCAGTAGATATATTTTTTTATGAATTTATTAATTAATAATTCAAGGCAATGGACTTGAAAAGTCGTTTTTTTTTACTCCATAAGTACCTTGTTCAACTGGAACGTATACTGCAATGAACGGGTATCGTCAAGCGGATATAGTCCTTTTAACAAATGGATTGTTTGTCCAATTGTTGTTGATAACAATTTTATTCGAAACTCAATATCGAAATGCAACAAATAAGTCTAATCAAAGATAAAAGACAGATAAAAACTCAATTTAAAGCATTGCTACTCATTTCAAATGAGGGTTAAAAGAATACATTCCTGTAATATACACGTTGGCGTTGGCGTTGGCGTTGGCGTCGGAACAAATGATCTAAATTGCAGTGTTCTACACCTAGATATAAAGAATTATGAACAAATGATTCGGAAGGCACATGATAGGTTCCCAAAGGCAACCATTTTGGTAAATGGTATTGCCTCGTTTTGACGATGAGGAACTCAACCACAAGGGACATAATTATTCTTAATATTCACGTAGCTCAGCTTTGTAAGAAATTGAACTGTAATGTTAGGTTTATTGATTTGGGTTTACAGCACTTTCAGTCCTTATTCCCTCTTTGCAGTTGATGGCTTTCATCTAAATTATGACGGCAACAGGAGATTAGGTGAATTGATTGAACAGGAGGTCACGGCACTCCTTGTGCGTACCATCCATAGTTTACCTCCTCAACCGATTAAGCCTTGCATACCAAAGGAACTGAGACTACTAACCAGAAAGCACAGAGGGAAAGCTAAAAAGTCTTCATCACCATCATCTCCAACCATCTCCAAAGCTGATCAAGCCATTTGTTCCAGAAAACCCATGAGGAAAGTTTCACCCCCACCAACTCCATCACCATCACCATCACCATCACCATCAACTCCGTCTCCATTGTTCATTGATAATGATGGTTTCCAGCAAGTTAGATTGAAGAAGAGCGCCCGTTTACCTCATGTCTAACCTGGAGTCCAACCATTGTGCATCCCTTTGCAATCTGTCTTCTTCGGTGTAAAACGATGTTCTACTGGCTGTCCGCCAAAACCACCAAGTCCGTATGTCCAGTCGAGGAGGATGCGGAAGACAGGAAGAGGAAGAAACGAAATCGCAGGGTACATTGCTTTAATACAATTTAAAACAAAATTAAACTTGTTTTTTAAAGTTTTTTTTTACTGTGAAAATTATGCAAAAATGCCCCACTGCCATGTTGTGTTTATTTTCAGAACCACATAAAATCAGTGAGGTGAGGTGTCGTGGCCGAGCGGTCTAGCTTACCGGATTCAAGTTCTGGTGTTAGCAACATAATGTGGGTTCGAATCACGGCCGTGACACTTGTGTCCTTGAGCAAGACACTTAATCATAATTGCTTCTTTCCACCCAGGGGTTAAATGGGTACCTGTGAAGGCAGAGTTGGTTTGCTTTATATGCGCTAGAAATGGCAGCAATTGAGCTTTATACTCCCCAGGGAGCTGAGATGGTTTCAGGAATGATTTATGAGCCTTATGAGCAGGGATAATAATATAATGCGCCTTGAGCACCACTTAGTTGGTGGATACGTGCGCTATATAAATCCACACATTATTATTATTATTATTATTATTATCATATTGGGTGCTACAGAAAGTGAAATTTCGGTTAAAACCTCATTCATAAACTTGCTTGCATATTTCTGACATTTATTACATGTGGTTCATCATTTACAATTGTAGGCTGTTTAGACCGCAGCACCATCAGCGTATCAGCATATTCTGAAGAGACCCAGCTGCCTTGTCACCAAGGGCTATTTGTACACCTGACGGCTTGCCTTATAAAGCCTCAAAGTCTGTTATTTATGAAATGTTTGTCGAAAGATACACTGATAATGTCATCAGCAATAACTTTTCATTTTCAGAAAGTGAGAAGGTATGTTTGACCGCTGAAGGGATGAATATCATCTATACCTCACCTTTGACTTATCATAACAAATTCTGATCAGCATCTCGTTGGATTATTTTTTTTCCAAAAGGGATACTCAGAGGTCAGAATTTTATTTGATCAAGTAGATTTACAAGGTGTGTCTTCAAAATTGATTAATAATAATAATAATAATTTAAAAATTTATATTGCGCTCTTTACATGGAGATGATCAAAAGCGCATAACAATGACTTGAAACAGAGTTAAAAACAGACATGAAAAACACAAGATTTGAGAAAAAGTTTGAGATAAAGTCAGGTCACCGGGCCAGAGCCCAAACCGCAGTATGGGGATACGTCTGTCCCGCCGACAGGGGATTAATAATAATTACTTAAGCCTACCCCTGCCGACATCGATAATGTCTCGACCTTTTCAGGAGACAGACGCCTCTAACCCTACCTAGGTAATTTATACATGTCTAACTACCTGACACGGCGACCCTAGAAGTAGAAATATAGAGAGAAGGCAATAAAACCAACAATATATTTTAATATTATAATCACACATTAATTCACACCAAAAATTACACCCACATATTAATTTACGAATGCTTCATTAAAAAGAAAAGTTTTAATCTTACATTTAAAAGTGGCAAGTCTGTGTTCACTACGTATGTGCCATGGCAATGCATTCCATAGCTTAGGGGCTGCCACGGAAAACGCCCTATCACCAAGTGTAGACAACATTTTACCGCTAGGATATTCCAAAAGGGGTCCATTTTTCCCTGACCTTAAATGATATCTGGATTCTTTTGATTGAACGTAATAGAAGAGATGGTGAACCCCAAACAGAATATGAGCCATATGATGAAATCCATAATAATACCAAACTTCCAGGCACTAAGTGGATCACATTTCTCAAAAATAGACAAAATAAACGGCTCTTGTGTAACTATTTATCTAACCGATTTGTTGAGGTTGTACAGGCATGGCTGAATAATGTTGAGCAGCGATTTGTTACTGCAGGCGGGTTTGTGTTAAATTCTGAATTTTCTGAAATTATGGTTACCATGGGTGAGAAATCACCTCATTTATATGTGACCCCGCACGGCGAAACCCGCAAAAAGTCGCTGAACCCCAATCCAAGATACAGCCAATTTTCGACCAATGGGGTGTTATACGGCCTTTTGGGGTTTTTACTGATTATAGTTCCCAGATGTTTATTTCACAATTTTCACGTTTTTTTTTCAAAACATCCTGTATTTCTCGAAATCGTAATTTAATTGTTTTTCGACTTTCAAAGTCCATTAACTTTCCAACAGAATGCATGGTGGATATAATTTTTTCACCACTGAAAAGCTAAAGAGTTGCCCTTTCATATGATACCAATAACTCATGTTTAATTTCTGGGACGTTTTTGTGGGTTTTGTCATGCTGGGTCACATATCGTCGCAGTTTTCACGAAGTGACATAATTCGTCCACGTCGTGGTAAAATCGCGTTGCGAGATATAAGCGATTGAAGTTGGTCAAGTTTTAAAACCGCGGTTTCGATGTCATTTTAATCTCGAAGATCATTAATTTTTACTTTGTTAGAAAGCTGAAATCTCATATGATATGTAACTGGATTCGTTTTGTAGAGGAAAATAACTATAAACGAGTAATAAACTTATAAACCAAACAGTCACTTCGTGAAAACTGCACACGTTGTTTGTTGTCAAATTTTCACGAACTGACGTTTCCTGTGCATTAGTATAGGTACACGCGTCAACTTCGTGGAACACACGTGTGGCGTGATCGAATTGTGCCACTTCGTGAAAACTTAAAACATGCCGTTCGCATAAAATACATGCAGTAATACATGCACAAGGCTGCGATCGGTCACTTCGTGAAAACTTAAAACCACAGTTTACTTCAATTTAAAAAAAAACTTCATTACTTTAATTAGAAAACTAGATAGTTTTGAGGATTAAAACTTGGTGAAATGAAAGATAACAGTATTTAAAGTCCAAATATTGACTAAACTCATTTTCCAAAAAAATACGATTTTTTAGCAATCCGTCACTTCGTGAAAACTGCGACGATATGTCTATCGTCATCCATATGTTCTCTACCTTACTGGGTAGGTAAGATTACATTATTGGTTATATTTAATGAGAAAAAGTGGCGGTCGGATACGACATTCTACCCGATTTGGTTTGTATAGTGCTTACCCAATAAGTGTGATGTGACCTGTATTATTGCGATCATCCAGCCGAGTAGCCAAGTGGAAGAGTCGAACTGTTCCTGAAGAGTGGGCAGCATCACGGCAAGGCTTTTGATCAATCCCATCAAACTCATCCACGATACAAATGAGGCCAGAACGGCGAGCCAACCATGTAAGCCACCATCTTGAAACAAATCGCACAAACATCCAACAAGTCTCTCGTAATGTTTCGAAAGTAAATGCACCATTTTGTTTCTTTGAAGATGAAACAGTGTAACGGAGGCTGATGAAACAGTAGTCTTGATCATGGCGCGTCGGAACGATTTGGTCGTATAAATTTGCCCCGATTAGCTGTCCGAACGCCAGCGCACATATGCAGTGCACGGATCTATATCCACACTACATGTACATGTATTTAGTAAATGTACAGGTACCGGTACTGTACATACAGTGACCATTTAGACCAAAATGCATGGCCAATTATCTTGCAGTTTCGTGACGCATATCAAGCATGAGCATTTTCTTTATCTAGAAATGAGAAGAAAAATACGATAAACAACGTACCATAAATCCACAATCGAACTTTTTGCCAATTTACTTGTAATGATGACATTTAACTGCCATATTTTCCGCATATCGTGCGAGGCTGGGCAAAGCATTACCTCATCACGAGCCAATCAACGTTGCCTTTACAAGACTGCACGGCGACAGTGGTGGTAAATCAACCAATAGCTAGGGCTGTTACGCTCGTGAGGTCATGACCCGCAGCACCATGCACAGCAACAACAACAACAACAATGGCTAAGTAAGACTAATTGCGGTGACACCATGTGGAATCTCAATTGAGCAGTAATTGAGTAGTAACAACAATGGCTCAATTGAGTAGTAACAACAATGGCTGCCCTGTCGGGCCCGTTTGCAGAAAATGTGTCGCAAAAATATGTTAAGCATTTTGTCTAGAGTGGGATGCAAATTGTTATTATTTTCGGAAAATAGTTGGACAAAGTTTCTTTCATGTGCAAGTAGAAAATATGGAAGTGGAAAATATAGATGTACGGTTGAGTGTGATATTGCCAATAAAGCAGATGCATGTCTAGGGCTAGAGCTAACGTAACGTTACATAACATGTAATTGTAAGCGATCGCCACGTCGCCGGTGACGAACGACGCTCAGAATCTCTCTCACAGGTAACGTAGTATTTACTTTTTAAAATGAATTTGAAAAATATCGGGACCTAATCAGACAAGATATTTTTCCTAAAACAGCTGGACTCAGATGAAAAAAAGTCCTTGACAATTTGACATGTGTCATCTGACTTTTGTTAAATCTCTCATTTTCGTCTGTCCCAGAATATCGTGTCTATTGTTGACGTATCATCATCATCATACTTTTCAGAATTGACAGTTTCAAAAAAGATTATTCCTGATGATTATTTTCAACAGTTATGTTTATTTTGAGTCATTACCTTGACCAACACAATAAACTAAAATATAATGGTCCTTGTAAATTTTTTACTGAAGTATCTTGACTCATGGGCGGATCCAGAGCATTTTTAGGGGGGGGGCTGAGAATCAAAAACAATTATTTTTCAGTACTACAAAAATTACAATGAAATAATCAAGGGGAGAGAAAAACAAAGCACACTGTGAGAATGGGAGTGCGTGCGTTGGCCCCTCCTCTCCCCCCCTCTCTCTCTCTTTTTTTATATTATTTATTATTATTATTATTATTATTATTATTATTATTTTTTAAAACGATTTTAGGGGTGCTACAGCCCCCTTAGCCCCCCCCCCTGGATCTGCCAATGTGACTATTGTAGCATTTAGAGCCCCATTTATGAAAAATAGGGTCTTTATACTGGACTTCATCTGATACTTAAAAGTAATACTTGTAGTTCCACAAAAATTACACAAAAATGTACATGGACCACAAAGACATTCAACCTTTGGCGGGGTGATTAAGCATGGAAAACTAAAGTTTTGGGGAACTTAAGTTATTTTTTCATAGTGTATACACAAAACATGGATGCTGACCCATTTCTTTTTTATTTTACATGTTTGTATGAATGAATGAATGAATGGCCAATACTCCTAAAACTAATTACAATGTTTTTTTAATTTGATTTACAGATTTATGGGTACCACTCTGAGTGCTACAAACGCTTCTTTGACATTACCCAGATTTGCAGGGCTGAGAAAAGTAATGAGAAGGTAGGCAAACATTGAACAATTCAATCAAGTTTCAAGTATGCAGTCATTCTTTCTAGTTTCATGTTGCTTTTTTGTATCTCTTCACCTTTTCGTTTGTGTGTAGTTTTGTTAATTTTCCCCTCTCTTTCTGTCCACAATGCCCCATCCACTTACTCACTGTATACCTCTATTTCTATTAAATATTAATCATTCTTTCTTCATATACACTCAGTTCAAGATGAAGTTGAGTGGGGAGAATGCAGTTCTCAAGTGATGTACAAGAAGTGGAGGGAATTAACTGCAGTAACTACAGGTCCCACAATCTGAAAACACGTCTGAAAAGTACGCTGATAATTCAAAGATCACATGCTAAGAATACAAGTGACTTGGTGTTTTGTTGAGCCCAGAACTCATTTTTCTACTTTTGCTGATAGAGCATTCTCCGTCTATGGCCCCAAAATCTGGAATAAGCTTCCTGTATATCAGAGATGCCAGTTCAATCAACACCTTCAAGTCACTTCTTAAAGCTCACCTGTTTCAGAAGACTTATTAACAATTTTCATTCTGTGCCTCAGCGCCTTAGAGCAAACATTTGATTTTGGCGCTATACAAACGACGTTTTGATTGATTTTGATTGATAACTGGAAAGTTTTGTGATTGGGGATTTATATATTAGCAATCCACATGTAATTATCTATTAAATTAAACTGTTTCCACGCTCATGCCTGATATACGTCACGAAACTCAATTTCTGGACACATTTTCACTGCACGCCACATGGTCTAATTCGTCGTCACGCCTTGGTCCTTCTGTATATATGCTAATATACCAAATTCAAAAACGAATCCTGTTACACCACCCCTATCAATCAAACTCCACGTCGGTCTGAAAAGAAAGTTGATTGGGATAAATTTGAAAATGCCTGTGATAACCTGATCACAGAACCTAATAAATCCAAGTCAAAGTATATTACACTTTGACTTCCGGTTTGGACAGGAAGTAAAGGTCAAATTGGGGTCACGTTTTTGTAAATATTTTTTGACAATTAACGATCTGTACAATGGTCAAAGAATTGTGAATTTATCTCTTGTGGTTGTTGAGATATGATTTTTTTAAATATTAAACTTTGACTTCTGGTTTGGACAGGAAGTAAAGGTCAAATTGGGGTCACCTCTTTGTAAATATTTTTTGACAATTAACGATCTGTACAATGGTGAGTTCGACAATAAACAATTTATATAAGGGTGCAAAAAATGTCAATTTACCTCTTGTGGTTGTTGAGATATGATTTTTTTAAATATTAAATTTTGACTTCCGTTTTGGACAGGAAGTAAGGTCAAATTGGGGTCATCTTTTTGTAAATATATTTTTGACACTTAGCGATCTGTACAATGGTACAACAATTGTGAATTTACCTCTTGTGGTTGTTGAGATAGGATTGTTTTAAATATTACAATTTGACTTCCGGTTTGGACAGGAAGTAAGGTCAAATTGGGGTCACCTTTTTGTAAATATCTTTTGACAATTAACGGTCTGTACAATGGTACACAAATTGTGAATTTAGCTGTTTTGGTTCTTGAGATATGATTTTTTTAAATATTAAATTTTGACTTCCGGTATGGACAGGAAGTAAGGTCAAATTGGGGTCACCTTTGTTTAAATATTTTTCGACAATTAACAATCTATACAATGGTGCAAAAAATGTCAATTTACCTCTTGTGGTTGTTGAGATATGATTTGTTTTAAATATTAAACTTTGACTTCCGGTTTGGACAGGAAGTAAGGTCAAATTGGGGTCACCTTTTTGTAAATATTTTTTGACAATTCACGATCTGTACAATGGTACAAAAATTGTGAATTTACCTCTTGTGGTTGTTGAGATATGATAGTTTTTAATATTAAACTTTGACTTCCGGTTTGGACAGGAAGTAAAGGTCAAATTGGGGTCATCTTTTTGTAAATATCTTTTGACAATTAACGGTCTGTACAATGGTACAAAAATTGTGAATTTACCTGTTTTGGTTGTTGAGATATGCTTTTTTTAAATATTAACCTTTGAATTCCGGTTTGGACAGGAAGTAAGGTCAAATTGGGGTCATGTTTTTGTAAATATTTTTCGACAATTAACAATCTATACAATGGTGCAAAAATGTAAATTTACCTCTTGTGGTTGTTGAGATATGATTTTTTTAAATATTAAACTTTGACTTCCCGTTTGGACAGGAAGTAAGGTCAAATTGGGGTCACTCACAACTCGAGTTTCATCTACTTGTTAAGTTCTAAGTACATGCCAAGTTTCAAGTTCATGTGAAGTTTGCAAGTATGTGTTTTTTTGCGGACAAACGCGGGGGAGAAGAAGAAGAAGTAGTAAAAACTAGAAATTCGAGTTTGTTTACACAAACTCTAGGTGTTCGGGAGGAAGTAAAGGTCAAATTGGGGTCACCTTTGTGTAAAATTGTTTTGACAAATAACGATATGTACAATGGTGCAAAGATTGTGCATTTACCTCTTGTGGAAGATTTTGTTTTAAATATTAAACTTTGACTTCCGGTTTAGACAAGAAGTAAAGGTCAAATTGGGGTCACCTTTTTGTGTAAAATTGTTTTGTCAAGTAACGATCTGTACAATGGTACAAACATTGTGAATTTACCTCTTGTGGTTGTTGAGAAATGATTTTTTTATATATTAAAATTTGACTTCCGGTTTGAACAGGAAGTAAAGGTCAAATTGGGGTCATGTTTTTGTAAATATTTTTGACAATTAACAATCTGTACAATGGTGCACAAAATGTTAATTTACCTCTTGTGGTTGTTGAGATACGATTTTTTTAAACATTAAACTTTGACTTCCGGTATGGACAGGAAGTAAGGTCAAATTGGGGTCACTTTTGTGTAAATATTTTTCGACAATTAACAATCTATACAATGGTGCAAAAAATGTGAATTTACCTCTTGTGGTTGTTGAGATATGATTTTTTTAAATATTAAACTTTGACTTCCGGTTTGGACAGGAAGTAAGGTCAAATTGGGGTCACTTTTGTGTAAATATTTTTCGACAATTAACAATCTATACAATGGTGCAAAAAATGTCAATGTACATGTTGTGGTTGTTGAGATATGATTTTTTTAAATATTAAACTTCGACTTCCGGTTTGGAGAGGAAGTAAAGGTTAAATTGGGGTCACCTTTTTGTAAATATTTTTTGACAATTAACGATCTGTACAATGGTGCAAAAATTGTGAATTTACCTCTTGTGGTTGTTGAGATATGATTTTTTTAAATATTAAACTTTGACTTCCGGTTTGGACAGGAAGTAAGGTCAAATTAGGGTCACCTTTTTTGCAAATATTTTTTGACAATTAACAATCTATACAATGGTGCAAAAATGTCAATTTACCTCTTGTGGTTCTTGAGATATGATTTTTTTTAATATTACACTTTGACTTCTGGTTTGGACAGGAAGTAAAGGTCAAATTGGGGTCACGTTTTTCTAAATATTTTTTGACAATTAACGATCTGTACAATGGTGAGTTCGACAATTAACAATTTATACAAGGGTGCAAAAAATGTCAATTTACCTCTTGTGGTTGTTGAGATATGATTTTTTTAAATATTAAACTTTGACTTTTGGTTTGGACAGGAAGTAAAGGTCAAATTGGGGTCACCTTTTTGTAAATATTTTTCGACAATTAACAATCTATACAATGGTGCAACAAATGTCAATTTACCTCTTGTGGTTGTTGAGATATGATTTTTTTAAATATTAAACTTTGACTTCCGGTTTGGACAGGAAGTAAGGTCAAATTGGGGTCACCTTTTTGTAAATATTTTTGGACAATTCACGATCTGTACAATGGTACAAAAATTGTGAATTTACCTCTTGTGGTTGTTGAGATATGATAGTTTTTAATATTAAACTTTGACTTCCGGTTTGGACAGGAAGTAAAGGTCAAATTGGGGTCATCTTTTTGTAAATATTTTTTGACAATAAACGGTCTGTACAATGGTACAAAAATTGTGAATTTACCTGTTTTGGTTGTTGAGATATGATTTTTTTAAATATTAAACTTTGACTTCCGGTTTGGACAGGAAGTAATGTCAAATTGGGGTCATGTTTTTGTAAATATTTTTCGACAATTAACAATCTATACAATGGTGCAAAAATGTAAATTTACCTCTTGTGGTTGTTGAGATATGATTTTTTTAAATATTAAACTTTGACTTCCGGTTTGGACAGGAAGTAAGGTCAAATTGGGGTCACTCACAACTCGAGTTTCATCTACTTGTTAAGTTCTAAGTACATGCCAAGTTTCAAGTTCATGTGAAGTTTGCAAGTATGTGTTTTTTGCAGACAAACGCGGGGGAGAAGAAGAAGAAGAAGAAGAAGAAGAAGAAGAAGTAAAAACTAGAAATTCGAGTTTGTTTACACAAACTCTGGGTGTTCGGGAGGAAGTAAAGGTCAAATTGGGGTCACCTTTGTGTAAAATTGTTTTGACAAATAACGATATGTACAATGGTGCAAAGATTGTGAATTTACCTCTTGTGGAAGATTTTGTTTGAAATATTAAACTTTGACTTCCGGTTTAGACAAGAAGTAAAGGTCAAATTGGGGTCACCTTTTTGTGTAAAATTGTTTTGTCAAGTAACGATCTGTACAATGGTACAACAATTGTGAATTTACCTCTTGTGGTTGTTGAGAAATGATTTTTTTATATATTAAACTTTGACTTCTGGTTTGTACAGGAAGTAAAGGTCAAATTGGGGTCATGTTTTTTAAAATATTTTTGACAATTAACAATCTGTACAATGGTGCACAAAATGATAATTTACCTCTTGTGGTTGTTGAGATACGATTTTTTTAAATATTAAACTTTGACTTCCGGTTTGGATAGGAAGTAAGGTCAAATTGGGGTCATGTTTTTGTAAATATTTTTCGACAATTAACAATCTATACAATGGTGCAAAAAATGTGAATTTACTTCTTGTGGTTGTTGAGATATGATTGTTTTAAATATTAAACTTTGACTTCCGGTTTGGACAGGAAGTAAGGTCAAATTGGGGTCACCTTTTTGTAAATATTTTTTGACAATTAATGACCAGTACAACGGTACAAAAACTGTGAATTTACCTCTTGTGGTTGTTGAGAAATGATTTTTTTATATATTAAACTTTGACTTCCGGTTAGGACAGGAAGTAAAGGTCAAATTGGGGTCATGTTTTTGTAAATATTTTTGACAATTATCAATCTGTACAATGGTGCACAAAATGTTAATTTACCTCTTGTGGTTGTTGAGATACGATGTTTTTAAATATTAAAGTTTGACTTCCGGTTTGGATAGGAAGTAAGGTCAAATTGGGGTCACTTTTGTGTAAATATTTTTCGACAATTAACAATCTATACAATGGTGCAAAAAATGTGAATTTACTTCTTGTGGTTGTTGAGATATGATTGTTTTAAATATTAAACTTTGACTTCCGGTTTGGACAGGAAGTAAGGTCAAATTGGGGTCACCTTTTTGTAAATATTTTTTGACAATTAATGACCTGTACAATGGTACAAAAACTGTGAATTTACCTCTTGTGGTTGTTGAGAAATGATTTTTGTATATATTAAACTTTGACTTCCGGTTTGGACAGGAAGTAAGGTCAAATTGGGGTCACCTTTTTGTAAATATATTTTGACAATTAACGATCTGTACAATGGTGCAAAAATTGTGAATTTACCTCTTGTGGTTGTTGAGATATGATTTTTTTAAATATTAAATTTTGACTTCCGGTTTGGACAAGAAGTAAGGTCAAATTGGGGTCACCTTTTTTGTAAATATTTTTTGACAATTAACGATCTGTACAATGGTGCAAAAATTGTGAATTTACCTCTTGTGGTTGTTGAGATATGATTGTTTTAATTATTAAACTTTGACTTCCGGTTTGGACAGGAAGTAAGGTCAAATTGGGGTCACTCAGAACTCATGTTTCATCTACTTATTATGTTCTAAGTACATGCCAAGTTTCAAGTTCATGTGAAGTTTGCAAGTATGTGTTTGTTACCGGACAGTCGCGGGGGAGGAGGAGAAGAAGAAGAAGAAGAAGAAGAAGAAGAAGAAGAAGAAGAAGAAGAAGAAGAAGAAGAAGAAGAAGAAGAAGAAGAAGAAGAAGAAGAAGAAGAAGAAGAAGAAGAAGAAGAAGAAGAAGAAGAAGAAGAAGAAGAAGAAGAAGAAGAAGAAGAAGAAGAAGAAGAAGAAGAAGAAGAAGAAGAAGAAGAAGAAGAAGAAGAAGAAGAAGAAGAAGAAGAAGAAGAAGAAGAAGAAGAAGAAGAAGAAGAAGAAGAAGAAGAAGAAGAAGAAGAAGAAGAAGAAAAAACCGAACAAAAACAAGAGGTGTTTCGGGCACATACCCGAACACCTAATCAGATACAAACGGTAAGGTATTCCCCATCATGTTTTCCCTCATTTCACCCTCACTGTGCTTTGTTTTTCTCTCCCTTTGATTATTTCATTGTAATTTTTGTAGTTTTGAAAATCGTTCTTGATTCTCAGCCCCCCTAAAAAATATTCTGGATCCGCCCATGTCTTCGAATTCAAGCCGCATCAGCAGACTCGGTACGTATTCTTGCATCGAAGTCCAAACGAAAAGTCTAAAAAAAAAAAAAAAATGCATGTACACACACGTTGTACATTATATTACAGCACAGTGTTTATTACACACAGTGAACAGTTGCTGGGCCAACCAATAACTAATGAGAATACGTCATTCGTTTTTGAATTTGGTATATTATTTGCATTATATACAGAAGGACCAAGGCGCGACGATGAATATGTACAGTACCGTACCGGTACTAGACTTGATTTCAAGTCTGAGATCGCGGTTATTTTTATGTGCATCAGCCACGCAAAACGCCGTTTACCCCTACTGGCTACCACATGCACAGCCCTAACTCGCGATCTCAGACTTGACCGTCTTGTGTTTGTGGGATATTCATGTATTCATAGCTAAAATTTACATAATAATACGGATGCCAGAGAAATGGCCAATCAGGAGGCCACAAAAACCGTGTAGGCCGCTTCTATTACTAACAGGTTACACTCGCTTAAAATTCTTTCTGTAATATTCATTCGATATTAAATTTGTATAGTGCTTGGTCGTAAATAGTATTTGAAATGATAGGTAAATTTAATGAGATCTTAGAGTTGCAAAAAAGCACAAAATAAAATACATAATTCCTTCTCTACAAAGAACGTCTTACCTACAGTTTAAATGAAATCGTTGAGTACATCTCCTCCAACTGCATGTAGAAGGTTTAGTTTGAATATTCATGTTGGAGGCTTTCCAACCAATCAGATTGTTCCGTCCACTTTTGGACTAATTCACAATAGGGTGTGTACAAACCGACGAACAACATTCCCAAGTCTGTGATCGAAGGTTAATGTCGGAGGTTAATACACAAGAGGGCGCTATTTAATGCGATACTGCAGAGCCGTATTGGCTTCGGGCAGACAAAAAACCACGATCACAGACTTGGAACCAAGTCTATACCGGTACCTGTACATTTACAGTGCACATACAGTGTACTAAATACATGTACATGTAGTGTGGATATAGATCCGTGCACTGCGTACATGTGCGCTGGAGTTTGGACAGCTTAGCGGGGCAAAATTATGCGACCAAATCGTTTTGACGCGCCATAATCAAGGCTACTGTTTCATCAGCCTCCGTTGCGCTGTTTCATCTTCAAAGAAACAAAATGGTGCATTTACTTTCGAAACATTACGGGAGACTTGTTGGATGTTTGTGCGATTTGTTTCAAGATGGTGGCTTACTTGGTTGGCTCGCCGTTGTGGTCTCATTTGTATCGTGGATGTGTTTGATGGGATTGATCAAAAGCCTTGCCGTGATGCTGCCCACTCTGCAGGAACAGTTCAACACTTCCACTTGGCTACTCGGATGGATGATCGCAATAATACAGGTCACATCAGACTTATTGGGTAAGCACTATGCAAACCAAATCGGGTAGAATGTTGTATCCGACCGCCACTTTTTCTCATTCAATATAACCAATAATGTAATCTTACCTACCCAGTAAGGTAGAGAATATATGGATGACGATAGACATGTACTTTAAATTATTCCAGGATATTTATTTCATGAAAAATCAGGCATTTTTGGTATACGATGACTTCCTCAGTCATGTCAGTCTGATCTTGTAAACTCCCCTAAAAGTGACCAACACGGTCATTGTATATATGCAGTGGCAACTATAATAGGATCCTTCTTTTTTCTGAAGGCGAGGATTTTTTAGAAGGGATATTAAGTCCGAAAACCATCATAAAAGTGGATTTTAAAGATAGTTTTCGCTTTCTGTACCCCCAAAAAACGTTAGAATATTTTTTAACTTGTTAGTTAGTGGTTGCAAAAAATTCAAAAAAAAAAACCTTAAAAAGTGGCGGTAGGATACGAAATTCTTTCCATGAATTCATTGAGAATTCTTCTACATTGGGGATAAGGCACATTCTCAAAATTGTTCCGGGATAACTTGCGGAGAGATTTCCTCGCAGTTGATTTTTCAACCCGCAAAGTATTCCCAAGCAGTCCAAATTAATTGCGGATATTAGATTGCGGAGAAAATATTGAAACTACACCAGGCGATTTGTTTATATGAAGACTAAATCGCAGACATTGAGATTGTTAATTACTGGAAGCCTGTGTTTCTACGTATACATGAATCGTTTGGTTCTGCATACGTAATAAGCTTAGACGTTCCATTGTAGAAAAAATTAAAATATGAAGATGTATTTATAAAACCAATAAAAGTGGATAACAATAGAAAGATTCAAATTTACATTCTAATTTATGTAATGTAATGTTTGTATATTTTTTCGAGAGATTTTGAACGAAAACCATGACGTTGATATGAAGAAAAAAGGGTCAATGAAAAAGGCGTTTTTTTTGTGTTTTTTTTACTTTTAACGACAGCCGGTAGAACCCACTTACGTATAGATATGTAAGTTAAGTATTCATCTTCCCTGGAAATGTGATAATATGTCTTGATATTTTGCGAAACAGTCAAGAGCACCTAAACAAATTCCGCAAGTCCAAGCCTCCAAAATCACGTTGAAATCTACACGATGTAGTCATAGGCATGGATCAGAGCGTGAATCTCATTGGTCAATGCGTAGAATGGGGGCATGTATTGACCAATCACATTTCACGAACGGTGAAGCGTAGTCCAGGGAAGCATGTATTGGTACCTAACGTATACACGAGTAACTCAATAAGACTGAAATCAGAAGAATTGTTACCAGACTATTTTTGTCACCATGACTTAAAGCGCGTGTCGCTGTGAAATTAAAGGTTTCATAAAATTAATTGTTAAGTGTTGGAAAACAGTCCATGGAGGACGGAATGAACACTCCATACAAGTGGGGTTGGGGAAGTTGCACTTAAATTGGGTTATGGGGAACATTCACAATAATTTAGCTGGAACTCTGACCTAAATAACTGTTTAAAATACATGTAGTTCTTATTTATTTTAAATTAAAGGAAATATTCACAACAATTAAATAGGCAGTTAAACAGGCAGTGTTCTCATTTTGTTCACGTTTTTGTGAATGACATTTCTTCATCTACAGGTTCAGAAACAATATTTTGACATTCCCTACATGAATAACCCGGACCACAAAAATATTTGCCTTTTTTACATTTGCAGACTCTAGTTTGGCAACGACCTTTGGCACAAGAGCAACCTCTTGTCAGAAACATCACATTTTTACGAATTATTTGTACATTTTCCTCTGTGTCCCATTCCACTTCAACAGACAGGGGTTCATTGGAGATTTTCCATCCACACTTGGTAATATCTGGGTACATAAATATAGGTTGCAAAGCCTGACCCCAAACTGTGCTAACCCAACAAGATTTTCGCCAGTGCAATCTGAGAGCAGCATCGGAGGGAAGCAACTGATCTTCACCTTTCCAAGTAGCCTTTCTGACGATGTCTAAAAACTGTGAATGAGTGTCATATGCTGTCTCATTTGGTGAAATGGACTTATGGAGGCAACTTCTGTGAGCCGAAAAATAAACCCCTTCAAATCTATAATCTATAAAATGCTAACAGATCCAATTCATAGTCTTCGTTTATGTCAGTGTTTGACAACTGCCCCATCTTATTGTCATCCAAAACCCACCTATAAATGGTGCATATTGAAATAAGGTATTAAAAAATCACCGTTTTCCTAACCGGACAAAACAGGATACAAAATCGCAGTCACTGCATATATATAACACCTGTATTACTTTCAAAACATCACAACCATATTCTACAAGACGAGCAAGATCAGGATCTCTTTCAATACAGTCCTTCAACTTGTTGAGATAAATAAACTTGACATCTCCTGGCTTGGCTCTATACTGAACTGCAATGGTTTTGTTAAAGATTGGCAGAGAAATTCCGATCATCGTTATGTCACGATCAACCGAGTACACATGAATGGTGGAACAGACTGAATCTTGGACATGCAACCAAATTTGAGTGTCTGATTCTTCATGGTTATTATATAAATGATGTGATTTCTCACCCATGGTAACCATAATTCCATTAAATTCAGAATTTAACACAAACCCGCCTGCAGTAACAAATCGCTGCTCAACATAATTCCGCCATGCCTGTACAACCTCAACAAATCGGTTAGATAAATAGTTAAATAGATAAACAAGAACCGTTTTTGAGAAATGTGATCCACTTATTGCCTGAAAGTTTGGTATTATTATGGATTTCATCATATGGCTCATATTCTGTTTGGGGTTCACTATCTCTTCTATTACGTTCAATCAATTTTGAAGACACACCTTGAATATCTACTTGATCAAATAAAATTCTGACCTCTGAGTATACCTTTTTGAAAAAATATATATAATCCAACGAGATGCTGATCAGAATTTTTTATGATAGGTAAAAGGTGAGGTATAGATGATATTCATCGCTTCAGCGGTCAAACATACCTTCTCACTTTCTGAAAATGAAAAGTTATTGCTGATGACATTATCAGTGTATCTTTCGACAAACATTTCATAAATAACAGACTTTGAGGCTTTATAAGGCAAGCCGTCGGGTGTACAAATAGCCCTTGGTGACAAGGCAGCTGGGCCTCTTCAGAATATGCTGATACGCTGATGGTGCTGCGGTCTAAACAGCCTACAATTTAAAAAGGGAAATAACACATGGTGTAAATGATGAACCACATGTAATAAATGTCAGAAATATGCAAGCAAGTTTATGAATGAGGTTTTAACCGAAATTTCACTTTCTGTAGCACCCAATATGATGCACTGATTTTATGTGGTTCTGAAAATAAACACAACATGGCAGTAGGGCATTTTTGCATAATTTTCACAGTAAAAAAAAATAAAATAAAACAAGTTAAAAATTGTTAAAAATTTTATTAAAGTAATGTACCCTGCGATTTCGTTTCTTCCTCTTCTTCCTGTCTTCCGCATCCTCCTTGACTGGACATACGAACTTGGTGGTTTTGGTGGACAGACAGTAGAACATGGTTTTACACTGAAGAAGACAGATTGCAAAGGGATGCGCAACGGTTGGACTCCAGGTTGGACATGAGGTAGACGGGCGCTCTTCTTCAATCTAACTTGCTGGAAACCATCATTATCAATGAACAATGGAGAAGGAGTTGATGGTGATGGAGTTGGTGGGGGTGAAACTTTCCTCATGGGTTTTCTGGAACAAATGGCTTGATCAGCTTTGGAGATGGTTGGAGATGAGACTTTTTAGCTTTCCCTCTGTGCTTTCTGGTTAGTAGTCTCAGTTCCTTTGGTATGCAAGGCTTAATCGGTTGAGGAGGTAAACCATGGATGGTACGCACAAGGAGTGCCGTGATCTCCTGTTCAATCAATTCACCTAATCTCCTGTTGCCGTCATAATTTAGATGAAGGCCATCAACTGCAAAGAGGGAATAGGGGACTGAAAGTGCTGTAAACCCAAATCAATAAACCTAACATTACAGTTCAATTTCTTACAAAGCTGAGCTACGTGAATATTAAGAATATGTCCCTTGTGGTTGAGTTCCTCATCGCCAAAACGTGGCAATATACCATTTACCAAAATGGTTGCCTTTGGGAACCTATCATGTGCCTTCCGAGTCATTTGTTCATAATTCTTTATATCTAGATGTAGAACACTGCAATTTAGATCATTTGTTCCGACGCCAACGCCAACGCCAACGCCAACGCCAACGTGTATATTACAGGAATGTATTCTTTTAACCCTCATTTGAAATGAGTAGCAATGCTTTAAATTGAGTTTTTTATCTGTCTTTTATCTTTGATTAGACTTATTTGTTGCATTTCGATATTGAGTTTCGAATAAAATTGTTATCAACAACAATTGGACAAACAATCCATTTGTTAAAAGGACTATATCCGCTTGACGATACCCGTTCATTGCAGTATACGTTCCAGTTGAACAAGGTACTTATGGAGTAAAAAAAAACGACTTTTCAAGTCCATTACCTTGAATTATTAATGAATAAATTCAGAAAAAAATATCTACTGGCTCGTTGACACATGGAATACATATGTTCGTTACTTGAAAAACGTATAGACAGGGGATTTAAATGCAGACAATCAGTACAGGAAACATTGCTAGAGTCATTATTAAAGAGACTGTCAACAAAATACAATTGTTTGAACTTAGAATTGGCATTACTAAAAATATTCAACAAGTTTGCAAACCTTAACAGGGTCATTCTTATATAAAATCCAAATCAGTTAAGTTAAAAAATAATCAATTAACTTAAAATTGTTTCTAAATGTTATATTTTTAAGACAGATATCTTAATTATACAAAATAAAATGTTTGGTTTAATTTAAAGCTTTTAAATGTAAATTTTTAAAGTAAATTTTAAATGCAATTCAGCTTTTTGGCTGTGAAGTACAGATTTTTAATAAAGAAATATTAATAACATCCAGACAGATCATGTTATACAACATAGACGGTTGGATGTTGTTGTCTTGGATAAGCATAAGAAGATGTGTCATCTTATCGGTACAGCTGTTCTGGGTGATAGAATAAAAAGGTATATAAATAACAGGATTTAGCAAGAGAACACCGCAAGCTGTGGCAAATCAAGGTGGAGGTTATTCCCGTGGTAGTGGGAGTACTAGGTACAATCCCGAAGGCGTTGGAGAAACATCTCAAGGAGGTAGGAACACCTATTAGAGTAGAATTACTATAGAAGGCGGCACTCTTCAGGACAGCAAGGACTCTGCGTTGCTTGACTTGAGATGTAACCGGCAGAAAGGAAAACAAGATCTTTCTTTTCATGCTGTGTTAATGAGAAATAATAATATAATAATAATAATAATAATAATCAAGGAATAATCCTTGATTACGTTGAAACAAGATGCTGGTGGTCTACCACGAAGCGCTGGCGCCAAATTGTCGCTTGTTAACACCACCCTCACTATTGTTGCGTGGCGCATGAAGTGTCCACAGCACAGTTACAGTTAACTGTTCGTTGGAAACGCGATCGCTCTGATTAGATCCCGGTTCCTATCATCTTTCTTTACCGTTCACGTGAAGTATCGATTTGATCAATTTTTACACATTTTTACTGATCTAGATCGATCTACGAATTTTTAATCAGCACTTTTTTAATAAGTTTATTTTCTCTGTAATAAAATCAATTAACTTAAAATTGTTTCTAAATGTTATATTTTTAAGACAGATATCTTAATTATACAAAATAAAATGTTTGGTTTAATTTAAAGCTTTTAAATGTAAATTTTTAAAGTAAATTTTAAATGCAATTCAGCTTTTTGGCTGTGAAGTACAGATTTTTAATAAAGAAATATTAATAACATCCAGACAGATCATGTTATACAACATAGACGGTTGGATGTTGTTGTCTTGGATAAGCATGAGAAGATGTGTCATCTTATCGGTACAGCTGTGCTGGGTGATAGAATGAAAAGGTAAAGAAATATCAGGATTTAGCAAGAGAACACCGCAAGCTGTGGCAAATCAAGGTGGAGGTTATTCCCGTGGTAGTGGGAGTACTAGGTATAATCCCGAAGGCGTTGGATAAACATCTCAAGGAGATAGGAACATCTATTAGAGTAGAATTACTACAGAAGGCGGCACTCTTCAGGACAGCAAGGACTCTGCGTTGCTTGACTTGAGATGTAACCGGCAGAAAGGAAAACAAGATCTTTCTTTTCATGCTGTGTTAATGAGAAATAATAATATAATAATAATAATAATAATAATCAAGGAATAATCCTTGATTACGTTGAAACAAGATGCTGGTGGTCTACCACGAAGCGCTGGCGCCAAATTGTCGCTTGTCAACACTACCCTCACTATTGTTGCGTGGCGCATGAAGTGTCCACAGCACTTCAGCTTGTACTTGAGCACATCGCGGTGCGATTCAATTACAGTTAACTGTTCGTTTACACATTTTTTACTGATCTAGGTCGATCTACGAATTTTTAATCAGCACGTGTTTATTTTCTCTGTAATATTGTATATCGTATTAGCGTCTATATGATTAATTAAATACAGTATTTCGCGGAGAACAACCACAACGCGGAGAACAACCTAGGTTCTTTGGCCAGCCGAAGATTCACAAACCTGATGTTCCTCTCCGCCCTATTGTCGCCTCCAGAGGTTCACCTACATACAACACAGCCCGTCATTTAGCTAAGATCCTCCGACCCTTGGTGGGCCTCACTCAACACCATGTGTCCAACTCCAGTCAGTTCGTTGAGATCACCCAGGGCCTCACACTTCAACCCAGCGACATCTTGGTTAGTTTTGATGTTGTCTCCCTATTCACCAATGTCCCAACTACAGAGACATGCCTCCTGGTGAAGGACAGACTCGTACAAGATCTTTCTCTTGATGATCGCACATCACTCACCCCGGACCAAATTCATGATTTGCTACTAACATGTGTCTCTTCAAGTTGTTTTCAGTGTCAGGGCAAGTTCTACGAGCAGACAGCTGGGACCTCCATGGGATCTCCTTTATCCCCGTTTCTTGCTGATATTTTCATGGAAGAGTTTGAAAACTCTTCCCTCAACACCGCCGACCTCCAACCCAAGCTGTGGCTCCGATACGTGGATGACACCTTTGTGGTTTGGCCACACGGCAGAGACATACTCCAGGATTTTCTACAACATCTAAACCAGCAACACCCGAGCATCAAGTTCACCATGGAAACGGAAGAAGATGACAAGATCGCGTTCCTTGATGTTGGGATTTCCAGAAACCCAGACGGCTCCCTACACCACAACGTCTACAGAAAGCCCACGCACACAGATCGGTACCTGAACCAGCGCTCCTTCCATCATCCAAGCATCAAGTCATCGGTCAACCGTACGCTCGTACAACACGCCTACAACATTTGTGACAAGGACAGCCTTCCCAAGGAACTACAGCACATCCGAACTACCCTCAAACGCAACGGTTACAATCCCAACAAGATCAGCACAGCGAAGCCGGTTCCAAACTCCAAAAGCAAGGTAAGTGATCTAACACTCTCTGCTTGTATCCCCATCTAGGTTCGACGTCTCACAAACTACAACGCATCCTCCGACAAGCAGGCATCGATGTGTTCCACTCAGCCCCCAGCAAACTCCAAGGACTTCTACATACCCACAAGGACAAACCGGACCCAAACAACAGAGCGGGAGTCTACCGGATCCCCTGTGAGTGCGGTAAGGTGTACATCGGGGAAACAAAACGCAACCTCCCCATCAGATTGAAGGAACACCGAGCACACGGCCGCAGAGGAGATTTCGAGAAGTCCGCCATCGTCAAGCACTCGCACATCAAGGACCACCAAATCGACTGGCAGGCAGCCCAACTCATCACACCCATCGACGCATGGTACCCCAGACGCATCAGAGAGGCCATCGAGATCGTCAAACACGACACTGTGCCACAGGACATCGGTTTCTTCATCAGCGACATTTGGCGACCTACCGGTATACTACAGACTGAAGGATCTTCTATATCCAAAGTCCATAACCCACCACAGACTGAGGGATCCCCTATATCCTAAGTCAACCACCCTCCTTCCCCTGTGCTTGTTAACAACTGATTCAGTTCAGTGAGCACACACTCCTCTCCCCCAACCCCTAGGATCCTAGTCTCATAGTCTCACAGTTTCCCGCCTGTGCGCCTCAACGAACTAATCATCCAGCATCCATTCATGGGATGATCATCCAGCAGTCTACTTAAGCAGCAGCATTTTCCAGAGTCCGGCATTCTCCTGAGGACGATCAGAGCATACTGATCGAAACGTCGAGTTGTACCCCCAGTTCTTTTCAGAACTAATTACTACTCAATTGAGATTGCAAATGGTGTCACCGCAATTAGTCTTACTAACCACAAACTCATAAAAGTTTAGAATATTTTCATGGCAACTGGTCGCTCGCCTGTTGATATTCATGCACACAGTGCATGCTGTGATGATGAGAAAATGACCGCTGCCCCCACATCTTGACGACTGTCGGACCCTCTACCGTAGCCGCAGTATCAAGTTGGCCCAAAGTAATAGTGGAACTCCACCCATTGCCGGCAGTGGCGTAACTACGGGGGGCACGGGGCACGTACCACCAGCTGAGGTCTGTGCCCCCACCCGCAGGTGGGGGAACAGACCTCTTTTGAAAACATAATAGGTCCCTATTTGAGGCTGCAGGATACAATATGTTCAAGTACAGCCTTGACCAAGGCGCATCGGAACGGTTTGGTCGCATAATTTTGCCACACTTAGTTATCCGAAAAAACCCGTTACAGCCATAGCACAGTGTATGAATCCATATGCATACACACAGTATGTACATGTACATTGTACATACAAACAGTAACCGTTCGGGCGACGCGACTTGATCCTTCTGTACTTGTAAAAAATCAAGGCGTAGCTCATTATTCCAAAGTAAAAAAACAAAAGACGTATTCTCATTGGTTGTTGGTCCCTCAAGAGCCCTGACATAAAGTTACTTCTTATTAATGGGGAAAATATTTATTCATTTATTTTTTGGGCTAAAATAAGCTGTAAGTCGGTATAAAGACCCTCGAAAGGCAAGTGATTTTGCAATTTACAATTTGCAATTTGCATCTGACCGGGACTTGATCCCTGGCTACTCGACAGATATGGTTTGGCCTCTGACCTGGCCCCCATAGAGCAATAGATAATTGGCATAACTGGACCGCCCACCAACATAGGGGCTGGTTAGCTCAGTTGGTAGAGCACTTGTACGGTATTCGAGAGGTCGCGCTCGCAGGTTCGAGTCCGGCATCAGCCAACTTTTCTTTGCTCACTTCACGTTTATATAATATTTCAGGTCAGTTTCTAACTATAAATCTACTTTGTGTACAACAACGTAAAAGGCTTGTGTCACGTTGTGTGGTCCCCGCAACTGCCGTTGCTCAGGTTGTTTGCATCTGACCGGGGCTTGATCCCTGGCTACTCGGCAGATATGATTTGGCCTCTGTACTGGCCCCATAGAGCATTAAATAATTGGCATAAGTGGACCGCCCACCAACATAGGGGCTGGTTAGCTCAGTTGGTAGAGCGCTCGTACGGTATTCAAGAGGTCGCGGGTTCGAGTCCGGCATCAGCCAACTTGTCTTTGCTCGCTTCCCGTTTATATAATATTTCAGGTCAGTGTATATGTATATATGGATAGAGAGATATATATACTTGGGGGGGGGGGCGGGGTCTTGAGCCATCACGTTGACCATGTCACGACAGAATTTAGTTTCTACCACTCCACTGGAAATAAATCATAAAACTACTAACTGATGGCAACTTCATTTAATTCTTATTTGTTAAATGTTATATTCTTCTTTTCGTGTATTACTTTTTTCCTTCAACAGGGCCATTCGCATCAACACTGCAGTCACTATTTGCAGTGAGAGCTGTCATCGTGGTTAGCGGCTTGATTGTTGGGGCTTCGATGATTGTGTCGTCATTTGTATCATGTTTGGCTACGATGGCGGCCATCCTTGGTATTTTTGCAGGTATTACTGGGAAATACATCATTCAAATTGATATGAAACAAATGTCACTACTTAATGCCAGTACGAAATAAAATACATGATTATGCATTATAAACCCGATCGATAGTGATAGACAGACTTGTATGACTCATAACTCGGACTTGAGTCATGATTCGGACTCGTACTCGTACTCGTACTCGACCCTTCGGACTGGGACCTGATACTCGGACTTGGACTCGGTGTTTGTGACTCAGACTAGAAAAAGGGCCCAATATTCACTACTTGCAAAATGGTGTTGTAAACAATGCGAAAAGTTTTATAAAACTGATAACGTGCATCCTATGTCGTTGTAGTAATGCGATCGGAATTGCTTACGCAGCGGCCGCATGAAAACAACGTGAAATTGATTACAAATCGTGCACCAAAGTTTTAGCGTACAACATCATAAAACGTATTTTGATAACTTGCATAATGCATCATGGAGAAAGATGGGTGGGCTACATTTTGAAAGACATATATTTTAGCAAATTTTGTAAACAGCGCTCTCGCCAGGCATAATATTAGGCGTTGCGGGCCAGCCACTCGTTCGGAGAAAAACATCTCATTCCGGCACGCTAGAAATTGTCCGTCACCCAAAAGTTTGAGGACTCGAATACAAGTCTGGTGATAAAGCGAATTCAATTATCCATGTGCGTGTAACCTTTGACATAGTCTGGTACTCGGTGAAAGTGTTATTTAAATTTATACTTGACACACAGACTTGACACACTGATTCGGAGCAAGCTTTCGCGTAGTAATTTTACTCTGGGTCAATGAATGTGCAATAGGTATAGTGAATTTTGGAAAAGTTAGAATGTGAAGTTCTGAATACCCTTAAATGATGTTATGGCAATATCTAAGATAATTCTTCCACACCCCAAAAGAAATTCATCCAAAAACTTTGCCCAACCAAAAAATGGATTATATATTCCACTAGAAAGTGCTGAGACATTGTTTTTTTGTGACAAACGTGTGTTTTTTGTTTGATTGTATGCATGGAAATGCATATCATTTTTATTTCTATATTGTTCAAATAAATTCTCCAGGCTCAAGAGACCTCACAAATTGGGCATTTAAATTTAATTCCAGTACACTAAGAGGTCTCTGGATTGTGTGTAAATAAGGTCATTTGGAGTTAGTGTCATACTACTATAATGGCTTAATACATTGTATGTCAGGGTTGCAAATGGACAATGTGTGCCCCAGTGTTGAACATTTTTATTCATCAGGGCTTAATGACTAGCAATAAAAAACAAAAGGGTCTCATTTGGTGCTAGGCTTGGTTTGTTTACTTTAAGCTGATTACATGTAGTATCCCTGTACAAGGCCATTGTATACAATGTGCAGGACATTGATGGTAGTTGTGCCACCATTACATGCCACGTTCTTACAATATGGCGTTTAAATTGACTTTAATACCAGCAAAGAGAACAAGATCTGTGCAGTATTTGGTAATCCTGCAGGTTTTGCTGGAAATGTGCTTCCAACTATAGAATGGACTGTTGTATCAGAGTCTTCAATTTGAGAGGTGATAATAATTTCAGGTGTTGTGAGTTTAAGACGGATAAACTTTCAGATGAACGAAGTTTATTCACAAGTGGCTAATGAGATGACAGAGATTTGGCATCAGGCATACTATATATCTCTCACAGCGTCCGATATAAAATGAGGAAAACTTTGAAGATGTGGAGATTGAAGGGTACAGTGATGACGGTGACGAGGCGGAGGATGAAGAATATCCCCAGGATAAATCAGTTTGACCCTTCAAGGTGCCCACCCTAAGGTTTCAGGCATGATTGACTGGAGAAGAATCATATCACAACCCCACCATTAATTTAAAACAAAGCAAATCAAGAAATCATGGGTATGTTGACAACCCCCCTCATCCCCTCCTCGTGCCAAATTATCCTTGTCACACAAAATTGGTGGAACGTGGAGTGAAAATTGTATCAGAGGCCAGCCGGGCAGTTCATGAGACCAAAGGCAGGCAAAGAACAGCATTCATCAGGTAAAGAATAGCATCCAGATTACTAATAAAAAGATTTTCTTCAAAGAAAGACTTCAGTTCGTACATAGGCTATACTGTAATTTGCTGACTCAACAATAGCTAAAGTGGAACCTTGTGTTTATGCATACGTTTCTTTTACCATGTAAATTCAAGTTGGGGCTTATTTGTATCTAACTACACAAGAACAATATTCTCAAAACATTTTGTACAGGTAAAGTGCAACAGAAATCACATTTCAAAAAGTGCACATTGCCCATTTGCACCCCTGACATACTCCATAGTATGACACTAATCCCAAATGACCGTATTTTTACACATAATACTGAGACCTCTTAGTGTATTGAAATTAAATTAAAATTCTGGGAAATGCCTATTCGTGAGGTCTCTGAGCCTAGAGAATCTATTTGAACCAAAAATAAATAAAAAATTATATGTATTTCCATACATAAAATCAAACAGAAAACACACATTTTTCACAAAAAATTACGACTCGGCACTTTTTAGTGGAATACATAATCCATTTTCTGGTTGAGCAAAGTTTTTGGGATGAAAATTATTTTGGTGGAATGTCTTAGATATTGCCAGAACATCAGTTAAGGGTAAGGTACAGACTTACTGGAGGTTACTATGCGAAAGCTGATTGATGGACAATGCCATAATAGTAACCTATACAAACCAACTTATTAGGAAAATCGTTAATGTGTTCCCCTCTCCTTATTGGCTGAGAGCCCCCTTTTTACTGCGTGTTCTGCGTTTATCGAGACCATGGATCCCGCCCATGTACGCTTAACACGTTTATGTTCATTATTTTCTTGCCAGGGCCTGCCCTGGGATTATCAAATATTTTAGCTAGACAGCTGATTGGTCGCTGCTTCAGCAAATACATCATAGCCGCATATGGAATAGCTTGGATGGGCCTTTCTCTGACGTCCGTAATCATTACACCGTTGGCACAGTTCTTGTTAGAACTTTACGGTTGGAGGGGAACCATGCTACTGCTTGGTGCAATATTCTCGAATCTTGCTGTGTGTGGAGCTCTGCTGAATCCAGCGCGGTCACCAGCTTGTAAAAATATAGATTATCAAGCAGTTACCGATGATGAAAACAAGGAAGTCCTCGACGACGAAGCATTGTCTATCCCTCATATTTGTCGGCATAAATGTTCATATCTCACATTAACCTGTCTATCCACCCGTTCTGATTTCCATCTGGGATTATTCACCTCAGTGCCATATTGGCTGATTGTTGTAATTTTTGCTTTAGCGGACACAGCACATGATGCATGGGTAATATACTTTGTAACCTACACTTACATCTCCAAGGAATTCGCTCTCGTCGATGCTACCAACTTTGTCATTGTCTATGGGATCGGACAGATATGTGGGAATGTTACTGTGGGTCCCGTGGCCCAAAATTGTGGAGGAATGGGCGCGTATATCTGGATGGGTATTTCACTTACAGTAGTTTCCATCAGTTACCTTATTGACCCGTGGTTAATGTCTTATTGGGCGATTGCTGCGAATGTGTTTGGCTTGGGCGTATCCGTTGCTTTCGCCGATGCATTAGGTGACGTCATTGTGACAGAAACCGTGAGTGATGAACAACTGGGTAGCGCTTTAGGATGGATTCAACTAAAAACTGGAGCAGTGACGTTTCTGTTCTTAATGTTTCCAGGTAGGCTTGTATTGTGTTTATTGTGTTTTCTCTGAAGAATTTCAGTATAATATTTCATCTCTGCCACTGCATGTATTTCAAAATAAAGTTATAAGATAGAATCTACAGTCCGCGAATGACTACCGACTGCCTTTGGCTTTCGATGTACCCAGTGAGAACGATCCGCAGGAACGTTCCTAGAGCAATGCATGCCCGCATGTTCCCAGTGGAACGTCCATTGGAAACACGGTGGTGTTCCCACGGACCGTTCACGTATGTCCAGAGAGGAACGCTAGGGTGTTCCTATTGAAACGCTCTCGTGTTTCCGTTCTCGTGAGGAATGTTCTAGAATGAACGATTTAAGCGCGGTTGCTGATAAGTTACCATACTATATAGCGCTATATAATTTCTAGTGATGTATTAATGTGCTTTTCCCATGCCAGGTTTGATATATGACACACTGGGTAGCTACACATTGGCTTTCATCCTGATGGCAGGTATAAATGCACTATCTGTGGTTGCTCTACTCATTCTGGTATGGCTGCGAAGACGGCATCGTGATTCTACGGATATTGACATTTAGTCCAGGACAAGATGTCAAACACGGGGCGTTAAACTGGATGAAACTCTGCTCTTAGCTCAGTGCTATTTTAGTAAACTATTCCCAAACACGAGATGAGTAGGCCTAATCATTCTTCATCCTATCAAGCCTGGGCTTTGTCATCAGAACTGGGAGGGGTGGGGCACAGTAAATAAATATAAATAAATATTTAACTTTTGTAATAGCGCATTTACTACACAAATGTCTCAATATGCGTTTTCCGTATTGTTATTTTCCCCTGAAACTTTACAGGTATATTAATTTGAACAAGATCTAGCCGATGATATTATAAACAACATCCAATGGTCACCGTTAGGGGTGCAATTTTCCCATATTTTCATCTGAGGTCATTTTGATGTGCCCTCAAAATGACCTCGATGCCCTAAACTAGAGGGCACTATACAAAACATTTGGGTAAGTTTGTACCAAAATATTAATTTAACAAAATGTTGGTTTTGATTTACAATTTTATTGTACAATAAAGGAAAATATAATCACACGATTTTTGTGGTAAATTCATACATATTAAGCGCAAAATTCAAGAAATGACAATAAATGTGATATAGCGGACATATTGGATTCCCAGATTTCCTTGGTAGAGGTCACATGTCTAAATGTTGTCTAGATCAGCGTTTCAAACTCCGTCACCGTTTTCACGAAGTGACGAATCAGCACACACAGCTGTAAATTCATGTTTTGAGATAATCGTCTAGGTCACACAATTCAACACCTCGTGAAAACTTCAACACAAACGTAGGATTAATAAATTTACGTCTGCGCACTTATTCCTTCTATCCTTCCCACTCCACACCACCCATTCATTTACCCTAATCCACCCATTCATTTACCCTAATCCGCCCATTCATTTACCCTAATCCACCCATTCATTTACCCTAATCCACCCATTCATTTACCTTAATCCACCCATTCATTTATCATTATCCACCCATTCATTTCTTCAAGCCACTGTTCATTCCACTTCATACCTCCCACTCCTTCAACCCCACCTTACATTTTGAACCCTCCTCCTGACCCCTTGCCCAAGTCACTCCACTAGCCCGTCCCCTTAACTCATCCTTATTTTCAATTTGAATACTGTTGTAATAATTATTTGTTGGTAAGTGAACCTTTTTTGACATTGTAATTACTGCTATATGGTTCATGTTTATATGAAAACTGCGAGGTATCAATGATAATATTGTTTTCATTAATAATAGTTCGTTCCAAACCAATCATTTTATCAATCTAATTGTGCGTGTATCGACACCGTGGTGGCTTACAGTAGGTAGGATTTGACTTGGGTACAACTTGGCTTGTCTATAACAATATTTTAACGGGTTATGGATTGGCAAAGGCCATTTTTTTTGTGGTGATATTTAGAGGTACAAATGAGTATGCACGTAACTGAAATCTTCAATTTGCTTGTATTGATAACTTTATTGTATCTATTTGTATGCGGATATAAAATTGTACATACAGTACTTGTATATGGAAACAAGTAACATACCTCAATTCGCAATATCTGTTTGTTGTTGGTTGTTATGTGAGCAACAGACAGGAAAAAGAGGGAAAATGGCCCCATTATTCGCCTCATGCACATCGTAGCCCTCTAGCGGTGAAATGTACTTCAACTGCGAGCTCCGGGCTTTACGCGGATCCATTTACATCTTCTTTACTGTACAAACATATCCCAACAGTACGGTCGCGGCGTCGCTTGAATGCTTAAATAAAGTCATTTTATACGCAAACCGGACATTCTCACTGCTGAATTCCATCCTCTCATCCATTACTTTCCAAATTTCATACCTTTTCCCATGTTTTTAACCTCTTGCTGCACTTATCATTAAGTATGAAGAGTTTTTCTACCTGAAAAAGGAGATCTCAGCGGCCATTTTGTTAGAAATTTTCAAATTGAAAACTCTTCCCTGGTAACCGTTAATACTATAGTGGATCGGAGCCAGTATGCGCACGCGAACGGTCACTCATCGCAGCAACGAGACAGTACATACAATGTATACAGAGTGAATACTAGTCTTGGTGCAAGACGCTATTATGCGGATCCTAGTTACACGATCCCGTCCCAATCATAAATCACCCACCGTATCTGGCGCTATACAATTTTGACGATCATATCCAGAGCCGCTGAATGGGAAGGAGGTTCGTGGGCATGTATGAATGGCGCCCGCAGCGGCGGTTGGTTTATCGAATCACAGCGGATCGGCGCGCTACGTTTAAAATCACGAGTAACGTTTTGCTCCAAGAGTAAGTGAATACACGTCCTTTTTCTCGTCTAAAAGAAGATTTTTTTTCCCGAAAACAAATAAGCTTACATAATTCCCACGTTTAAAAAAAAAACTTAAAAATACCGAGTAAATTTAAGATGTTTCATTGGCAACGTGGTTTAGGTCTGAAAACTTTGTGGACTCTTTAAGAAAAGGAAAATCTGAAATATAAACTGCGACCATGAACCACATACAGAAATTTACGAGCAAAATATATACGATCCACCCACAAATTATCCTCATTCTCAGGGCTTATGAGCAGACTTGTACCCACTACTCATGAATGCTATTATAAATAATGTACAGATGACAACACACGTTCTTTCATCATCTGTTTTTTTCGAAAACAAACAAGCTTGCATAATTCCAACATTTGCAAAACACCTTAAAAATACTTAGTCAAATTAAAATGTTTCATTGGCAACGTGTTTCATTTCTGGAACAGTTCTGGATTCTTCTTGAAAAGACAAATAAACAGCATGAACAGCACATATTAAAGTCCACATATTAATGATTTGTCTGGCGCGGCTTACAGACCCACAATGTCTTCCCAACCTTCTGTTTTTATGATGTCATAATGAAGTTGTGACGTTATGATGACATCATCAGATATCGATTTACATCAAATAAAGGTTTAATATTTCAAAAAGTCATTAACCAGGAAAGATATATATATATTCATAATGTTTGCATCATCTTATAGACCACGAATTATGTGACATGTCATACACAGACATGACCCCAAAATATTCCTTTCTCAGAAATTCCATTTCACAAAATTTAATTCGATGATAAAAGACATCCAGTGTATTACTTTCGTGATAAATTTAGTAAGGTAACTGAACCGGAAGTTAAGATGTTCAGCTTTGTACGTTCTAATTATATAATTAGTAGATACTAACATAAGGAAGCTTTATTGTGTCAGATGTATGACCTACAAATGACCTACAAATAGCCTGATCTGAACTTTACTTCCGGTCCAAACAGGAAGTTCAAATTCAACACATTCTAACGCAAATTTGATAGGTGTTTTGAATATGAAATTGAGTATTTTTATAATAAAAGATGATCTACATTTGAAAAATATGATTGTGACATCATCGATGATAATTTGACTGAACCGGAAGTTCTTGCGAACACCTTGTGTTTGTACCAAGAAACAATTGAGGTCTAGTTTCTTCTCCTTTTCCCTCTCGAAACCTATCCAGCAAAAAAAAACATAGTTGCAAAGTTCACAGATCCTTCAAACTTGACACATACTTAGACCATAACATGTAGTTGTCAACAAAGTTGTGACAAATAGAAGTTTTTTTGATACAAGTTTCTTCATCAAAAATGAATATTTTCGAATTGTTGTAATTTTGTGGTCTGTAGAACGTTCAAACTATGGAAATATGTTGTTTTGGACTCTCTGATGTTTTTAATTACTAAGCAATTAACCGCTGAAAAGTTTGTGTTAGTTCGTGAAAACGAAAATATTGTACACAATTGTACAAATTGACACGCGGTTACGTATTTACTATGTAAAGTTTGTGTCACTTCTTGAAAATGAAAATCACGGCGCACTGTATTTTTTCCATACTAATGTTTGTGTCACTTCGTGAAAACGTTTTCTGCTTTCGGCCGCGGCGTTCACAATGTATAGTCTACAGTGAATTGAGTTGGTGTTAGTTCGTGAAAACGCAAATGTTAACTTTCACACAAGTTTTGTTTGTGCTGATTAGTCAAATTAAGAAAATAGCACACTTCCAGCTTCAAAACTTGGTGACATTATAGCTTTCGCCAAAATATGTTTTTAAAAATAATGTAAAATCTAAAATTTTCTACACTTCTTGACGAAATGAGCTAACTGTATAGGTTTAAATCATCATCCCTGCCAAGTTTCATGTAATTCGAGATCAGAGGAAACATGGAGAGTGCTGATGTCTTTGTCTCAGTATAGAAGAGTTCTTGGTAATTCGGCTTTTCATTAAGTGCTGACCCACTATAATTCTGTTGAGCCGTATATTATAGCGATCACCCAGCCCATTAGCCATGTCGAAGTGTAGAACTGTTCCTGCAGAGTGTGCAGCATTACGGCAAGGCTTTTGACCAGTCCCATCAAACTCATCCACGATACAAATGAAGCCACAACGGCGAGCCAACCAAGGCAGCCGCCATCTTGAAACGATTGAGATATGCAGCCCAAAAATAATATTGCAATGCCTCAAAAGTAAATGCATCATCATGTTTTTGCAGTAATTCGTTTATCTGTTCAAAAGCGTTGTTTACTTTTGTAACAGTGACATACTATACTGCTCGGGAGAATTGTCAAGTAAACTTGAAAAAAATTTACAAATATTTTCACGATAATGTTTGTGTAAATAAAAACAAAATTGCACAGAAACTTTGAAGATGATACAAAGACTGCAACTGCAACATATGAAACGGTGCAAGAGAATACCCTGGCCATGAACATACGGCAGAGAAAAGCAGTGTATTGGTCACATTATGGGTTAATCTGTATGATTGCTAATAACTACGGTATCTGGACCAAACCACTGCTTTGTGGGTTAAAGTAGCCTATTTCTCTGTCTCACGTTAGCAATAGACCCATCGATATAATTGTGAAACCCCACAAAGCTGAATACATTTTGGTACTGAAGCATAATACCCGACTGTAATACAATGAAAGACTATCATTACCATAACTGTATTTAAAACCGATTTACATTATAAATGCGGGCTTTCTACATGTTGTACCCAGACTATATTAATGTTAGAATATTTATTGTTTGTATATGGTGAATCACTACCAAGGTACCGGTAATCAGAATAAGAGGGAGAATTGTCTTCCCCATCACGAATACACTGCGGTAATGGCAAACTAGCTGTAAAAGGGGAAATATTAATGTTATAAATATTAACATTAAAATATATCGCCCCTGTTTGGCTAAGACGACCCACAAAATATATATATATATATATATATAAATTAAATCTGGAGGGTGGCCTTAGGTTTTGATCCAAACTGGACCTTCATCAGAGGCGTAGGGAAAAGGGAAAGCAAAGGATCATGGGGAGGATCCAAAAAAGCAGAAAAAATAGTAGCCAATTAAAAATAGGCACCAATCTGGTGAAGCCAATAGGAGCGTGGTAAGTAAACAAAGGAGGAACTAGTGAGCCACACAATAGGGCGGGCTGTATGGTAGATATAGTGGCTTGCAGTGAAGCTAGGATATGAATAGAAACTCACACAAAGGGATATGACAACAAAAGGGCTCAACACCATACAAATGGGGTGCTGGCTTGTGGGTATAATTAGCTAGATTAAAATTGTCCTGAAAGAGTAAAGTGCCAATAGAGAACAGTTGGGAAAGAAATGACATATACGATAAGGTAAAAAATACATATATCACGGCAGTGGCAATAGAGAACAGGTGGGAAAGAAATAACATATACGATAGAGTAAAAAATACATATATCAGGGCAGTGGATGAAATCTAGTAATAAATATTATATAAGTGAAAATAAATGGGTTATTTGATAGCCGAGTTGATGTTAAGGCCCTTGGGTTGAAGTGTGTGGAGTTGATGTATCCAGTGCGACTCTTTAAGTTTGCGATGTGTGTCATCGCTAGTGCAGGCTTTAATTACAATGAGTTCAAGATCCTTAATGCTGTGATTAGGGCTGTTGAAGTGGATTGCTACAGGGTAGGGTTTTCTAGTTTACACAGAGGAGACATGGTCTTTGTCTCTCCTACATATTGTATACCACATCTTTTACATGAGATTACATATACACTCACTGGCCAAAAGTATTGCAACATGAATTTGTACGAGACATTGCCTAGACGGATGGCCGCAATTATCAGGTCACGTGGTTACCCGACAAAGTATTGAAGGACAGTAAAAAAGAACATTGACTTCAAAACACAGGCACTTTCAAGAAGTCTTAAGTAGTGTAAATAAAATAAAATAAATTATTGTAACACAGTTCTCCAAACTGAACTTTGGTGTGAATTTCAATGTTGCAATACTTATGGCCAGTGAGTGTATAACATTGGGTGTGTCACACTGGGATTTAGTTCTGATCGTGTAGGTGACGCCAGTACTGTGGTTTTTCACCGTCAGAGCAAGTTTGAGATGCAAACATGTTTTGCATCTCGGGCGGGTACAATTAGCGCACCCCTGCAGTGATTCTTGATCAGTAACTTTAAGGTCACTGTTGGTGCTAGGGAGCCTAGCCTGAACCAATATATCGCCAAGGTTGCGGGGCGACGGAAAGCAATCAAAGGAGGCTCGGGGATGGCTGAGTGTAACCTGTCAGAGGAGTGTAGAATAGCCATGTTATCATTTACGATAGATGAAAGTCTGGGTAATCTGGGGGTGATAGGTAGTGACCAGGTGAATTCTGTTGTTAGGGGGTTTATTGTTACCAGGGATAGCCAAGATACAAGGTGTTGCCTCAGTTCAGACGACCGTTTCCTGTATAAGTTATCAGTAGAACAGATACGTCTTATACGGAGGGATTGACTTTAGGCGATGGCCTCTTTGCAGTGCTTGGGGTGGCAGCTGTCAGAAAGGAGGTATTGATGAGTGTCGGTGGGTTTACAATAGACATCAGTCGAGATGCCCTGGGGGATTTGTTGATGGTGACGTCTAGGAAGTTCACGCTATTAGGAGAGTAGTTAGCAGTGAACTTGATGGTGGGATGGAATGAATTAATGTAGTTGATGAATTCATCTAGGCTATCTTGGCCGCCACACGAAATAGAGAAAATATCATCAATAAATCTCCACCATACTAGAGGGCGGTGGGGGGCAGAAGATAGCAATCTTCAAGGTTGGATATAAACATATTAGCGTATGAGGGTGTCATATTAGTGCCCATGGCTGTACCTTGTACCTGGAGGAAGTTTCTGTCTAGGAATGTTAAATTGTTTTAGTCAGTATGTGTCGGATAAGATCTGTGAGGTGTCTCAAAGAGGGTTTGGTTTGGTTGTTGATCTGAGAGCATTGGCACATGCACTTATGCCCTCGCTATGGGGGATGTTAGTGTATAAGGAGAAAGCATCCAGAGTGACAAGGAGGGCAGAGTTGGGTATTTGATGTTTAATACCCACTAGTTTACGGAGGGTCTGTAGTGTTCTGTATGAATGAAGGGATATGAGGTACCAGAGGGTTGAGGTAGCTGTTAACGAACTCGGAGATACTTTCTGTTGGGTTAACATTACCCAACACAATGGGGCGACCTGGATTATCTGCCTTATGAACGGGTTAAAACAAGTATTCAAAAAGAAAATAGATTAAATACAAGAAGCTGTGGAGAGAGTGGGTTAAAACAAATACCTGCGGGGAGAGTGGGTTAAAAGAAATACCTGAAAAGAGAACGGGTTAATACAAGAGGCTTGGGGAGAGCGGGTTATAAAACAATTACCTAAAAGAAAATAGTTTAAATACAATAAGTTATGAGAGAACGGGTTAAAACAAATACCTGAAAGGAGAACAGGTTTAATACATAAGTCTGTGGAGAGAACGAGTTAAAACAATTACCCGAAAAGAGAACGGGTTGATACAAAACGCTATGGAGAGAGCGGGTTAAAACAAATACCTGAAAAGAGAAAGGGTTGATACAAAAAGTTGTGGAGAGAGCGGGTTAAAACAAATACCTGCGGAGCTGAACAGGTTAAAACAAAAACCCTTACAGGGAGCCACATACAATGGACCTGTAAAATGAACGTGAAAGATATAGCTTTGACAAGCGAAAACGAAGTGTGGAAGCTTTGGAGCAGAAGTGATTTATTTAACATTTATTTAATATCATTGTCAGTGTAATACAAAAGAAAACGACCACTTGTAGTTGTCACTGAGATCGCATACTCCAATCACTCCGTGAAAACTTTAG
This sequence comes from Zoroaster sp. YZ-2022, assembly GCA_029582265.1. Lineage (NCBI taxonomy): Eukaryota > Metazoa > Echinodermata > Asteroidea > Forcipulatida > Zoroasteridae > Zoroaster > Zoroaster sp. YZ-2022. The sequence continues at coordinate 34,416,661 of CM055817.1, read as the reverse complement.
AATAGAGAACAAGAAAAGGGTACGAATGTAAGACAATAACTTTTTAAACTGGTTAGGCATGTACATCAACATGTAAAACCATATACATGTACAGTAGATCTAACATGTCCGATTTAACCCTAACTACATGCAACAAAGTGTAAATAATCCCTAATTATTTACTACAGATCGGTCCTTAAACAATAGCATAGTGAACTCTATCAATCTTTAAGGGGAATGAAGAAACTCCCGTTAATGTAACGCAAGTTTATGTCGACAAAATGAATTTCTCAAGGTACATGTAACACACACATATGGGATTGTTTCATTGGCAATTCTAACTTCATAAATTAGCATAAATCATAACATTATGCAAGATATAAAACGTTTCCACACCTCCATGCCTCTTTGTATTCAGAATGTATGAAAAGCTTTTGAAATGACAGGATGTCAGCTATTTTTGAACCTCAAATTTCTCAGATGCAACAACTGAAGTCTTCGTAAGTGAGCATGAAAAGTTCCGTCTCTGGAGGACGCTATAAATTCGCATCATAACACGTCCCTAATTTGCCATAGTGACCAATCCCGAATTAAGTTGACATGAAAAATACACTATAATGTCAGACTAAAATTGCGTCAATGAGTTTGCGGATTAATTTGGCCGAGTCAATGCTGGCCTCCGATTTATTGTTACGGTCTATTAGGAGCTCATCCGCTACCTTAGAAATGGCTACTGATCCGTGAACAAAAGAATTTTGAATCTTTTATAGCTTGGCATCATGTGACCATGTTGGCCATTTTAAAAAAATTACTAGATTTCTGGAATAACTCGCGTTAGGGACCATGGATAAAGTATTCACGCGTGCCCACGCGTGCGGACGGGGCCAGTGAACAGGAATCTTCCTCTCGTTACCGGGGTTTTTGTCCGTATGTTTTGTTCGCTGGTTTAACGTTGACAAAAAGACCAGGCGACGTGACAAAGTGATGAACATGTTTGTATAATTCCGCGGCTGGTCGTATACAAGGTTTTCGAACATAATCGACTCAAAGTCTGAAATGTTGCCCTCTTCAGCCCATTCTGAACGTGCCAAACTGTGACCTACAACATTAGTTGCCCGAGGTACGCTGCTGAAGCAATTGAATGCATTTGCTAGAGATGCAACTGTTTCGTGCAGCTGGCTTACAGTGACCTGCAAGCTATCGTCCACTGCAATCGCCGACGGGTCGAACGCCGAGGCGTGGCTCGAAGCAGCAGGGTTGCGTTTGGTAGCGCGCTTCAGGGTATTACGCTTAGCTGGCATTTTGGCAGAGCTTCCACTGTTAAGGAATTTTTTGGAAATTTTGACACTCTAAGGAAATTTCCAAGGAATTAAAAAACTAAGGACATTTAATTAAGGAAAGTCCGTTAGTTCTAAGGAAATTCTATAGAATTTCCGTAAATATTAGAAAATATATAAAAACAACTCTTTTTAAACGAACTACTGTTGCATGAGAATTAAAAATTATTGCAGCACAACCGTACCATTGAACCTATTCTAGCGGCTACAGTACTATCGGTATGCACGCTAGAATGGGCGCAGGCTAGATACAAGCAGCCTACTTCGTTGCCGTATATTAGGGACAGCGTGGATATAGCATAGTCTATAAAAAATAGGAGCTTCAATAGTTTGACGTCATAGTTTTGTGAGGTCTTCTGTCTGGTAGGCGACTGCCACAGGCTTGCGTATCAAGAAATGGTATTTCGTTCGGTTGAACCGGGTGAATTAGAACGAAATGAAGTTCTCAATTAGTGCAAAATCACTCCGCTACGCGGATGAAGAAAGGTGTGAAAGGCTATTATTTAAGGCTGTGCTTGGTAGGCAAGAGACATCTGCACACCGACGGGCTGACATCAATTTTAATGTGACTGTCGCTATGATTAGGGCTATTATTAACAATAACAATAATAAATACATACTTATATTTATGAAAATACTTATATTTATATGTATATGTATATATATATATATATATATATATATATATATATATATATATATATATATATATATATATATATATATATATATATATATATATATATATATATATATATATATATATATATATATATATATATATATATATGTATAAATATTAAATCGCGTTACTTAATTATTCACTTGAGGGTTCTTAAGGAAGGAAAACGAAGTTGGCCAGTTATTCACAGAATTCGTCCAAGCCGGAAAGGAAAAGCCAATAAATTAAACGACTTCATCCTTACAGTTGGTCTGTTCTATTTGTGGGGTTTTCCAGAGAATTTTCTCGCAAAAGAGTTTTGATCTCTGGTTTTTCACTCCGCGGATGTTCAGACTAACTGTGAAGCCGTTAATCACCAGAATGATATTATTACTGGGTTATAATTCAATTCGAAAAAACACAGTATAGTGTACAGACGTAGCCTATATAACTGTAACAAACACCTATCGAGTGAGGTTATATGTTTATTTTTACAAGATGATGAAGAAGAAATAAAGGGATCAGCACCTGCATTGTCCGCCGGTGGACAACCCAATGGTGTAAAATTGGTGTGATGTGTAGGTTATTGAGAACTAGACTTTCTATCCTGAAAGATTTTGCACTTTTCTCAACAACATGCACTTCTGTAATATGGCTTACTGCAATTTTCACATGCAAAACATACATTTATGTAGGGCTTAAATGAACTTTTGCCGATTTAAAGAAAACATAAAGAACATAGACAAAATCTAAGGAAGTCTGAGAAAATATTTTTCTGCTAATCTCAGCAAATGTACGTTTGAAAAGTGGAAGCACTGCATTTTGGCGCTAGTGCTTGCCTGGGGAGGGGGGGGGGGTGTTGATCCTATGGACCATCGCCCCGGTCCAAATCCCCCGGGATGTATGCCCGTGGCAGAAGGCGATCGTGATGGCAAGCTGCTTTGCGCTTTTTTTGTGTGTGTTTTTTGTTTGTAGTTGTTTTTTTCTTTTTGTTATTTGTTTTTTGTTTTTCATGCGTGGTGTATCTATATCTGGGATGCTGAGCGCTCATTGCGTAAAGGCTACTTTCTTCTCAGCTTTAAAACAAGACCATCGACTTTTTCAAAATTAGCCTTGTGTTCAATATTGCTCTTACTTCACTAATGGCTCGCAAGGAGATTTTATACGCAGTACTTACCGCCCTTGTATGCGGTAATTACTGCTCGTTTCCGCTGACATTGATTTTTATTTATTTATTTTTTGCCATTTAACTCTATCAGACTCATAGACTCATAGATCAGCATAGTCTTGTGTCCGTGGCCGCCTTGTCCTCATGGTAATGGGAGCGCTGATGGAGGAGCCGCCGCCGCCTACACGTCTACTCGTTCTCCTTCAATCGCCAGCTCGCCCACACTTATGTCGGTAAACTTTGTATCTGATGATGAGTCGGGAGACCATCAAACACCATCATGTCGCAGTATGCAGCAGACCCGCCATATTGAGCCAGTTGTTCGTGCCCATATACAACTTAGTTCAGCCACCTGAGGCAGCTTCAGAATATTGTGTGAACCCCTCCCTATTCACCATTGTCCCATTAATTAATAACTTTAACATGTAATTAGCGGTCGCTTTAACGTCAACCATTAATGTAAGATGGAACCACACATTCACTGTCATGGTCGAGCGGCGTATCCAAGATGTGTTCTGATGGCGGAGACGTCTGAATGTGGGTTCGAATCCTGGCCATGACTAAGGCGCTTTTTTAAGTTAAGACTATTTGTGGTGACACCACGTGAAATTCTCAATTGAGTAGTGATTACTTCTGAAATGAACTGCAGGTTACAACTCGGTCAGTATACAATGATTAGAGCAGACTGATTGAAACATTTAGTTGTAACCTCCAGTTCTTTTCAGAACTAATTACTACTCTTCACCATGCAAAGCTACAAGTATTACTTATGGCGCTTTTGTTTGTCATTGGGCAATATACTGATCTTCACCCAGGAGTAACAAGGGTAACGATGTTGTGTTTGAACAAATGAATGCGGGAGTATAAAATGAAATAAAGGTTTATTACATGCATAATGAATACAAATTCCTATAAAGGAAAATTAACAATTTATAGATAAAATATAAACAGAAAATCATTAAATGAACACAAGGTTCAGACTAACCAATTATTTTTGCACATATTAATCACCGCACCAAGTGTTAAATGAGTTAAGAACTAGCATAATTATCCCGTGAATAAATGCAGTGACTTGTTGATATAATTGTTGCTCACGTTATATTTTATAAGGCCATATGAAATATGATAACTCATCCTCCTTTAATAACATATATTTTGTATAAATTGAGGTGGTAGCCTCATTATAATAACAAAAACAAACGTTTAATTCATTTGCGTTCTACGGTAAAACATGGGAAGGAGAAACAATTAAGTACATTATTTTGTTAATGGACCAAATGCGCGAGAAAAAAGATGACAACAGAAGAACAAGGTTAGATATAATCTAATCTAGATGTCGGAAGAGGACGATCACCTGTTATATTCCACGTGGTCTTTTCGACCAATAAAACTAGCATAAAATAATTGTTTGCAAATTTATATCAATGCACATTACAAATTAAATTGATACAATATGTTTTCACATCCAAATACTTAATTGGATAAAAACCCTAGTAAAATACAAAGTTTGCAGATTTAATGGAAGCAATATTTCGTCACAAAGTAACATCAAGACCCTATTTCACAAAGCAAATTCCACGTGTTACTCAGTGATTGTTCCCATTTTATGAAATAAATGTCAGACACTCACACATCAATCTTGTCAATTGATGTCATAACCTGAATGAAATAAATAAATACAATAGTTCCCTAGGCGCTTACTTCGCTAATGGCTCGCAAGGAGATTTTGTACGCAGTACCTACCTCCCTTGTATGCGGTGACATTGAATTAAATTGTGTTTTCTTTTGGTTTTTTTGGTTTTTTTTACTTTTTTTTTTTTACTTAACTCAATCAGACTCATTGATCATCATAGATTTGTGTCCGTGGCCGCCTTGTTCTCATATTGTAATGAGGAGCCGCCAACACGCCTACCCATTCTCCTTCAATTGCCATATATATTATGTCATTCATTATAATAAATAGCCTGTTTGACGTTTCAAAGAGTATGAAGTGGGTTTATAAAAGTCTGAAATATCACTTATTGATTCCCCATCTTGGTTTATTTTTAGCGGCAGATTCCGTTACGAACTTTGTTCAACGCTATTTGGTCCAAACTATAATGCGAACACTCTTTCCAGTACGGAGAAATCGCAATGAGATCGTAAACATCGAGTGTGACTTTTTTGTTTATTGGGGTGGTGGTGGTGTGGGGCGGGGGGGGGGAGGGGGAGGCGGCGTTATGGCGAATAGTTGTTCGAGAGCCTTTATCAGAACTGTACCAGGAGTTTAACAGCCACATTATCGCATTCTCACATTTAAGCGTTGAAAAACACATTTATGACACATGATGTCTGTTTCACACACGACATGACAAGGATCTGTGTTTGAGAAAACAAAACGTAAACATTTATTTAGTTATTAAAATCACTATATTAACCCATTTACACTGCTGAGGTCATCATGACTTAGAATGTGGTGCTCACCGGTAAGGAATGTGCAAGGTGGCAGAAATAATTTTACTTTGGATTGACGTAACACAATTGATTTTTTATCAAATCTGGAAAAATCAGAACCCAGTTGTCAAACATGACTAAACAGAGTAGGGCAACAGAAGACAGTGTAGTTGAGGTCAAGACATACACAGACAAATTCAAACAGATTTCCTATCCGATACAAATGTACATATTCACAGAAATCTGTTGATAACTTTAGAATAGAATATACTAAAATACGTGATACATGTACATGTATACGCAGTTACTTGAACCAGATCAAATTTCCAATACATAAAGTATGGAAGCTAAATCGGGCAAACGTTCCTATGTGAAAAAGTTGTTTAAAACACAGCACGGCAGAATTCCAATCGATCCAGCATTTTTTGCTGAAATTGCACATCGTTTGGACATCGTTTCACATCGATGCGCGGCTCATGTGTTATGAACATGTACATGTAGTGTAAAACGTTGGCAGAATTTTGTTTTGGGAAACAAACCATACAGCAAACTCACTTGTATTACACACTGCAGTTAAGATATAATCTAAAATGTAGGCCTAACGAACAAATTCACAGACATTACACATACTAGTCTGTAATGTGTGCAATTCTACGAGGTCAGTGGCTCACCAGTTCGGTTTGGCTGCACAACATCCATATATTTTCTGATTTTAGATATTATTATCTGACGATCGATAATGTGCCGCCGCGGGAAGAATCATCTGAATCGACGTTTAGAGCGAGTCTAAACGAAATAGGTTTCATTTTGTCAACAACGTAAATAAGCACACATTTGCGCGCGTGCGTAGGGGTACGTGCAAGAACCAGACCTAGTCAGTGGGATCGTCTCCCAAACATGACGTCATACGGACGAATCGGCTTTGGGCGTCGCGATCTTTGTTTTTCAGAATAGTGATAAGGAGCCTTTAGAAAATATGCTAATTTTACATTTTTTTTAGTTTTAACATTCTAAAAAGGTATTAAATCAGTAAGGACAAAAAAAAAGGTTTCTGCTGGTCTCCGCGCCCAAATCGGCATTTTCAGTTTTATTCTATTTTATTTATTTATTTTATTTTTTATTTTTTGTTATTTATTTTTTTAATTTGTTTTTGCTATGAAACGATCGCTTGGAAATCGATTGGAATTCTGCCGTGCTGTGTTTTAAACGACGTTTTCACATAGGGCTAGGAACGTTTGCCCGACTTGTGAAGCCTTTCTTATCCACCATACTTTGTATGGGAAATTTGAGCGCCGCGTATACCTGTATCAATTTCCCGCGTCACCGCACCGATTTTGAAGCCGACCGATGACCAGAAACCGGAGACTTTTTTGGCTTAACAGAGATATATAAGCTACTGAATACTGTAAGCAGGTCGAACAAAAATGTAACGTTCTAACCGGACTTTAAAGGCATTCCTAAACGCTTTAATTGTAAACGGTTTTGTATGTGTTTAATGTACACGCATGGTAACTAATGAAGTGAATAAGAAAACCCAAACACACACATTATCCTTCTATAATAATAGATTCAACCGTTTGGTGTTTTTACCCAGTGGCTTTAAGACCACCAGAGTTTGTAATGATGCTGAAAATATAGAAAACGTAATCTTGGCTCATATTAAGAAAATTGTGTGCATGCAGGTTAGGGAGGGAGACTATTGTTGATAGCTAAGAGGATTTCTTCAATCAGGCAGACGTGAATAATATTATGACATAAATAGTGACGTATGTAAATTGCATTTGGTAATTATTGCATTCGGAATTATATTTATCACTTTAGATACTTCACACGTGTATATGAAATATACCGGTAGTCCTAATTGGGCAATACAGGGTTTTGGAGTAAATATATTGATCACAATTGTATTGAAGTAATCCAGGCAGTACGTACGTGCGCGTACACCCTGCGCGCTGTCTTACCTTACATTAGATACGGTAATTACGTCATGATAACTAACCAATCAAATTCGGCCACACTTGTCGGGGGCCTTTGATGTTTGGAAATGAAATATTAACATGTGACGCATGATGATTTCGAGCCATTCGCCAAGTGACTGCAGTCGAAAGTAAATCATTGGATTGCAAGTGAGAATAATTTTTGTTTAAGCAAATATTAATTGATTTATGAGAAGGAAGTGTTATCTTTCCATGTAATTTGTCTGATTCTTATTCGCTATACACATTTACTTTTCGTGGTAACACTTAGACTATCACGTTTGCAGCTAGCGGCTCTGTCAAAATAAACAACCTTACTTAAAGCAAAACTGTAACAACTCAGCTCGTTCTAAATGTACACGGATTTGAGACTATTGGCATTAGCCATATTCTTGACTGTCATTCATTTATTATCGTCGGCGTACGGTGAAACCATGATAAGATCGGCAGGTTTTTCGAAAGCCACGGCATCTGGACACACACTGCCAAACCGTGTACTCCGGAGATTGGAGCGGGTAAAGTCTCCTACGAGATGCCTGGCCAACTGCCTGCGTGATCCCGATTGCGTCACAGTGAGTTACAGTCAAGAAAGCGGCGTTTGCGAGCTGAATTCGGGTAAAAAGGAAGAGTTTCCCGAAGATGCGGAAAATGCTGAATACAGATATTATGAAATAGATTCACGGTCTGCTGCACAAAGTATACAGGTATGTATTTATTGTTTTTTTCTTTGATGAGGAAATACCGTTATAACCATACTGAATATACGTCTACATCTGTTTTGTTGTCATCGTTCAAATGCCCATCTGGACTCAAATGAGTCAAGTGGCCACTTCTAATGCATTATGGGAATCCAATATGGACGCCACTACGTTAAAATGCAATATCACATTTATTGTCATTTTAAAGATTTTGTTTTGGGACGTTTGACAAAAAATATTCTCAATATTGCACCGTCACCGTTTTCCAGAAGTGCCAATTGGGGAAAATCGTAATTTTTTTTCGATATTCTGAATTACTTCATAGAAATCTGCAATCCCACAAATTGACAGGGTCTAAAAAGCATTAGTTTTGTAATTACACTAATTGGCCAAGGATAAAATGGGTGCTCAAGAGCAATTTGCGTTTTCACGAAGGGACAATTGAGCCACACAACATCAAGCTTTAAGTAATATATATGTTTTAAACATACCATGTTACATTCAAGACGCACAAATACATGTAAAATGTGTGCCCTATGTGAAAGAACAGATTTCAAACTTTCCAAATGTGTCAATTTTTCAACAACGGGACCGTTAATCACAACATAAGTAATAATTTAATACAATAATCCCTTCAAGAAAACGCTCAAATCAACACAACGTTCCCAATTGCAGTACGCGCCACTACCGACCTATAAAATAGCTCACAATTGTCTCTTCGTGAAAACGCAAAAATTACTTCGTCCCCAATTTTCCCTCTTAGCGTGCGTACAAATCCACACTGGTTCACGAGATGTCGATAAATCTGCATAGTTTTGTACACGCGCTGTGTAAGGACAAAACTCACGCGCGGGGCGTTTTTCCGTTTTCAAGAAGTGCCAATTGGGAGCTATTTATAGGTCTGTAGTGGGGAGCGCTGCCTTTTCGTTTTCACGAAGGGACAATTGAGCGCAAAACAAGCCGTTTCTAGCGTTTTAACACGAAGGGACAATTGTATTTATAAATCAATTACGCCGTAAATAATCGTCCTGTTGTTGAATAACTTGTACTTTTGAGAAGTTTGAAATCTGTACTTTCAAACAGTTCACATAATTTGGAAATATTCTCCATTAATGATGGTGAAACTACAATTTCAAAAAGTGAGCAACTTAAAACTCGATTATCTCGAAACGTGTATTTTGTGCCGTGTGGCCCAATTTGCACTTCGTGAAAACGTTGACGACCTTTGCATTTATGGTACTAGTTTAGTCAAAAATAAATCTCACTTTTGGATCAACATCTTCAAGAGTCATGTTTTTGGTACATAACTACCCACAATTTGTAATTGACAACATCTGTACATAGTTAGATGGCAAAAAAGGATAAAAAAATAAAATGTAGGGAAAATAGAACAAACACACACACACACACACACACACACACACACACACACACACACACACACACACACACAGCTTAGCGGCCCGTTCACTCTGTGGACATTCCTTTGTTCTCCTGTACTTAAGGATAGGAATTCTTAAAATCGTTCCCATTTCACACAGAAGAGTGTTTTGAGAGCGGTTTTCGTTCTATTTTTCCCTTTTAATAATATCCTTCGATTTAAGTCAAAGAACCTGCCTAGACAAATCACTAATTTCAGAGATATTCTACTTTTAAAAAGTCAAAAATCCTTCTGTGGACGTGTGCAAGTCCACAGAAGGGAAAAATATCCGGCGTTCTGTGGACATCTTTTGTTCTCAGGTCCACAGAATGAATGCTCTGCCTACTCACCCCCCCCCCCCCCACACACACACACACATACCAAAACAGGATCCAATGGATCCTGTAAAACATCCCTATAAAATTGCATTAAAATTGGCTGCATATAAAGAATATAATTGAAAGTATCTGTAAACTCCAGGCTTGATAGAATTAAAATGACATATTTCTAAAAAAAAAAAAAAATAATAATGAATGGCGTGATTGTACTGAAAATAAGTCCCATAATTAATTTATTGTAGGTCCCGTCATTAATTTGTACACTGAATTACTGTTAAACCAGGTTATAAAAACTATTATGTTAAAATATTATAGAGATGTACCCAATGAATACTAAAACAAATAAGTAAAAAATAAAAAATAAAAATACGGAAATTGTCACAGGACCTCAGTCTACTATATATATAGCCAACTTTTCTTTGCTCGCTTCCCGTTTATATAATATTTTAGGTCAGTTTCTTCCTCTATATTTATTCTGTGTACAACCACGTAAAAGGCTTGTGTACCCGTTAATTGTGTGATCCCCGCTACTGCCATCACCCGGGTTGTTTGCACCTGAATCGGGACTTGATCCCTTGCTGCTCGGCAGATATGGTTTGGCCTCTGGCCTGGCCCCATAGAGCAATAGATAATTGGCATAAGTGGACCGCCCACCAACATAGGGGCTGGTTAAGCTCAGTTGGTAGAGCGCTCGTACGGTATTCAAGAGGTCGCGGGTTCGAGTCCGACATCTTCTAACTTTTCTTTGCTAACTTCACGTTTATTAGGAGAGGCAAAACGGGTTGGTGCTGTAACAAGCATGCAGGGACCAAGGTTTGATGGTGCTGAATAAAATGAGCGGGGGTGACCCTCGCGAAAATGTCAGCATTTCGGCTAAAATGTAATATGGCCGCCATTTGCACATAAATTGGTCTATTAGGGCAAAAGGCAGTATCAGAAAAAAAAGTTTTTTTGGTGGTATCTTAGGTAAATTTCTCCAAATCGTAGGTCAAACAAACTTTAAGGAACTACTACCATAAGAAATCCATTTTGGTGGCAATATCCACATTTGTGTAATGCCAATTAGTTTATTTTTAAATTGAGAATCAAGCCGCTGAGAACTGCAACTGTGAATACAACATGAAGTCTACTTTCTTTGAAACTATAACCCACATTTATAATGCAGAGGATTTCACTACATTTTGCTGGCAGTACTGGGATTCCGCTTCTTCTGTTTATGGCACTAGAGTGGCACAATAGTACTGATTTACCCGGTGTCTTGATGATAGCCACTTTGGCGTCATTTGAGCGTTGTGTGTACACTTTATGTCTGTATGTTATAGTACTAAGCCAACCAATGATCAACTGCAAAATACGCCAAATACAAAGCACTATCGCTGCCCTTTCGCCCACAGTGATCTATCAACATGTGAGCTCAACAGCTCATGCACAATGTGAATAAGGCAACTCGCCTAATACTAACACCAGGTAAAAATAAAATGAACACCACTGGTGTTGAAGAGATATGAAAAAGTGTAACCACAGGCTTTGTATCAGAGGGCCCATATAGTGATGGACTTGCTGATGTCTGCTATTCATGGACTCATGAATGTCGCCCGCTTCATCAATTTAGCCTGCAAAAATAATCGATAAAGCTATGTTCAGACATGTCATTGTAGGAAGCGCAATGGCCATGGGACCCTTTTGGCAGACTTATAAATCAATGTTGACCGTGGTCAGTGTTTGACTACCGTGGCGTAAATCCGTGTCGAAAAGTGGGGGGCAGATATTAATTTTTTTTTCATAATGTACTTTATCGTCCCTAATTTGCCATAGTGACCAACCCGACTTTTTTCAATTTTACGTTTTCTCACCCATTAGTACATTCAGGAAGAGACCTACCATTGTATCTAATCCATATGCATGTATTCCTTATAGTTTTGGAGATAGAGCATGTATTCAAATGACGAATGCTCTAACTGGCTTAAGAGCTTCTCACTTTTTGTATATTTTTGTTTAACTCCTTGGCATTACAAGTAGTGCCACCAAAATGGACTCATTCACAGGCTAGGCCGAATATTTGCTTTCAAAGTGGCAGTCATTTTGAAATCCAAGATGGCCTTCATCCACTGAAATATTTCAGGTTTTTAGAACTGAGGGTGTTGAAGACAAAATAGACATCATATGCCACATTGACATCCGAAGTTATGAAGAATATTTGGTTTCAAATGCCAGCCACTTTGCAATGATGGCTACCATGCTGCTGAATGAAAAATGTTACCAACCAAGTTCTTCCCAGGACTATGAAGTTTATCAAAACAAAATATTTTAGAAGTAGGTCTATACATAGCCACCTTTAAGCTCTTTTGATATTTACAAATGCTTTAAAGAATTACACAGGCATCTTGTATTTAAGCTAATGTGAATTTACAATTTCACCAAATTTGGAGCAAGAAAGTGACCTAAAATACATCTAAAATCTTCGAGATTACCAGGTATGGTATGAGTTATTCTGATGCAGTTATGATTGGCGGCTATATTGGATTTATGGCAGCCATCTTGGATTTTATAGCAGCTTCTGTGAGCCCATCGCTTCCTTGCTGTCACCACTAACCCTTGAGGGTTCCATGCTAGAACACCGCCGAAATAAATCAGCACAAAGAAATCCAGAAAACATATTCGCATTAATTAAACATTAATACAAATTAGTTATTTATGTTTTGTTTTAAATTAACATTTATTTCCAACAATAAATTAATTATCCAAACCCCTGTAATCGTAATCTTTATTACTCCACGTGATTACTCAATATTTATCCAATCCCGCACTATAACCTGATCTTGATGCAATTACCCAATAATCCAAACAACTGTAATCTTGATCTTTATTACTCCACGATTACTTTCCCTGATGTTTCATTAAAGCTGTCATTATAAAAGTACACCTCTGTCGTTATAAAACTACACCACTGTCGTTATAAAAAAAACACTAAGTCGAGCCTGCTGCTCTTCCACTTGACAGACGTAGTATGTGGACAGGTAGGATGCTTACTGTGACGTCTAATTTAGTTCTGGGCCTCTATACCCTCCAAACACATGAAACTCATCGTGCACTCCCGGTGTAGTAAGGTATAGCTATTATCACGCAGGTGTGGAAAGGCAGTTGAAAAGGGGCCATGATACTGAAATCTGGTTCAGTTTCCATTCTGTACCCCGCAAAGCCTTGCTTCTATATATCTGTATTATCTATGCTGGTGGCCTGGGCATCGGCGGGAAGAAGGATCTACACACTAACTTACAAGTACACACTACAACCACTATCTGGCATACTGACCAAGCTGCCCCATGCACTATTTTTTTTTTTAAATATACTACATGCAACATGTTGGCTGCTCAATCAAGCAGGTTGCTGCGTACCAAAAAGACTCCCCCATACAAAAGTACAAATGAGATCTACTGTAAAGTAAAACAAAAACAAATAAAAATAAAAATACAGATAAATGATCATTGTATACAAACAATTATTATTATGCAATCATGACCCTAACATTCACTTAAAAGGACTTTTAAAGCACTGGGTTGGGCTGTGACACTCGCTTTCCAAATTGCAAGATTTACCTCAAGTAACACCCAACCTAACAAAAAAGCTGCTTACTGTCACATTTTATTGTCGAAATAAGCCAATCCATTTAGAAATGGCGGCCATCTTGGATTTTTGGCAGCTATCTTGGTTTTGAACAGAATTATATGAACTTAAAGTTTGTTTGAATTTGACCTAAGATACACCAATATTTATTTTTGAGACAGCCCATTGCCCCGTTAGGCCAATTTATGTGCAAATGGCGGCCATATTGGATTTTGACCGTTTGCGCGAAATGCTTGTCACGGGACCTACACGTTTTGCCGGATACGTTTTGATCGGTTGGCTTTGATATATATATATATATATATATATATATATATATATATATATATATAGATATAGATATAGATATAGATATAGTGACCGTTTTTGTTTAATCTAGGTTACGTGTATTTTATCTAAAAGTAGTAACAACTCTGGGACAATTTTTCGTTTTGTGGAATATATACCAACTAGGGTCATTCTGATTGGTTGGCTTTGTTTAGACACGACAGACTACGACGACTAAAGTAACAATTGGAGCGCCCATAACCGAACCATCAACGACCGAAACACCTACAACAGAAGTGCAGACTACAGAAATGACGACCACTGACGAAAGTACCACGCCTGTAACGACTGAAGTAACGACTAGTGAAGTACCGACGACCGAAGCACCTACAACAGAAGTGCAGACTACAGGTTCGTTAACATTTTGTATTTTTACTCGTACGGACTCTTGAGGATTGTTTTAATTATTTCAGTTTTATTGACGGTAATATTTGTAATGAGATACAACGGAGGGACCAAATAACTAACCTAAAGAAGGAAACTTGTTTTGGGAAGAAAATCTTCTGACAAAACATATTGACACCATGGGAAAACAGATTTGTTTTTCACGATGGGTGTATTTTTTTTAAATTTGTATTTCTGAATATTTAATGAAGGGGCCAAAGTAATGGTACAGCCAAGTCTTTGAGAAGCCTCGCAAGGCGCAGGCTTTGCCCAAGTCTACTGGCCTGTACAGGATTCTGGTTCCCTCCCCCCCCCCCCCCCCGAAAAAAGAAAAAGAAAAAAAATGCGTAGTTCCGGTACCCTGAGACTCAAACAAGCTATAACAAACAACCTAATACACACGTCGGTGTAGGGCAAAATTAAATCAATTGTTTATCTCCCTACGCAAGAATTTCACCAACCTAAACCTATAACAATGCATGGGAATTTTGTTAACAGAAAAATGATACCAAGATCGCCCGATTCGGTTTAGTAGTTTTTGTTCTAGAGCCTACCTTGTGAAACAAAGTTGGGGTCATTTTGTCCCGAGCATCTGAGAGTGGAGATCAATGACTTGAGCTTGTTTTGCTAATATTCCCGCACAAATTCCATCATGGCTGAAAGTGACGGTTCCTGGGACGATCATAGTGTAACTGAGGAAGTCATTGGTGACAGCAGCAGTGACAGTAGCAGTAATTCAGCAAGTAATTCCTGCGATTTTAGTTCGCCAGACAACGAAGTCGAAGACCAGGACGTGGAAATTCGTGGTGCAGAACCATACCGGTTCGAGCCGCTCGCTCCGATAGGCCAAGGCAGCAAAGATGACGACGAAGACGAAGCCGGACAGGACAACGATCGTCTTTTAAACACCGACTGGTGAGTTGTATATCAAGAAGGGAATCATAATACATGTACAGCCTGGTCCGTATTTAGTGAAGGTGGTGCAAATTATTTTTGACTTTTTGGAAAAACTAACGTAGCCTAACGTTACTGGGTTTGTAAAAAGCCATCCTTGCATCGCGCATCGCACTGTGTAATCAGTGATTGCGCAATAACATCAGCAACCTCTTACACGTTTTGACGTCATGACATTTTTAACCAATCAAACGCCCTCAGCGGCCAAATGCTAGTAAGTTTCGCCAAATCCCCCAAAATGACCATTTTCTTTGATGCGATGTTGCAAAATGTCTGTAAATCCAAATTGCTTATTTAACTCATAAAACAGTAGTCTGATATAATGTCTGCAATGTGTATAATTGTTTCTGCTGTCTAAATTCTGGTTCTAGGTACACTTTAAGTTTCTGTTATTAAGTTTAATAATAAAGTTGGATTTTTATGTTATACCTGTAGTGCATTATTTCTTTGTTCATTACTCAGGATAAATACTGTTTTAAAACACAAGGATACGCTATCATCATGCTCTTTTCTGCATGGAACAAATGGCCAAGACTTTGCTTCACAAAATAGGCTCTGCGGCAAAAACTACTGGACCGAATCGGGAGATCTTGGTATTTTTCTTCTAACAAGATTCTCTATCCATTGGTACAGGTAGTTTGAGTATCAAGGTCATCAAAGTGTGCTCTAGTCCCCTAGCAGAGCACAACAGAGCTTTTATTAATGAACAGATGTCAAATAGCTCTTATTGTTTTTTTTTTAGGTGTTCGGGTATAAGCCCGAAACACTCCTCCTCCTCCTCCTCCTCCTCCTCCTCCTCCTCCTCCTCCTCCTCCTCCTCCTCCTCCTCCTCCTCCTCCTCCTCCTCCTCCTCCTCCTCCTCCTCCTCCTCCTCCTCCTCCTCCTCCTCCTCCTCCTCCTCCTCCTCCTCCTCCTCCACCTCCTCCTCCTCCTCCTCCTCCCTCCTCCTCCTCCTCCTCCTCCTCCGCCTCCTCCTCCTCCTCCTCCTCCTTCTTCTTCTTTAGATGTGAGTTTCATGCGAGAACATTTCTTTAATTTATTACACATTGTCAAGAATAATTGTGTGCAATTTTGAAAACAACCAATGCCCTTTTCAATTTCCATGGTCCAGCTACTCCAAAAATATACACTATTTTCCCCATTCACACAAATTAGAACTTCTCTGAATTTTCAAATACTTTATTCTTGGTCCATGTACTTATAAAACCTTCCTATTATTTTTTACAGCATGTTCACTGTGACATATTATTTTCCTCATTCACATAAATTAGAACTTGTCTGAAATTTCAAATACTTTATTCTTGGTCCATGTACTTATAAAACTTTCCTATTATTTTTTACAGCATGTTGACTCCGATGTATCATGGCTCAGAATGAGTTCCAGCCTACAGCACCCCGACACAGCGTTGACACCACATCCAAGTGCAGTATCGTAACTGTTCAAGTCATCAACAATCTTCAGTTTGTAGGCTACACGATGGTATTGGTTTAACGTCTTACGTTAACAGATCGTTTGAGAATCCGTGCACAATTAATGGAAGGGGTCTTCATTACTTGGTTTCGTTTGAAGGTATGTAAACTTTTTGTATAGATGTATGTTCGTTTTAGTAGAATTTTATAGATATTGACTATATAAAACCATGGTTAACGTTAACAACCTTAGTGTGGCAATGGTATCACATGTGCCGCGCCTGTAGTGAAACAGGTCAACTCGTATGCGTGCCAACTCGTACTTTTACCAACTCATACTCATTTTGGTCAACTCGACCCGTAAAAATATTTATTACTGAATATTTACTGGCATGCGTACGGGTTGACATCCGGTAGAGTACGAGTTTATTTAGCTACACTATAGTGTCTGTAGTTCCTCATAATACTAGTAGTACTTATGTCTTGTGTGGTGGTGGCTGCATTGCAGTTTACTTTATACTGGCACTTAATTTCCTCACTAAAGTAGACCAGAAACAAATATCAGCACCTTTATTGAGATAATGAAACAGTCACATCATGGCGGAAGGAAGACGTCACATGTAGTTCTATTCCATTGTAAAACCTAACTTAAAGGCATTGTTCTGAAGGGATAATTTTTGTAAAGTTGCACACTTTTTCTGAAGTTACATCAATCCATAATCCTGATAATAACATATGAGGGCATTCTAAGTTATGTGTGTTTTGTTAGCATGACCCATTATTCTTTGTCCCTCTTTGAAAACATTTAATATTGTTTTTACATGATTCGTTTATATTTCAGATCAACGGTATCCATTTGTGCTACTGCTACAAGGTGTGTCAGAGTCTGTCTAACTTTGTGATTCAATGGCCAGTATTGGAAGTTTATCCATTCATCAAAGGAGTTAATGTATGATTCAAATTATTTTATATGGACTTATCCTATCTGTGGCAGTCTTTACCCTCAAGGGAATTGTTTTTTCAGGACCTCAAGACACATCTAGGTCTTTCTAGGAATTTCTTTAACATGTTAGAACATAAATAGTACTGAGGAATTCTTCTTATTTTTTTGACTGGACCCAAACATCCTCACAAATGTAGTTATTAAGCAATATCTGTTGGGTGATCTAGTAAAGTGTATATTGCCGACAGTGAATCCCTGGCATTTGGGCCATATAAACATAGTAAACAGATTGACCTTTGCGAGCGCTACTATCTGGCAGCTCCACATCAAGCTCCCACTTTTTTCTTTGATTGACCTGTTTGCTTTGTGATTCCTATCATGAATTTTACACCAAGTGACAGATTAAGACCTGCTGATCAACATGGTTTGCAAGACTTTCTGTGATATGATTCCATTCTGGAGAATTTTGGGGAAGATTTTCTTCACATCGCTGTGTATCTTGAACATTAGTACTACAGTGTATGTTCCAGCTTTCACACAACATCGACCACGAACAATAGCATCCAACAAGAAAGCAAGAACTTTCACTAGCACAGCTCCTCATCACTGGGAACCTATTGTGCATGGATTAGTCAACCTGCATGGATTAGTCAATTGCCAATTCACCTGGAAGCCTTCTATCTTTTCATTGAAATCCTGTCAACACCTTGAAGGCCAGTTGAAGTTATTGATGGCGTCTGCCCATGCATTCCACCCTCAATTGAAGTATCAACCTACACAGCTCTATTCTTTGTACCAAGAGCCTGATTTCTACACTACATGTCCACTCTGGCCACAGACATGCAGAGAAATCACATATTTAAACATCCGACGGACACCATGCCAAATTCAAGTATCAGTGGACGTCCTAAAAACAGACCCATGTCCAACTCCACACAAACGTACTCGCCGGAGCTGTAAAGCAGGGATTCACAGAAGGAGGCCGACTCCCAGAAGTCTGATTCCAGTAATTATTGGCCATGGAAGACTAGCATCATTTTCCGCTGGTGAACATCACCCTGACTATCTGCACAATGAATCTGCTACCTGTCGAATCAACCTAGTGCAGCTTACTGGAAAAAAGAGGTCTAAATCAGAACAGACCACTTCCTTCTGTATGCTCAATGCAAGATCTTTGAAAAACAAAACCTGTGACTTTGTTGACTTTGTTGTTGACAATAAACTTGATATTATTGGTGTTTGTGAGACATGGCTATCTGCTGACGATGACGCTGCAATTGCAGAGGTCAACCCTGGGGATACACGTTTAAGCACATACCGAGAATGGGTAAACGAGGTGGTGGTGGTGATGCCTTTCTATATCGGAGTGGATTAAATATCAACATCCATCGGGCTCTTGATAACATCAAGTCCTTTGAACTGATGCAAATGGACATCATTCAGAACTGCAGTGCTATACATCTGGTCGTTGTCTACAGACCACCAGGCTCATCAACTTCCTTCAAGGATTTTCTAAATGAGTTCTCTAACGTACTTGACAACTACCTCTTCAAGCAAGCCAGTTAGATTATTTCTGGAGATTTCAACATTCACGTTGATTCATCTTCATCTGATGCCAGAGGCTTCTGTGATGTTTTAAGCGCTTATGGCCTTGAGCAGCACATCCATCAGCAAATACATGTACGTGGACACACTTTAGACCTGCTTATTTCACGGCAAGGGGACCCCTCAGGACTGTCTGACATCAATATAATCGATGAAATTTCTGATCACTCTGCCATTACTTGTAACCTGCATACTCCAAGTCAGAAAACGGCCCGGAAGTCTGTTCTGTCTCGAAACATTCAGTCTATACGTCTTCTTCTTCTTCTTCTTTCGTGTATCATCAGATGGCCAGCTCAGTGTCGTGCAGCCATGCCCTCGTCTCTGGTCCTACGTCGAAGAGGCCGGCTTCTGAAGGTGGTCTGTATAAGGGGCAGGTGGTAATTATATGATCGGCAGTCTGCTCAGGCTCGCCGCACTCGCATGCGGCGCTGTCTGCCAGGCCCCACGTCTTCAGCGATGAGTTGAAGCGGCCGACCCCCGTACGTAGACGGTTCAGCAAGGTCCATTGCCGGCGTAGTAGGTCTTCTCCTACGACGCCAACTCCCGGGTCCCAGATGTAGCGGTGGATGCGGGTGGGCCCGGCCGTCTCCCACATCTGCTTCCAAGATGCCGCCAGCCATGCGCTTCTAGACAGGTACACAGGGATAGAACAGAGCATTTCTTGTGCCGCCTTGTTGTAGGGATGGCGGGACTTGAGTCTGCTTGGAGGCGCCCCTATCGTTGTGGTGTTGTGCAGGATGTGCCAGTCGTATTTCTGGGCTTTCCTTGCCAGGGCGAGGGTAGCAGCCTCCCGTCGGAGGCCGGCTGGGGCGATTCCCGCTAGGACTGGCAGGTGGAACACAGGGGTGGGCTTCAAGCAACCAGCTATTATCCGGAGGGCGTTGTTAATGGCAACATCAACCTTTCTCACGTGTGGGCTTCTGCTCCAGGCTGGGGCGCAGTATTCGGCTGCAGAGAAGACCAGGGCTTGTGTGGATATTCGCAGGGTCTTGGCGGAGGCTCCCCAGGTCGTACCAGCGAGACGTCGGATAAGCGAGACCCTTGATGTCACCTTGGCCTTAACTTCTTCTAGATGTTGCTTGAAGGACAGTATCCGATCCAGGCGTACGCCGAGGTACTTTGGGGCTTGCTGGAACTCCAGGCGTTTGTTGTCAACGAACACGTCCAGTTCCCTTTTTGCTTCTCTGTTGTTAAGATGGTATGCCGCTGACACTGTCTTACCAATGCTGAGCTGCAGACGCCACCTCCGGAGGTAGGCTACCAAGGTGCCCATGTCTTGGTTGAGACAGTCTTCCATCGCCTTCCATGTTGGTCGTCGCAGCATCATGGCCAGGTCGTCCGCGTAGCCGTACTTTCTGGATGTTGTATCCGGTAGGTCATAAATGTAGATGTTAAACAGCATCGGCGAGAGAACAGAACCCT
Organism: Zoroaster sp. YZ-2022; assembly: GCA_029582265.1. Taxonomy (NCBI): domain Eukaryota; kingdom Metazoa; phylum Echinodermata; class Asteroidea; order Forcipulatida; family Zoroasteridae; genus Zoroaster; species Zoroaster sp. YZ-2022. The sequence goes on along the minus strand of CM055817.1, from coordinate 34,395,982 downwards.
GCGGGACACCGTTCCTCAGTCTTCTGAGCCTGGTGCGCTGGCCGTCGCTGGTCTGTAGGACGAAGCTGCGGTTTGACAGCATCTCCATGATGAAGTTCACCATATGCCGGTCCGGGATTGTCCACAGCAACTTCAGGTGGAGTCCACGGTGCCAAACGGTGTCGTATGCGGCTGTCAGGTCCAGGAACACCACCCCAGCTTTCTCATTGTCCTGGAAGCTGTCTTCGATGTCTTGTGTAAGTAATGTTACCTGGTCCACTGTTGACCTGCCACGACGGAAACCGGCTTGTTCCCGCGGGAGCTGTGGGTCCACCACTGGGTCGATGCGGCTGTGGATCATCCTCTCCAGAATCTTGAATGGGACGCAGAGCAGCGAGATCGGTCTGTAGGCCTTGGGATCTTCCGCAGGTTTGTTCGGCTTCGGCAGGGCTATGACGGAAGCACGGCGCCAGGTCTTCGGGAGCTTGGACTTCCGGAAGAACGACGAGAAGAACGAGCACAGCCAACCAGATGTTGTTGTGCTCTGGTGGATGACGAACTCCGGATGGATGTTGTCACGGCCTGGTGACTTACCCGGCTTGAGTTTGCTCATGGCCGCACTGAGTTCGGCTGCTGTGAAGTCTCCCGAGATATTGGCATCGGCGCTGGCCGCCCTGGAGAGAGAAGACACCTCGCGCGACGTCAGGCGGGCAAATTTTTTGTCTGCATCCGGGAAGCGGCCGTTCTTCAGGAGCTGGGACGCGATGGCGTCTGCTGTCACCGGGCACCTGGGTGGCGTTGTATTTCTGCCTGTCAGCTGGTTGATGGTCTGCCACGCCTTGCGACTAGAGTGGGTAAAATCGATCGACTCAACGATTTCAGTCCATCTGGTCCTACGGGTGGCGTCCAGCTTCTGGAGTAGTGCCGTTGCAGTCGCGTCCACTTCTTCCCTGGAGCTAGCCTGCTGGTGGTCACGCAGGAGGTGGCTGCACTCCTCGTCCCAACCCGGGATGTAGTTCTTGTTAAAGCCACGCGGGATGTTTTTCTTTGCTGCACCTAGGAGGACCTTACAGTAGGCTGCGTATGCGGCATCCACATCAGCAGCTTCTGGGTCCGGGAGACCGGCTGTTCTTCTTTCCGTCTCTGCAGCAAACGACTGCCAGTTAGCCTTCCGGAAGTTCCATCTCTTGACAGGTTTGCCCGCTACTGGCTGCACCAGTGATGGCACTTTGATGATGGACGGTCGGTGGTGTGAGCGGGGGAACCTGTCAATGACGCGTCTCTCCGGCTTCGGGTCGTTGGCGCGGCACACGGCGAAGGCCATGTCCGGGTTGGTGTAGGTGTTCCAGCGCGCAGAGAAGAAGCTTGGAGGCTCTTTTGGGTCGAACAGCAGCAGTGCGTCGGCGTTGGAGGCCCAGTCGCTCAGCGTCGTTCCGTCTGGTGTTGTGTGGTTGTACCCCCAGTCTGTGTGTTGATAGTTGAAGTCACCTGCGTAGATGGCGGGTGCAGTTACGGACGGGAGTGATGACGCCGTCAGCGCTGATGATGGGGGCTTGTATACGTTGACGACCGATGTTTCCTGGATTTTGGTGACCAGCCACTCGATGTTGGAGCCTGGTGGAGATTGGCTAATGGCTGTCCAGCTTAGTTCAGTCCTGACGAAGGTTGCCATTCCGTGCTGTTTACTGTGGATGGACCCAGCGAGAAGGAACCCAGGCAGCTTGAGGTTGTCGTCAGCTGCACAGTGTGTCTCTTATAGGAGAACGACTGCTGCCTTGTTGAAGTCGGCGAGGAGTCGTATGACTTCGAATTTGGCGGTGGTGAGGCCCTCGACATTGAGTTGGAGCACTGACAGGCCTTGGTTTTCGACGGTCGGGATGGCTGCCCGTCCTGAAGAGGACGTTCTATGCCTTGGTCTTGACCTTGGCTTGTACCTTGGCCTGCCAGCTCGATGATTGTGTGGCGACATTAGTTTCACAATTCTTGTTACTTGTAGGGAAGGCCACGTAGGCCAACTTGTTTCATTGACGATTTAAATGAAGCGTCATTTATGGAGAAATGCTCTGTAAACAACGCAGATCTTGCTGTTGGCAGTTACAACTCCATTCTGACAGCTGCTCTAAATAAGCATGCTCCTGTTCAACAACGTTCAGTGACTATTCGACCATATACTCAATGGTACACTAAGGAAATAGCACAAGAAAAACTTATACGAATTAGGCAGTTCGAAAAAAAATGGCGATCATCAAAACTTGAAATACATCGACAGCTGTACCGCCACCAATGTCAGTGAGTCAAAATGATATCTCGTGCAGCAAAAACAGCATATAACTTGAAACGGATTGAGGACTGTTCAGGTGACACAAAACGACTGTTCAGAGTTGCAGGTGATCTTTTGAACAGAAAGCAGCCCTCCCCTCTTCCAACACATGTCTCCGCTGAAGATCTAGCTACACAATTCAGCAACTTTTTCACCAAAAAGATAGCATCTATTCGTGACAATCTACCAGTCATTGATCAGCCACCTTCCTCACGTCAAACGGTTGCAGTCTTATATACTCTTATTCCTGCTTCTGTAGAAGAAGTTCGTAACATCATTGCAAAGTCACCAGCAAAGTCATGTGAATTGGATCCGATTCCTACCTGTCTCATAAAGAAATGTATGACTGCCATGACTCCAGTCATCACAGAGATTATCAATGTGAGCCTAGATACTGGAGTCGTCCCTGAAATCCTCAAGACAGCGATTGTACGACCAACATTGAAGAAATCTGGAATGGACACAGATTCCTTACAGAGTTACCGTCCAATATTCAACCTACCATATCTCTCCAAAGTATTGGAACGTGTGGCATTTTCTCGTCTCTCAGATCATTTGCATGAACACTCGCTTCTAGACAGTCATCAGTCGGCATACCGCCCATATCACAGCGTAGAAACACTTCTCACAAATTTAACTGATGATGTTCTTCAACAAATGGATAGTGGAAACATCACAGCCCTTGTTCTACTTGACATGTCCTCAGCATTTGACACTGTGGACCATCGTATTTTGATTCATCGTTTATGCTCATTGGGAGTCAGTGGAACAGCTCTGCAGTGGTTCATGTCTTATCTGTCAAATCGCTCTCAGTGTGTAGGCATTGGCAATGCAAAGTCAAAAGCTAGCCATCTTGTTTACGGTGTTCCCCAAGGTTCTATTGGTGGCCCCCTCTTGTTTTCACTGTACCTTCAGCCTCTAGGCAACATCATAAATTCGCACAATATCAAATACCACTGTTATGCTGATAACATACAATTCTATGTTTCTTTCTCACCATCATGTGCTGCAATGTCATCTACAGAAAAATAACTAGAGGCCTGCATCAAAGACATCAACATCTGGATGGACTCTAATGGTCTAAAACTCAATCATCTTAAGTCTGAACTCATTATCCTGGGTTCAAAGCAAATGCTCGACAAAGTCAATATGAAGGGATTTCAAATTCGTGTGGGCAACAGTAGTATCCACTCGTCTGCCAAAACTCGTAATCTTGGCATCATCTTTGACACCAATATGTCCTTCCGTGATCACATCTGTCATGTGTCTATGTCAATCAGATATCAACTGCGCAACCTTGGTTTTGTTCGCAAGTACCCGAGTCAAAAAGCAACTGAACGGCTAGTCCACGCCCTCATTTCTTCACGCCTTGATTTCTGCAACTCCCTTTTTGTAAGCCTCCCACAACAACAGCTAAATAAACTGCAACGCCTCCAGAATTCTGCTGCCAGACTTGTTACTCTCACCAAGAAAACCTGTCTCATAACACCTGTTCTCAAATCCCTCCACTGGCTGCCTGTCGAGAAACGCATCACCTTAAATGTTCTGTTGCTGGTCTATCATGCAGTCAATGGCTCTTCACCAGTTTATATACAGAATTCAATACAGGCATACAACCCTCCACGCAGACTCAGGTCATCAGACTCCTCCCTTCTTCAAGTTCCCAGATCGCTACGCTCTTGGGGGTGACCACAGATTTTCCCATGCTGGCCCTACTCTTTGGAACAGTCTTCCCCTCTTCCTTCGTCAAGCTTCTTCAACCAGTTCTTTCAAACAATTACTCAAAATCTGTTTTCACTCTAATCACATTTTTAATTTTGTTGAGCGCCATGAGCGTCACTACGTGATGGATTTGTGCGCTATATCAGAAGCCACTATTATTATTATCATTATTATTATTATACCCCCCAATCTTCATTGCATGGGTGTGTCAGCCTTGGAATACCTTTTGCCAGATCACCCAATTAAAGTTCCTATTTATTTGTATGCTCGCATTGGGATAGTACTGACCATCAATCCCATAAACACAATTGGTTAAACAGACAGTATCGTCACGATCAGAGCAGACTTTCTACAAACAGGCCATGGAATCGGTGTAATAGTTTAAGATGAACACAGTGACTGAAAATTACTGGCTCATTTATGCAGCAGCAACGCGAATATGACCTCATCATGTGAGTATTATTTTCAGTCACTGAGTTAAACTAGAACTTGAACTCTGATTCCATGCCCTGTTGATCGTGAAGATATTGCCACCTTTAAACAATAACTTTAAAATGAATATTTATGAAAATGTATTTTCAACAGTTAATGACATAAATACATATACATGTAACAATGAGAAGATCATTTCAGTATTGTTTGTTTCTTTTCATTTTACAGTTATCCTTCAAATTACATTGTGTTGTCTCTTCACTATAAGTATTGTTTTAAAAAACTGAACCAAACATTTAAATATTATAACACTTGATCGAATTTGTCATTGTATTGTACAAGACCTGCACACACCTCAGGCGGAAAAAATGTGTGTGTAATGATCAAGCTGTGATGATACAGTATTTAATTCCACCACAACGTAATTAGCGTAACAGCTCTGTGTTCGTCCAACGGACAAACACCTAATGTCGTACAGATCATTAATTGTCAAAAAATATTTACAAAAAGGTGACCCCAATTTGACCTTTACGTCCTGTCCAAACCGGAAGTCAAAGTTTAATATTTAAAAAAATCATCCACAAGAGGTAAATTCACAATCTTTGCACCATTGTACAGATCGTTAATTGTCAAAACAGTTTTACACAAAGGTGACCCCAATTTGACCTTTACTTCCTGTCCAAACCGGAAGTCAAAGTTTAATATTTAAAACAATCTACTTCCTCCCGAACACCTAGAGTTTGTGTCAAAACAAACTCTGAATCTCTAGGTTTTTTTTTTTAATGTTTCTTTTTGTATATTTTTATTTTTATATATATATATATTTTTTTATTTACATCATAAGACTATTTTGTACAAAGAACAAAAACTACAATACATTGTAAACATAGCACAGACATCAAAGAGACAAAAGACAAAGATAGTTAACTGATATACCGGTAAATGACTACCTCTATAAACAGCATATACCATAACCGTTTTTTTTAAAGTTATTCAAATAAACGTTTCCATTTAGAATTTACTGATTCTTCAGAGCCAATAGGAATTGTAACTTGTTTTTCGGTGATATAATAACTATGAACATAATTTTTGAAGGCAGCAATGCTTATGATGGTCTTCTTGGTTTTTCTTGTCAAATATGAATTTCTTAGCCAGTATAATGATAAGTGTAACAAGCCTGCATGGGTCATCTGTAAAACCAAAACATATATCAGAAACATTAAAAGTAATAGGATTCTTCTGAATATTTTGGTTATTTAACCATTCCACAATACCACTCCAAAACAAGTGCAAAAGGCATTCTGGGTGATTCTTACAAAAAAAGCAACTATCATCATCTTTCCTCCCGATTTTATACAAAAAAGTATTTGTGGAAATTAGAAAATGAATAAATTTAAATTGGAAATATTGCAGTTTTGGGTCATTTGTTACTCTGAAGGGAGTTTCATATTATGACACTCCAATTTTGATTATTACCAAAAACACTATTCCATTTCTCTTGACATTTTACAGGCTCTTGACAGACTGATTGAATAATTGTACGGTAGACAAGTTGAGAAGTTTTTTGTTTGTTTACAGAATTCAGAGATCAAACAAGTATTGTTTACAATATCAGAACCTAACTGCATTGTTTCAAGAGTCTGCCTCCAGTATTTTGGAATAGCCTTAAGAAGCCCATAATATTTAATGAAAGTACATCTAAAATTTACATATTTCTTTTTAAATTCGTCAAAAGATAACAACGACTCATTCTCTTGACAAAGATCTTTCACAGTCATCAATCCTCCTTTCCATGATTTATAAAAAAGGCATTTGTTATTTATCTTAATATTAGAGTTATACCATATAACGTCAGAAAGAAAATACATACTAGGTTCTCCATCGACTAATTTTTTCGATATTTGAATTGCAACCAAGCTTTAACTACATCTATCACAAATTGATCTTTTAAAATGTGAAAAGGAAAATCTTTAGGAGACACATTAAGGTACCATATGTGTGGCAGTCGGGGAAAACCCGTTGGAAGTCGCCACGCACATTTTGTAATTATGGACCGATTTACGTAAAAATTTACCATAACTCCTTTATGTCAAAAATCTTAGTTTGAAAGAAATGAAAAACACTTTTACACTATTTTTACTATAATGTCAATTTCACCTCAATTCAAGGGATTTACGTTTACTGCATAGCCAACGTTGAAGCCTAATGTCTCCGTTTGTGGGTTACTTTTAGAACCGTCTTTGAAATGTCATAACTTTAGTTGTGGTTTGAATATTGAAAACTGTTATGAGATCAGTAAAGGGTGTATTACTTGATTAAATGCTCAACAAGGATTGTAAAAATTTGACCATGTGTTGGGTTTTCCTGGACCGCCACACATATTATGTCTTCTAAACCCTCGTCACATAACATTTTATTAATGATGAATTTCCATTTTATGGCCTTCTGCGGTTCAGTCAAAAATCTTTTCACCCAAGTGCTTTTTAAGCTTTTCTGAATACAGTCTAAATCTAACATTTTTAGACCACCATTTTTGTAATCATTTATAATTGTTTTACGACTAATCTTATCACATTTCCATTCCATACAAAATGATACACAAGTGTATTAACTTCACTTATAAAATTCTGTGGTGGGTTAGGTACGACCATGAAAAGAAAGGTTAACTGAGATAAAGCTAAGCTTTTAACTAGAGTAATTTTTCCAATTGGCGTTAAATCTCTTACAGACCATAAATTAAGAACTGTTTGAATTGTTTTAAGTTGTGGCTTGTAATTTAACTCAAATAAATCTTCCTCATAGGTTAGAAAAATACCAAGTAATCTAATAGGGCCAATGTCTAATTTTGTCTGGCGGTACAATATTGTTATCTGAGATCAATGAGAAAATTTTCATTGCTTCTGATTTAGAGTAATTAATTTTAACCCAGAGGCCAGTGTGAAACTATGCAAAAGATCAAAAGTAGCATTAATGGAAGCATCACTTCCATCAATAAAAAGAGAAGTGTCATCTGCATAACTACTGATTTTCAACTCTGCTAGTCCCACTTTAATACCAGAAATTTGTTTTGAGTGTCTAACAGCGATAGCCATAAGTTCTGCAGCCAATATAAACAGGTAAGGACTAAGTGAGCAACCTTGTCTACCCCCCCCCCCCGACACGTTAAAAAATGATGAAACATGGCCATTGTTAGTCACACAACTAGAGATATTGTGGTATAATAGAGAGACCCATCTGAGAATGTTTGGACCAACATTAAAATATTTTAAGCTTTTTTCAACAAAAGACCATTCTAGTTTGTCAAATGCTGTTTCAAAATCTAAAAATAGGATAATACCACGAATATTATTTTCTTTAGCATATTTAATACTGTCCAAGACAAGACGAATATTTTCACCAATATAACAGTTCTGCATGAACCCTGTCTGATCAGTATCTATTAAATTAGCTAAAACCTTTTTAAGTCTGTTGGCAATGACTTTAGCACATATTTTGTAATCTACATTTAACATGGTAATTGGTCTCCAGTTTTTGAGCTCAGTAGGGTTTTTCCCTGGTTTGGGGATTAAATTAATAACACCCTGTCTTTGGTCTGCACTCATTTGGCCTGATTGAAAAGAGTACTCAAATGCATTCAATAAAAAGGACTTAATGTCTTTCCAAAAGAATTTATAGAATTCAGCCGGGATGCCATCACACCCAGGCCTCTTATTATTCGCCTTAAGAGCAGCAGCACATTCACTTTCTAACAAAGGAACTTCACAAGAACTTTTGTCACCAATAGAAAGACTTCGATTAGGTTCGCTAGGAAGTAAATTATTGAAACCAGATACATCTGTTGGCTGACTTTTATAAAGATTACAATACAATTTAACTTCTTCATGCAAAATCTGAGATGTATCGCAAATAGTGTTCCCATTTTCTAAAATAAGGTTTATTTTTGTGAATTATTTTTTCCAAGTTCAGAAAGTATTTGGAGTTTTTCTCACCAAATTCTGTCCAGCGTGCTCTAGACGGAATAATAGCACCCCGAGCTTTTGTTTCATAAATTCCTTCTAATTGACACTGTTGTTCTTTTAGAACAGCTAATAAAGTTTCTGATGGGTTCTTAAAATACTCCTTTTCAAAATAGGCTATTTCTCTCTCTAAAGAGGTCGGCAGTTGATTATGTACTTGTTTTTTCTAGAGGCAAACTTAATTGTCTCACCTCGGATCTCACTCTTGATTACTTCCCACAGTGTATTAGGGTCCGCTAAAGAATTAAAAGAAACAATTTCTTTTAGAACAGTACGGATAGTTAGCACATAATCCAAATCTGACAACAAAGACGTATTCATTTTCCAAAATCCCTTCCCTCTTTGTTCGTTAGTGGTATTAATCAAGAGTGAGATCATAGAATGGTCAGTTTTAAAACCTGGCATGATTTTTGTTTCAACTACTGAACTCCATAAATGATCCGAAATAAGATAATAATCTAATCTACAGAAAATAGGTGAACGGTTAGACTTCCATGTAAAATACTGCTCATTTGAATTTTGCTCTCTCCAAATATCAATTAAATTAAGAGAATCTATAGATGAAATTTTTCTTGAGCCTTAAAATTTGTACGATGCCTGCCACCTTTCTTATCCAATGTTAAATTTCCGAGACAATTAAAATCACCACCCATGATAAACGAAGCACATTCATAACCTGAAAGGCACTGCATGATGTCATCAAACAATTTGGGACGGTCTTCATTGTAAGCATACAAGTTGATTAATGTGAAAATTTCATCTCCAATTTCAACATCCATAACAATAAAACGACCCCTCATCATTGAAATGTTTTTTGACAGTAAAGTCAAAAGTGGTTTTAAATAAAACGGCAACTCCAGCTTTGTTAGAACTACCGTGGCTAAAAAAACTATTACAACCCCATTCGTTTCTCCACACCTTTTCTAATTTAAAGATTCACTATGCGTTTCTTGTAGGAAATAGACCGAATTGTTTTTTCTTTTATAACCACAAGTACATCTGTCTACGTTTAATACGATCATTAATAACCCCTTACATTAAGGGAGCAAATTTTAATTTCAACCATTAATTAATTGTTAAACATAGTCAGACTCTCTGCAAGATGACTAGAAACATGTGTGATGTTCCCACCCTCAGTACATCCAAAAGACAGGTTATCTAGAGTGGGCAAGAAGCTCTTTATTTTATAACCCTGTACCCGGTAATCAGTTAAATATGAGACAATACAATGACAATTAACAACATATAAAAGAACCCTCCAAACACAACACAAGATGATATACAGTAAAGATAAATGTATATCATTCATCATATTTTTTCTAGTGAGTTCATCTAAGAAAAAAATGGAGGAAAACAAATTATGTCTTGTTTCTGCGCTGTTTCTTTAACTCCTGGTCACAGGTTGTTGTAGTTTTACCTAAGGCCTCCGGCCATACTTTTCTTGAAGGATCTTCATGCCAATGTCATTTTCGTAAACTTTTAACACCCTCCTTCACCTTCAGAATGGCAGGATAAACAATGCGGACCTTCCTTGATGGCTTTTCCTCGAGTAATTTATTTCTGTAATACTGTAGAACCCTCCGTTTCTTTTGCAGAGCCGGGTGAAGTCTTCCGATATAAAGACGTTTGCTCCTTTTGTACAAATTACCTTCCAAAGCCTTTGAGACAGATTTCAGAACGCTTTGCTTGTCAGCATGACGCAAAAAAGCCACATGGATGGGCCGAGGGCCTTTGCCACGGTACATGGATCACCCGGAGTTCTGTGTGCACGTTCTATCTCCATATTAGCCGCCTCACTAATACCCATGTGGGTCTCCATGAAATGTTGTACAAAGGCAGTGCAGCTTTCATGTTTGTCTTCACTCCCCTCAGCTACGTGAAATAATACCAAGTTATTACGGCGTAGACGATTAGATAAGTCTTCAACTTGTGTAGCCAGCTTTTCCACAATTCTATTCTCAGCTTTTCCATCAATTATTTCATCTACATAATTTAAATCTTCCTTCATGTCCTGAATATCCTTACTGATAGCTGTAACGTCGTCCTCCAGTTTGTCTACACGGTGAACAATTTCTTCCAGAATGTCTAGGTTTTTTTTCAGTTTCTCGAGAATACAATCAAGTTTTTTGTTATCTTTGCACGTGTGTTGGACAATGCCGGCGGCCTTATTGGTTGTAGTGCCTTCCTGTTGCTGTGCCAAGTCGTCGTTTTTCTCCGCTCGGTTTTCGTCCGTTTTGCTTGTATTTTGTCTCGTTTTTGGCATACTGATTCTCTCTGAGTAGGTATTTTCAGGATACTTCAGACAAAATAGTAAATTGTTGGCTTAATACTGCATAAAAAGATTAAAACTGTTTTATTCAGCCGGAGCCCTTACTATAGAAGCGTTACCTCACTGGGAGCATGCGCTCTTATTGTTAACATAGACTTGACTGACACCTCACCTCAGCTGTCTTTTGTTCACAGCTGCAGCCATTATAATGAACTGCGCTTGGCAGGGCTGGGTCTCCAGAAGACCCAGGTTGGGTTGATTGGCAGGTAGTGTATTGTTACAGGATTAGGACTCACAAAAGACAGATTAGGAAGCCAGGTAACCTGGGCCTGTCCAGACTTCTCAAAGGCTTGGATATACCATGACGTTGGCCCTCCTCCCTAACACAAATGAGGGTTTCATATATTTATGATTTGTTCTATTTTGTGTTGTTTTTGTTTGTTTTGGTAAGTTGCCTACCCTGTGATTGTCAAAGACAGTGCTAGATGGAGACTGTTCTGGTGGTACAAGGCAAACACCACATGGCCAACATCAGTCACCGATGTACTGCAAGGTAAATTCACACGGAAGCTCCTTATGGAAAATGAACAAAACAGTATCAGCATGGATTCCTTCAATTAAAAAGCTTACTCGAAGTTACGAGAAATAAAGATTTAAGTTGCTTTCTTTTTTTAAATTATTATTTTAACCATTAACGCAGTATATTAACACATTTCAAACTTCCTAAATTTGACATAAAAACACTTCATTACGCTATAACTGATTTTTTAAATAGAATCTCCCTTTCGTACAAAAACTGATTTTGCCCACCACAACAGCGCAAATTGTATTTTTATGATTACAGGAAATTTAGCACGAGCGGAATTATTAGCATGTCGTGCGCCAGTGAAAAAATACCTGGTACCCGTATATTCTGGTTTTGCACGCGCGCTATAAGGGACCATTTCGGAAAACTGGCCTTAGTTTTTTCACGAAGGGACAGTTAGCAAAGTGAAATTAGGTTTTGTTCCAAATTAAAGGTTTATCCGCTCCATGTATATCGTAGCCTTTAAGTGTGTTCATCTTGTCCTTGTTGATGCAATTTTATAGAATTGTGTTTACAAAACAAAAAGTCCGTATACGTTTAAATGAATACTTCATATGCAGCGATAACTTCTCCTTCGTATCTGCTTGGAAGCAAAATGAGTCACTATCGCAGTCTTACCATCTACGTGTAATGCCCTGGCAACAAGCAGGTATGTGACAGGCGCCATCAATAGGTTATGATCGGAAAGCTACGGTAAACTTATTAAGTTTGTTGACTTTAAATGTTCTTGTAGTGGCTTCATATTGTTCGATTTTTATATTTTTTTCCAGAAAATTTTGGAGACTGTGATGTAAATTCTAACTACTGTTTTAGTCGTCTACCGGACTTTCTGCAGGAAAACGATACCGAGATACTGGCGAGAGACTCGAATGGAACAGTATACAGGTAAGCTCATCTATGACAGTTTTCATAATTATAAAAATAACAAACATTTCAAAATATTCCATCATTAGTATGTAAATAAAAGTATTTCATATATTTATCGTGTCAAATAAGTATTATATCGTGCTGTGTCAAATTCAAATGAGCTCGGCAATATCGCTTTAATAACGCAGCAGTGGTTTCAAACGTCATATAAAAATTGTGTCGTAAGCAAGAATTTTACATCAAATTAGTGTCTGTGATAAATTATGTTTTTCAAGAATACATGAAGTATATAAGAATTTTTAATTAGATTCTGGTATAATTAACACATTTGTTTAACAAGAATTGGGTGGGTGTATGAATCACGGACACTAAAAGCTACTTAATAAAAGTCAGAACATTTTAGCGTTATAGGAATTGTACAAATTACAACCATAATAATCGTGACTGCATTAGTAAATATACAGCTAAACGCTGTGAAAACAAGTAACATTTATTTCCAGAATTAAAACTTTAAACTGTTCTCCCGTAAAGGTGGACATTTGATCCCAGCAACAATGTCGCTCACGCCGTATGGATGGCTTTTCACGATCACATAGAGGGACAGATAAAAAATGGAATTGTGTGGAACCCTCGAGTTGTCATTGGTAGGTATAGATTAAGCTTATTATAAATAAGTGTTTTAGCGCTGTATCTATGTGATTGATATACATGTACGTTGGCTGTCATTACCCCAATATTCCTGAAGGAGGGGTCATGAAAATGTCTCCCATAATCGTCCCCGTCATAGCAGACAATTATTTCATTGTATGTTCACATAGAGACAGACCCAATTAGCCTATTCTCTGCCCAATGTATATACAGTGACAACAAACAAATCGAAAGTCACAATTATATTTATCGTACTTTTATTGTTGTATTATCATTTTATTTGAATTATTATTATTATTGTTGTTTTGGTATTGTTGTAATATAAATACTGACACATTCAAATTTGAAACTACATGTAGGGACATGTTTGTCAGGGGGATCGTAACTCGTTTGTATCGGCCATATAATCCCCTATGCTAAATACAATGGATTTATCTTTTCAGGACCGAGTCATCGAGAAAATCAAGACTCTTTCCAATACCAGGAGGAACATGGTGTGAAGTCTCTTCAGTTGGATGATGATAACTGCGAAAGGGATTCGTCACTAAGCCTGGGACATTACATGTGTTTCGTCAACATTGGCTTGCCTGAGAATGTATTTGGGGTGGACCTTCTATATGATTACACAAGCATATCACCATCACCAAACAATGGACTCTACATATATTTCAGAGGTATTGTTATGTAATTGTTCGTAATAACCAAACCACCTTTGACTGACCAAAATCAGACTATTAACAGTTAAGTATTTAATATGATTTAAAACATCACAAATCATTAGTGATTAACAACGAACCATGTTTCTGATCAACTGGTGATTCGTTCCGGGAAATTGCACATTGCTGAACATTTCTAAATATAATTTGTTTTCTTTTAATTTTCATGTTTCTAGATGATGAATAAGCATAACATGTCAACATCGGGTGCATGTGATAGTTGTCGCTAACATGGTATGATGCTATACATACATGTTCACGTTGCAGCGCCTAAGACAACACAACACAACGTCATAGTAAAACTATACACCTTCGTCGTCAAATGCAAAGTACTGCAATAGTATTTGGTACATACATACACGCACGCACGCACGCACGCACGCACGCACACACACACACATGGAAGAATAAAGTTGACACCACTTGTGTTGCTTTAAAACCCTGGTGTTTGTTTCAAATATTACATGGCACCTTGAGCGCCCAGCCCGCACCTTGAGCGCCCAGCCCGCGCCTTGAGCGCCCAGCCCGCGCCTTGAGCGCCCAGCAGGGTGGATATGTGTGCGCTACAAATCTTTATTAGTATAAGTACTCTGTTCATTTCAACCCTCTCGTTTTGAAGAAATACATTATTTTAACTAACCTGTCAAATGTTCATCTGAATAGGAGCTTAAGTTTTTGACAAAACGAAAAGCTGTTAAATGCTTTAGATTTGTTTTTTTGGTAATATTTTTCACAAAAAGTTGCCTGATGGATTTTTTTTGTAAATTCAACATTACAGTTCCAGTTTTCTCTAAGATGAAAGCACTTCAAACTAAAACAATTCTCAGCATTGATGGTAGGTGTATATAATGTACCAAATGAACCCCATGTAAACGTTTAGATAATAGTTCGTTGATTTGATAATCTCCTAATAGCAAAAAATAAATAAATACAAATAAAATAATAATAATTGTATTGTATTTATAGAGATGATCGTATTGTGTTAAGGGAAAATGGTTTTAGTGTTTTTCAATCCATGTTTTGTCGATTAGTCTTTCGTGAAAAGAGTTTATTTTAGAAACAGATCAGATATTGGATCATAACGGGAGTTTGCTTACCGATAGATATGTTAAAAAAGTAGTGCCTTTAAGAATGCCAAAACATGTTTATATGTTGATGACACAGTAATTTGATTTCATAATAATATGTGTGTAAACATTTACAGTCATATGTTCATGGGCGTCGATTGCTGGTCGATCGGTGGTCAGTGCTCAGTGGGGAACGGGAGACATGTCCCCCACTTTTGAAAAAGGCACACAGAGCACCCCCAGTCCCCCTCTCCACTCGGTATGAGCTAGATTTTTGTTATTTGTTTTTAGTTTAAAATATTAAAACAATAAATAAATAAAAATACTGCAATAAATTAGCAACTCGGAATTGTTTTGCCCCAAATATAACATCTAAAAGCGGGGATAGGATGTGACCCCCCATATTGGCAAAATCCTGGATCCGACACTGCCGTCATGTCGTGCCCCCCGTTCTAAGTAGCGATAGACACCTATGCATATGTTTAATGGGTTTCCTATTTAAATAAAATACGTCACATTATATCAATGTATTCCATTTCTTTCGTGTGGTCTTTACCACAGCGCAGGTAAATGACCGGGTTTGGGCGTGGTCACAGGCGATAATGGCTGAGCCGAAGTCATTTATGAATTCAGTATATATCGTGAAGTCATATTGTTAGAATACTTTCTGAACAAGCAGTACTTTAGAATGAGTTTAAATAATTTATGTTTAAATAAATACATTAAATATAGGAAGGTTTTAAATATCGTGAAGAGATACTGGTTATATTGCACTCAGGTTTGAAAAGGTAGATCTGATCAATTTTTGAACAAACAATAATAACAATTTATTTAGCTCCAAATCGAACAGCAAACATTAGGTGTTTAATAACCAACATTGTTGTGTGTTAAATAATGTATCAAATGTTACGTAATGTATTTTATGACCATGGAGAGATTGCTTTGAGACAGTAATTAGATATCTAGATGTTTGTTAAAATTACAATTAATCCGTCATAGTATGTCTGTAGCTACTTTACGTACAATTAACTTTGGAGAGTGGACTTCAAACGTCAGCACTTTATTTAAGTTTTAAGTTAATAGCATTGATCGATTCAATTTGTGCACGTTTTAATGACAGCTACGCACATGCGGTGTTCGTGACGTCATTACCGATAAGTGCTATTTATATTTGAGACTGCTTTGATACGTAAGACCAAACATACATGCCACGCCTCCATTGCCTTGTTCCTTGATATGCTTTAAAGCACTAACCACTAAAATAAACAATTGCTGACGTGCGAGTCTAAACAGAACAATGTACTCTTTTAATACTGTAATGGTGTTAAAAGTCTGGTGTTACGTGGAAAGATAGAGTAGTGCATCTTGTATATAATAGAACATGTAAAGTTTAAAGGGTCAATGAAATTGAAGTATTTGAACTTGAAAACATAATCCACAACTCTGTACTAATTAACATCTCTTTTCTACTTTAATACCGTTTTGCATTTACATATTCATGAGCAAATCAGTGACGTCACAGCGGGATCAGATGCAGCATCATTGTTGTTCTGCGCTTAAATGTTGGCTCAAATTCCTTATCCTGTCAAAAGTCAGTTCTCTTAATTTCTGTGTTGTCTTTTTATCTCTATCAAGCCTCGGCGTTTTTTTTCCTTCTCAGACCTAGGGAGGGGCTCACTGTGCCCCCCTCCATATTTTCTATATTCAACAGCCGATTTTCATGAAACATTGTAGGCATGTTTGCTTTGGCGCGATCTATCTAATGAGACCATGAAAACTTTCATAGGTCACCATTAAAGGGCGCTATACCCATTTCCTCCCCCCCCCACAACATCATTAATGTTTATCCGACGGCCATGAAATTTGGCACAAATGTTGTCTTTAGTAAAAGCAACAATATGACATCATTTAAATCACCGCTAGAGGGCGATGTAAGCGATATTTTGGGCCATTTTGTTCCAAACAATTCTGAAAAAACCTTCTGGATTCCCAGAATGCACTGGAAATGGTCACATGACTCAATGTTGTCCAGTTCAGAGTTTAAAATTTAGCAACAAACCAAAAACAAATATCAAATTTTTAAAAGTATCAACAATCTAGTAATTTAACAAAAAAGTGGAAATTCAGGTAGACCTCTTAACAATAAACAGTTGCCATGGTAACCATGAACACCCGTTATCATTGATTTTTGCATGAGGCGGTCCCAAACAATAGTCAGAAAAAATCAGAAAATGTCAGCGTGATCGGACAGAATGTTCTGCAGGCATTATTAAAAATGTCATGGGGGCACATTGTGCCTCCCCCAGGCCTGATTGGGTTAACAGTGTGTTTGGATACCAATCATTAATATGTTTGAAGTAACCACTGATTTCTTGGAAAAGGTTTGAGGTTTTGATTTTGTGCAATTTTAGTATTGCTGGGACACTGAGTTCATGATGTTTTTGCGCCCTTCTGCGTCAGGTATAAGCATGAACATTTATACAAATTTAAACTACTCAATCTTGACTTTACGTAAAAATACATACAATTTTGTTTCCAGAAAAGTGTCCAGAAGCATTTACATCTACGTAGAATTGCATTCCATTGGCCCTTTCAACATAAATTATTGTTTTTATATTAGAATATGTGAATAAGAATATATCGTATTAGTTTGAAGGCTTTGCATGGTGGAATATCGATACCGTTTCGGTTTGCGGTAACACCATGTGTTTATCTCAACTAATACGCGAAGCTGAGGTACAGGTTCTGAAAAGAACCTTATCGAATATATCACTTTGATGGCTCTTCTTGAGAATGGTAATATTAAATTGTATGACGAAATAGTCACACAGTTTCTGTTTGTAATATTATTTCAGTGAAGTAAGGCGTACAGTTGGTTTGTGTTATACTCAGTGCATATAATTAGAAACCTTTATATATACCCCATAATTGGTCACCATTTCTTTCAGCGTGAATGTATGTATGCGGTCACCAGATATGACTTATTATTACGTATTGGATTAACACCGTTGTTACTGGATATGGTAACTATGTCTGACACAAAAATTCGTTAATGGGGGAACTTATAAGCCATAAATTAGAGGATGTGATCTCTCTCGTTTCAACAAGATCTATCGGATGAGTTGTGGGCACATGCAATAATGTGAAGTCATCAAGATCATATTTATAGGGCGCTGTGACCTAAATTTTGGGTCCAATGATAATGCCCAAACAGACTCGTTTGTCTGAGACCGATACCGAGACATCAAGGCAATTCTTATGTTTACCGATAGTGTTTTTACAAAATGTTATTAAAAACAAATTACAGCCACTTATGATCGCACATAATACACACTCAAATTAATTTTTATAGTGAATTGTATCAAACTTTCCACTTTTGGGGGTCAGTGGTAATGATGTTGGCAAAGTCACCCATCATCTTCTCTCCTCGCTCTGCATCCATGAAATCTGGGTCAAGAGACCATTGTGTCCACAGTGGAGGATAGCCAATTAGAACTTATATAGTAATCCTGACCCAATAACAACAATAAGTGTGGTGTCCTTTGAGATGGTTGCACTGTAAAAAATGTATGAGGTCACAGTAGTTTTTCTGTTGAAAAGAATCAAAATTACACCAGAAATTTCTGTTTTCATATTTTCCCGTGAATATACAGAAATGTGCCGTTTTTAAATAGTTTCGTTCCTATTCTCTGTGAAGCTACAGCAGGTCTGCTGTTGATGCACAAGGGAAAATTCTGCTGTATAACAAAGAATCTGCTGTATAATAAAGACAAAACAACAATTCATTTAACAGTGTGGGAAAACAGGTATCCCCTTTCTGAGTTCTTTCTGAGAAGTTGCCATAAAGCCTTTCATTGAGTTGGTCATTCTTGGATCTGTGCTGAACAAGGCGAATATCACCACTTCTTGAGTATGATACCTAACGTTGAGTCACCACATTTTTACGGAACTAGAAAATATGTACAGATTTTTTACCCAATCGCGTGTGCAACCACATGTGAACACGTAATAGTGGCATTGCACATTGATGTGTAAATCCAAATCTCAATAAATGCTTCCAGAATTCATCTAAAATAGGCTTAGAACGAAATCAAAATGACATCGAGCACTCCTGATGCTTTACTGTGAAAACACAAGTTACTTCTGGGTTCTCGTCTCCTAACTATGACGTGTCGAGGTCAATTCGTATTATTATGACGTCATTCCAACGTTTTCTTAAGTTGCTTGGTGGCGCTTATGAACAAGCGTGAGTTTCCTATTTTTCCCCATGTAAAAAGCTACATCAAAGTGAAATGATTCTAAATTCGGAATCAGTTATATTTCTTTCCTTAATAAAATTCTTAACTTTGTCGAATAACCAGTCATCCGAGATTGGTACAAAGGTTTGATTGGTACAAAGGTTGGCATGGCACATCCTTTAATATGGGGTGTGTGGATGAGCTGTCTTAGGGCAGGAACTTTGTTGATAGCACCAAAAAAATTAAAAAATCGATAAATGTAGGTCTTTTGAAGTTGAGATTAATAAAGTTATAAAACCAATAATATGATTGTGACGTCATCAATCATCATTTCATTAAACTGGAAGTTAACACGAACACCTAAACAAAAAACACTTGGCTCTAGTTATTTTTTAATTTTGTATTTAAACTTTGCACATTTATTGCATCTCTATTAGTATTACTACAAAAATAACATAAAATATCAAATTAAATGAACATAATTAAAGGTGACAATAAACAAATGTGACCTGCTCCATCGAAATGAGGAATGTCCCCCAACATATATTTCCGTAATGAAGTTATACAAAATGTGCACGAGTGCATTATTACATTATCAATTTATCACATCTTAACACAGGAATGAAATGAACCAAACATGTTTGGCGTCATCAGAAAGCCCATTGAGTTCTCTTTAAGTTGATATCCAAATCTCAAAATGTGAAACTTGGGGGACATTCCTCATTTCGATGAACCGGGTCACAAATGATATTCACCAAGAGCAACCTTATAAACAAAATAAATAAAGGCTTTAAGGTTATGGAACCAAAACGTAATTGTGAAGAACAATAACAATCGCAAATTAAAAATACAATCCGCCAAATGGAAACTCATGAAACAAAATAAATTACAAACAACATAACAGATGCAATTAATTTAAAAAAGAAATTGGGAAAATTTTACCAACAATTTTCAAAAAGTTACAACAATTTGTTATAGCGCCAACAGATAGATCGTACTAAACTTAAAGTTTCATGAAAATTGGCTGAAGATTTAAGAAAAGATTATATGAAATAAATGCCATATATAATAATTACATAGTTAATTATATTTATTTGTTGTGTCCCCGCATTTATTTATTGTGTCTCCAATGCAGGCCTTAAAGAGGAAACAAAGTCCAGGCTTGAAATTTTTAAGAAATTGTCCTAATCTCATGTTTGTGAATAGTACCGGTACCTAAAATAGCACTGAGTTAAGAGCGAAATACTCGGACCTCGTTTCGCAGAACGGAGTTGCATCATTTCAGATGTCCAACATTTGTCACTCGTACTGGTCTACTAAACTAAATGTCAATATCCGTAGAATCACGATGCCGTCTTCGCAGCATACCAGAATGAGTAGAGCAACCACAGATAGTGCATTTATACCTGCCATCAGGATGAAAGCCAATGTGTAGCTACCTAGTGTGTCATTATATCAAACCTACCACGGGAAAAGCACATTAATACACTATCCGAAATTATATTGCGCTAGCATAGCAACTCATCAGCAACTGCACTTAAAGGGGCTCTCGTCATCTCGAGTTCAACGATTCAAATATTGCGCTTCATTTAGGTTAAGTACTATTTTTAACCTCAACACATTTGTTATGGCTGTTCTGGGAATTGGCTTTTCGAAAGTACACCCCTGGAAAACGCACACGTGTCCAGTGTGTGCGTAAGATCAATCTGACATGAGCTAGCCAAGATAAACTCTTAAGATAAACAAGTAGCACACACCATGGCACTCAGTTCTAGAGTAAGATTATTCGGGGAAAAACGTTCTAATGTGTTAGAAATTTTATCTGTTGATGGTGCCGATACACAAACACAAGTGCTATGGAATCTTTGTCTGAATGTGCTATGGAACTGGAGGTTGGCGATATAGAACATCACGCTAGAGGACCTATGCAAAAACACAGCAAAACTGCAACGTATCCTGTTGCTGTGGGATAAAGAAACGGCTGGGCTGCAACAGCATTCCAGTAAGTTATATAATGTTCATGAATATTGCAAATGCCAACAGAAATAGTACAAACATGAATTCCTTAATAATAATAATAATAACTAGACATTTAGGTTTTTGTCCTTTGGACGAACACAGAGCTGTTACACGTTAATGACGTTGTGTTGTTTACAGTTAATGACCTTGACCTTAGATACTGGAGTATGCCATGAACTATTTCAACGGAGACTGATACTGAGGGTGTCTTGTTTTGTCTTGTTTGGACTGGAAGGAAAGGTCAAAGTCGGGTCGTGTTTGTGAATTTAATGTCAGATAAGTTGGGTACAGGAGTCTGCATGAAATGATCTTGACCTTTGTTTTTGCAAGGTGTTTGTCCTTCGGACGAACACAAAGCTGTTACGATTCATAATGTGTGGTTTATTTGCATTTCATTCGTGAGGATGTTTGGGTGCAGTCCAAAAAATTATAATAATTCCTCAGTACTATTTTTGTTCTAACATGTTAAAGAAACTTCATCGCATTGTTTTTGTACCCTAAAATATTGATTTTTATTCAAGCTTCCTGTTGAACCGGAAGTAGAGGTCATTATGAGGTCACGATACCACAGCGCACATTCACAGTACCCATCAAGTTTATAACTGCAAAAAGTTTAAGTATCAAGTGTATACTTCTTGAGTTATGGTTCAAAATGGATTTGCTAATTAAATATTCATGAGACTGTAAATGGAAACCGGATGACATAACGATGACGAAATTTAGTTTTTCATACTAAGTTTACAATTTGGTGTATAGTTTGACCCAATACAATAAAGTTTAAATTTGAACCGGAAGTAGAGGTCATTATGAGGTCACGATACCACAGCGCACATTCACAGTACCCATCAAGTCTATAACTGCAAAATGTTTAAGTATCGAGTGTATACTTCTTGAGTTATGGTTCAAAATGGATTTGCTAATGAAATATTCATGAGACTGTAAATGGAAACCGGATGACATCACGATGACGAAATTTAGTTTTTCATACTAAGTTTACAATTTGGTGTATAGTTTGACCCAATACAATAAAGTTTAATTTTCGGCCCTTTGCATTGTACACTGTAATTTGCAACGCTAAGAACAATGGTTATGTCACTTTTAAAACCGGTGACTTGAGGGCGCTATATGAGTTTTATGGTGGACAGGTCTTAATAGATTTGTCAACTACCATTATGAGGTCACGATACCACAGCGCACATTCACAGTACCCATCAAGTCTATAACTGCAAAACGTTTAAGTATCGAGTGTATACTTCTTGAGTTATGGTTCAAAATGGATTTGCTAATTAAATATTCATGAGACTGTAAATGGAAACCGGATGACATCACGATGACGAAATTTAGTTTTTCATACTAAGTTTACAATTTGGTGTATAGTTTGACCCAATACAATTGCAACGCTAAGAACAATGGTTATGTCACTTTTAAAACCGGTGACTTGAGGGCGCTATATGAGTTTTATGGTGGACAGGTCTTAATACATTTGTCAACTACCAAATTAAGAATTGTTGACTGGTAATGCACAGGCTATAGAAGACAGCCACTACAGGCCTGAGTGAGACACAAACAAAATCTGTAAAAAGTACAACTCTTCATTAAATATATAGAAAACTGTTTTAAAGAACTTACAAAATAAATAATAAGTTGGTCTTTCCACACTAATGGGTATACATATGATAACTATTGGAGTGTGACATGGGAGGGTCAAATAAAGGCAACTATTTTGTCCTAATCTATTCCTGAACATTCCTTAGCATTTAATGATTGTGCATAACAAATAATAAGAAAATAATATTGGTACTTAAGAAATTACAGGATCATCTTTAAGACATGATGTTTGTAACATGGACAGACATGTTGTTTGAAAATTGACAGGAAAGCGACAATAGAATGAAATAATTGCTCAAATGCTTTTTCATTTACATCCCTAACCCCTTTTTACGAAGCCCGGGAAGGGACAGTGGTAAGAAATAAAATTCAATGGAGTAATCCGTGCGCACGGATTAGTAATCCGTTCGTACGGATTAGTAATCCGTTCGCACGGATTAGGAATCCGTTCGTACGGATTAGTAATCCGTTCGCACAGATTAGGAATCCGTTCGCACGGATTAGTAATCCGTTCGCACGGATTAGTAATCCGTTCGCACGGATTAGGAATCTGTTCGCACGGATTAGGAATCCGTTCGCACGGATTAGGAATCCGTCCGCACGGTTTAACAATCCGTTCGCACGGTTTAGTAATCCGTTCGCACGGATTAGGAATCCGTTCGCACGGATTAGTAATCCGTTCGCACGGTTTAGCAATCCGCCACACGCATGCGTTACACACGTACGTTAGTTGATTCAAGATGGCGGAGGTCAATGGAAGTAGTTGTTCTGATGATGACCTTATTGGATTACTAATCCGTGCGAACGGATTACTAAACCGTGCGAACGGATTACTAAACCGTGCGAACGGATTAGTAAACCGTGCGCACGAATTCCTAATCCGTTCGAACGGATTACTAATCTGTGCGAACGGATTACTAATCCGTGCGAACGGATTACTAATCCGTGCGAACGGATTACTAATCCGTGCGCACGGATTACTCCATTGAATTTGTTTTCTTACCACTGTCCCTTCCCGGGCTTCGTACCTTTTGGATTGTTATGAGCCAAAACTAAGACATCTTCTGGGTATTTAAGAAATTAGCATGTGAAATATACCCCGTATGTAACGTGGACAGACAATTTGTGACAAATATCTGTCCACGTTACAAACATAATATTTTGAAGATGATCCCCTGTTATTTGTTTAATACCAGGAGGGTTGTCTTGATTTTTTCAGGTAACAATCCTTAGGGAAATAGCATTATAAAGGGACAACATGTGGGTGAATAAATCTGTTCTATTAGTACTTTTAGTCAATTTCTAAATAAATGTCTGTCCATGTTACAAACATATTGTAATTACTTAATTACTTAGAAAGTTGTCTTAATTTTTGAAAAGCTCAAGGCACTTGGAATGTACACAGAAAAAAGTACTTCATTTTATTATCAATGTCCCATGTTCCTTAAATGTCACACTTTTGTACATTAGTGTGAAAAGACCCAAATACATAATTTTGTAAGTTAAGGTTGGTGTTAAAAGGAAAGACAAAGTGTATGTCAGAGCTATAAGAAATAGTTTGCGTGGGTAGTGAACTCATTGTACAGTTATCCTTCAAATTACATTGTGTTGTGACTTCGTATAAGTTTGTAAGGCGATCTTAACAAGGTAAGGATGTGTTCCTTGTAGAAAGATGCACTATTGTGTTTCTTGTATGTGACTAACAGGTAGTCGTAACAGCTAATTAAAGTTATTGCTTGAAGGTGGGCTTATCGTCACGATCAACAGGACATGGAATCAGAGTTCAAGTTCTAGTTTAACCCAGTGACTGAAAATAATACTCACATAATAAGGTCATATTCGTGTTGCTGCTGCATAAATGAGCCAGTAATTTTTAGTCACTGTGTTCAGGACGCCGATTCCATGCCCTGTTTGTAGAAAGTCTGCTCTGATCGTGACGATACTGTCCCTTTAACATCTTTACACCAATTCTGTTTATGGGATTGATGGTCAGTGCTATCCAAATGCGTGCATACAAATAAATAGGTACTTTACTACTTAACGTTAATTTGTGCACAAACTGAAGATTTTTTAAGAAAACAAAAATTACAAAATACGGTTTAGTAATTCGAAAATAGCGGAATTCATGCTCAATTCCCTATAACCAATCTCCCCAAGCCTTACCGGTTGATATCTGATCGTCGTAGTGAGTGAATGGTTCAGTTTTCAAAGTCCTTGCAATTGTTTCATTTACGACGGTCACTGCTAGTGGTTGTTCCGCCATATTGCTACTTGTTAAACTAACGATGTGTATATTGCTGCACTTACATGTACGTAAAACAATGGGACTTAACGTTACGAAAATGTCCGGCCCTCTTTACTATTTTCCTTTTTGCTAGAAATGTATGCTATCATATGAAAAGAATGCTCACCGGTGACAGTTCAAATCAGCTTTTCATCCTCGTCGTCAATGTAATGGACTCATTGTAATTATCAAAAAGAAACTGACAGGAATCGCACGCACTCTGCTTTCATGTCATTTACTTAGTAATGAAATAACTACACAACGTGTACGTTAGAATGGTGCCTAGCTAGCTAGAGCGGCATCAGTTAAACATATGTAGGATTTGAAAAACGGGTCCATAACGTGTATTACGCATACGTGTTGTGCACAAAGTAATTGGCCCTGAAGCCTGTTAAGAATGCAATAACTACACAACGTGTGTGGAATACTAGTATAAGGCCTATGTATTATTATTGCGTTCAAAGATCGTAATTAATTGGACTCGCAAACAAGTCCCACGTCATATCTGTTTGTGTATTATGTACAAAGATATATGGAGAATTACTGCCGAATAAGGAAGCGACTTGGTCACATCAACTTTTTCAGTGCATGTGTTTTGTACACAGATACAAAATGCGCTATAAATGATGTCATGATGACGTCACAAGACATTGCAGGCCAAAAGGCACATCTACAATACCCCACAAATGTATAACTGAAAAAAGTTTGATGATCGGGTGTATACTTCTTGAGCTATGGTGATAACAAGATTGCCTAATTAAATATTCACGTGATTAATTAAGAATTTTAGTCTAATGACATTTAGAAACTAAGTCAAGGCATAAGCTTCCATATGGTATATGAGTTGACTCTTTCTGACAATGCTAAGAAGGCCATTTGCCGCGAAGAAAGTGCACGTGTTAATGCAATGGGGTTTTGCCGGAAAGGAAGAATAATGTATAATAAAAATATATAAAAATCTTGACAGAAACAATAGCTGTTCCGACTACCAGGTCGTAACAGCTAATACAAAAAATAAAAATCTTGACAGAAACAATAGCTGTTCCGACTACTAGGTCGTAACAGCTAATAATAAACATTTGTAGCGCGCACATATCCACCCTGCTGGGCGCTCAAGGCGCGGAAACAAAGTAAAAATATGAATACAAACAATATACAATGATAGCATAGGGGAAAATTATGTACTGAGATACATGTACCTACAATGCAATTACAAATATACATCATCTTTGAAGAATTGTGACATAAGATTCGTTTTAAGCATCGACTTAAATCTAGCTATACTATGACAAGATTTGAGTTTAGTTATGTTATGACGCTACCTCATGGTTCGCATTCCTGTCTCGGCTCTTGAGGTCTTGGAATGCAGGTTGGAATTTGTTATGTAACTCCTATTTTATGGAACCCTATAAAAAGGGTGGGGTCCGAGCTCTCGGGGTCTGTGTCCCTCAACCGTGCCGTCGGGTCGCTCGGGCTCATTTAGATTACTGTAAATTTCGAAAAGACACGTTTAAACTGGCTATTCTGTTTGTCTGTTGTATCGATCCCGGTGGGTGTGGCGGCCGTTGCCGCGAGTAAACATCACCCATAACAGTTGGAAGATGATTCCAGAGTCTTGGAGCCGCGGCAGAAAAAGACCTATCACCCCAGTTCCGTTTTGAAGTTGGTTCCTTTAGGAGTGACATGTTGCTGGAGCGCAAATTGCGTGATGGAGTGTAGACTTTAAGCAGTTCAGAAATATAAATGGGAGCAATGTTATTAAAAGATTTGCGAACAATTAGCATACGTTTAAAAACAATTCTCTGTGAGACAGGAAGCCAGTGCAGTTCTTTCAAGATTGGCGTGATATGGCATGACTTTTGGACAAAGTCACAACACGAGCTGCTGTGTTTTGTATGTGCTGAAGACGAGATAATTATTTGATTCTGCGGGAGACCATAGAGGAGAGCATTCCCGTGATGTGACAAACGCATGTATAATTTGTTCAGTATTTCCTTATTCGGCTAATATTTCTGATATGAAATGATGATATGCGAACAATGTTGGAGATATGAGGTTTTAAAGGCGAGTCAACAATTGTAATAAATGGAAGAGAAACTTTAGACAATTGCTGACGTGATCCATATAGAACAAATTCTGTCTTTTCATCATTCAATTTCAAGAAGTTTTGCCTCATCCAACTACGAATCTCTTGAATATATTTCTCCAGCGTTGTAATACACGAATCGGCAGGTTCTTGAGAAGATTTAAAAGTAATGTAAAGCTGCGTGTCATCAGCGTAGACATGGTAATTTAAATTATACTTCAAAATGATATCACGAACTGGAAACGTATACACAGTAAACCACTGTGGGCCGAGCATGGATCCTTGGGGGTACAGAATAGTCTAGAATAACAGGCTCGGAGATAGCGTTACCAATACAAACATGCTGGGGCCTATTTAAAAGGTAGGACCTACACCAATCCAGGGCTGTGTCATGTATTCCAAGATGATATTGAAGGCGGGAGAGAAGGATTTTGTGATCGACCGTGTCAAAAGCGGTGCTTAAGTCTAACAAAACTAATGCAGTGATCTTTCCATCATCCATGGCAGATAAAATGTCATTGTTGACGCGAAGAAGAGCAGTTTCCGTTCCATGAAATGGTTTATAGGCTGACTGAAATGTGTCCGACAGGTTATTTGCACGAACATGGTCAGAGATCCGTGATGAAACAACTCGCTCGATTGTTTTTCCAAGGTACTTTAAATTCGCTACCGGTCGGTAATTTTTTGGAAACTTCCTTGTCCAAATTGGGTTTCTTCAGGAGTGGTTTAACATGAGCAACCTTCTGGCTATCAGGGAAACAACTGGACGAAAGGGATCTGTTTACAATAATTGTGATGTACTTAGCAAACACATCAATATTTTGTTTTTTAGCGAAGTTGGTACTGGATCAAGTTCACATGATTTTGATGACGATTTCATGATGAGTTTCTTGATCTCCGTAACATTAGTAGGCTCAGACATAGACAGTCTACATTGTGGATCCTTGCGTGACGGTGTTTGTGATAGAATGGCAGGTACTGGGGGAAAAGAACGACGGATATTCTCAATTTTTGTGACAAAAAAGCTTGAAAATGCATTTGCGAGGTCCTGGTCGGAGTTTGTAGATGGAAGCACTGGAGTTTTGGGTTTATGAAGCAGCTTTTCAACAATGTTAAACAGTTGTTTCTGATCGCCAGAGCTCTCTTCCACAAGAGATGAGGAGTGAGTTATTTTTGCCTGGTTAATCATGTTCTTCACAATATCACGTCGGTTACAGTATTCTTGCCTATGTACTCCAAGTTTCCCATTGTCACGCCATTTTCGCTCAAGTTGACGACGGATTGCAGCACGAATATGCAGCACGAATATCATTATTGAACCAGGGGGATTCAGATTGTAGTTTAACAGTTCGAGTTTTTTGCGGAGCATGATCGTCCAAGATGTTACGGACAGTAGATTCAAATAGACTGACACAAGAATCCAGCTCACCATCTTCAAGGTTTACATTTTCCAGTTGAGATTCAATATCATGACATAAATCTTTAATATTTACATTTTTCCAGTGGCGAGTAGTTACAGAAATGGTAGGTATGGGAGGTTTTTTAAGGTTCATATTTACCATGATTGCATAATGATCAGATAAGCTGGGATGGATAGTTATATTCAAGATGAGAGGTGAAGTATTTCAACGCGTTATCATGAGGTCAAGACAGTGACCATCGATGAGTGGGTGCTGTGATGTGCTGGATAAGTCCATGAGCAGAGAGCAGATCTTTAAACTGATTTGCATAATTGTTTGAAGTGATGTCCATATGAATGTTAAAATCGCCGGTTAAAATAATGTCAGATGGGTACAAGAGATAATCCACAATTAATTTCCACAATTAAGATGGCGGATTTGTTGTTTTTTACAAGCTGTAGGTTGCAAGCTGTAGTCATATTCTAAAGATGAGTCATTGAGACACAGTGGTCCGGATAGCAGGAGTAGAATAAACATAGGCCCATATAAATAACTATGTACGTGTACGTATAGGGGAGGATTGGGTCTAGAAAAGAGGGGCTCATGACAAAAAGACACCAAAAGCCATTGTGATAAAAAGGGAATGGGCACACCTTTGGGTGGAAGGAATGTGCACCCTTGGGTACACCCTCCCCCTGCCCGCCCTGCTCAGCATTTTAATAGATTCCCATATAAAACATAACAGGCCTACAAAATTATGGAGTCCCCCAATATCCCCTACTGAATCAACCGTAGTTATCCTGCGTGCCCCACAACCCAAATCAACCAATATACCTGATCTATTTGTAAATAATGGAGAATATAAATGTTACCTGATAATTATAATGGTTATTATAATTTTTTATTACATGTATTTGTTTTAAATAATTGCGAAGTATTAGACTCGGACAATAGCACAGACAGTACGGCAGAAAGCGAGGATCTTTGCTGCTTGCCAAGATGCGAGTGCTGCAGCTAGCAAAGTTAACTCGAGAGAAGAAGAGATCAATGTTAGGAAAACAAATTATAATCCAGTTATTTTTACAGTCACCTACTTATTTAGTTGTAAGTTGTAAGTTGAAAATTGTAAGTTTTTAAACCATTTTTATTATTGAGAATATTATTAGAAAACATTGAAACATGAAATTTATAATTCAAATGTTTGAAATTCAAAAAGGCTACTTTAGGAAATTTAAAATATAAAGTGCAAGATTATTGTTTGTTCAATATTTGTGAACTTTCAGAAATACACAGCGGAATTGCCGAGGCATCAATTTGAAAAGGTAACGACAGAACCTTTTCAATGGCAAAACCCCCAACCACCGAGCCCCCAACCTCCTAGCCCCCACCCCATGATGCGCATCCTGAATGGTGCAAGTGTGGAAACTGCAGAGAGCTGGCCACACCAGTTGAAAACAAATTCTGTACGAGAAGAAGAAATGCCTGCATCACCCACACGCAACTGTTTACACAATTAGTGTTAGATGAACATGGGCTGGATGTGGCTATAAACAACAACAAAACAGAGCAATAAACACAAGCCCCATATGCCTCCAATAGAATACCAAACTTCACGCTTCAGTGATTTAAAATAGTACCGGCCTCCTTAGCCCTCCTGCAACTGTAAGGATAAGTAACAAGCCAATGTTTGGTTAAGGTATTATTGCAGATAACAGGTGTTTTTTGGTTGAATGGGACGTTCCCGTAATACAGGGTTGAAATTATAGCGTCTTTATTTGTTGAAATTTCTGAACAATTTCTTAACAGCTCTATACAGCGAGTGATTGATTTTACTTAAAAATCCAATACATTTTTAAAGATATGATCATCATGATGAACAGAAATTTAAAAAAAAATAAAGGAAGCATGCGTTATACAAAAAGAGACTTGACCATTATATTTTCTTGTCCTCAATTAATGAAATTAAGTTTTCTTTTATGTGTGAAACAACAACATATTATAACATGTTTGAAAAAACATAAGTTTACACCATTTTCTGTAGCAGACGGTTTGACTGGCATCTTTGAAAAACTTTAGGATACTAAAAGGTTATTATTAATAACCACACTTGAAATCTGAATACATATTGCTGGTCCATTTGAGGTACACTTGGTGGGTATATTGTGTAGTTTATGCCTACAACTGTTTTGGCATCTTTAACAGTTTATAATACAGATAAAATAAAACAGGCACATGAAAAAAATATATCATTATTGATGGCCCAATTATTTAATTGGTTATCAGTTGAAAATGTTAGATGAGGCTAGACAAAACCATCACATTAATAATGGCATGCAGGGAATTACATGTAAACCTCGCAGGTCAAACTTAGCATGTGATATTAAGATTACATGTAATGTGTTTATAATTCTATCAACTGCAATATTACTGTTCATGTGGTATCTTCCACATATAGCAGACCCGTAAAGTTAAATCATCTAAATACTTTGCATACAGCAAATTACCACCAAAAAAATAAAAATAAACATCAACATCAGACACTGCCCCACTTCTACCTGGCCCCTTAATGCTGCCAGTATTTACTCGGGTCTATTTATAAACAAATATTCTTAAATATGTTTTGTATACATACACATATGGCAGCTCCACCTGACTCAAACAAAATCAAATATCTACACTAAAAAATATACATTATCAAACATGCGTTATATTACTGATTATCTCTACTTGTCACAGTTACATCCACTCATCGTTACTACATGTGTATGATGCAGTAAATATCCAGTAAAATAACACATGTTTGACTTTCATGCAAAATCACATGTACTTGCATCATACACATGTAGTAGCGATAGGTGAATGTAAGTCTTACAAGTTAATTACTTGTACTGGTAATACAAATTTAAATAAATATGTTTAATTTGTGTTTAATATTTTAATGGCACCTTTGATTTGAATGTATCAGCAAACAAATACAAAGAATGGCAAACAAATTGGCAATTTGTCCAGTTATTTGAGTTTTTATGAAAACAGGAAAGCATCACAAAGTAAAATGTGATGACAATGGTGTATGAATATATATGATATATAAGCTTAATTATCATCCTTTTGACATTTTCTAACCCCCTCGATTAGCTTATATCTCCCATTGCAACCTTCTTGTTTACATTATTGTCTTTAATTGTTCTTTGTCTGCTAACATTTTCTGTCCATGGTGTTGAAACATGAGTTTTACCCTTGTTGTTTCATCTCTAACAGAGAGGTAAGACGTCAGCGCCCGAGCCTTGTGACAACTAGACCTAGCATTTTCACATAAATACACAAAAACATGATATATGAAAGCCCGTAATGTGACTTAGTTTCTAAAACAAACGACGTCATTATTACATCAATAAATATACTTTTATTCACAGTTTAGTGTGACGCTGGGGGTGAAAATATGTCGAGCCTTCTGACAACTTGACATGGGAAATTCGAGCTACGCCACAACACGTAACGTGAGCCTTGTGTCAACTCGACCTAAACTCGACTCACGAGTCGTCATCACTTCACATGTTCATATAAAATACAAAATATACACCATATGAAAGCTCGTAATGTGACTCAGTTTCTAAAACCAGTGACGTATTAATACGTCTGTAAGTTTTTGTATGAACATTTCAGTGTAATCTTACGAAAGACCATTAGCTCCAACAACAAATAAATTTCCAATCCGTTATTACGGATTCACAATCCGTTATTACGGATTCGCAATCCGTAATTGTGAATCCGTAATAACAACGGATTGTGAATCCGTAATAACAGATTGTGAATCCGTAATAACGGATTGTGAATCCGTAATAACGGATTGTGAATCCGTAATAACGGATTGTGAATCCGTAATAACTGATTGTTAATCCGTAATAACGGATTGGAAATTTATTTTTTGTTGGCGCTAATCGGCTTTCGTATAATCTTCAAAAAGACGTATAACGTTAGTTTGGCGAGAACGCTTTTTAAACGGGAAGAAGTGTTGGGGCGAAGATTTTTGGCGAGAACCCATACACTTTGTACACGGAGCGAAGAGGTGTATGCGAGAAATTGAACCGACGCAATATTATTTTATTTTATAAACACAATATAAATTACATGCACCATATGCAAGCGTAAGTTTGTGAAATAGGAAATATCAGTTTAACATAGTACTATATACAAATATAACAGATAGCACATGCTGGAAAGTTAGTGCTTGTGAATGTGTATTTATACGTCATGCTTGTTGTAAAAATAAAAATCACAGTGAAATAGTTCACTGTTGGTATTATATGGAACCGAATGTTTGTAAA